>VDFB02179234.1:86536855-87136855 GCA_007258455.2 Sequoia sempervirens
TGTGATTAAGATTTGATTGAAAATATGATTGACAACACACTACATTGTAGAGGCTTAAAATGTATTATAAAATTGTCAGACTTTAACAAAGGAAAATGAAGTTGACAAACTCAAATACGACTGAAGTGTAAATCAAAAATAATCATTAAAGATGAGTTTTTTTTACAAAAGAACAGCAATCTCTATGAAGAGTTTTGCTATAAAATGATTGCCCTCCTTTCAGTGAAGAGCATCATTATAAAACAACCAATGTACATCAAAAAACAAAAAGAATTAAAGGAGAAGAAGCATTCCACTTTGGAAATTCAAGTAGTAATCTTTACACATGGATGAGGACAAACTGGGCTAGTGGATATGGAAGACTTGTTCGCAATTATTACCCAAATTGGGGTCAAAGTTTTATTTTGCCCTTCTAGGGCCTTCTAAAACTTAAAAGGGATGTTTATTACTATGTTAGTTTTCATTATGTACAGAAAATTTCAATCTTTCTGATGCCTTTTGAATAATTTCATTTTGAGCTACAGATGCAAATTTACTCCCAGGACAAGTTGAACTACTAGTTTTGTTCAAATGTTATATTCTCCCAATTTTGTTTAGAACTAACTTCAATAACACAAGAAGGAATGAATGCACCATTCCATTCTTTAAAAACTGTTTTTTTCCTTTTGGATTCTTCTATTGCTTTTGCTACCTCTGAGCCCACAATATGCCAAAATTTGTAGAAGAAATATCCTTGATATCCATCAATTCATATAGCTCTTTCTGCAACTAGACCTGCAACTGATTTTCTTACTCTAGATCCACTTCAGGAATTAGCAATACATTATCTTCCTGTTAGAGTGATTGGAATATTTCCAACTTACAACTTGCTCCTCCAGTCTCTCATTTTCTTTGGTTAACAAGATTCTGAAATGTTTCTCAGCATCTTTCTAATTTCCTGATTATCTACTATAATGTTTTCTTCAAGACTCTTTAGCCTGCTTAATGTACTTTTGTTTCTTCAAACTATCATTAATAGAGGGGAGAGTTTGTGTTTCTATCGTCTTGAACCATTTTACTCTTGATTTCTATTTCCAAAAAAAACCTATTTTTTATACTCTTTGGAGCTCCAACATCTTTTCTTTCTCTATATACTGCCATGTCTCATTCATCCCTTTCTCCCTTAGCATCTTTATGAACTACTTCCATTCATTTCTTCAACTCTTCCTTCTCTAGTAATAGATTTCCAGAACCTTTTTTTGTTCCATTCTCTCGTTTCTTCTTGACATACATCAGCTTTTGTGTCAATTACACTGTTTTTATCTCCTTATATTTTCAGTTTGATATTTTGCAATTTGAATCTATAAACTCTGGTTAAAAAAATACTATTTCTATTCTGATTTCTAACAGATTAATTAGATGCTTCAAGTCTGCAAATTTCATCATTAATGAAGCATGATCCATCCAACTAAATTCAATGTGTCTGGCATTTCTATAGTTTTGTTAAATGACATATTGTTGAGTATATTGTATGATATTTCTTCTTCCATACCCTCAAAATGGGAGAGGGTATGATAGTGCATCCATTCTTGAAACACATTGACATTTCCACATCTCCTGCTCGAGAGGCCTGGTGTAACCGTACTACTTGCTACAATTTGTCCTGAAATCCCAATTCCTTCTAAGCTCCAAAAGGATGGTTAACATGATTGTCAATATCCACATGATTCATCTTTCAAATGACTTAACAAACCTTCTGTTTAAGGTACTTAACCAAAATCTGATGTTCCTAGGGTGACCAAGTAAATTTGGCATGCACTACAACCTTAGTAATTTGACAAATAGAAGTCTTTAGCACAATACATGGGCCACATACAACCTTGTACACATACCAATTGCAACCTTCTTAAATAATAAAGTTAATAACTGCCTAGCAACTTGTAATTTTTCAGTTAAATTCCATCTACTGCCAATATCATCTACTGCCAATAGATACTTACTAATCTAAGCAATGGATACAAAGGTTCATTTTAACTAGGGGGAAAAGAAAAGTGAATGAAAATTAAAATTGGACAGTGCAATCTTTAGGACAAGTTCAACTTTAGTTTCTCCAATCATAGACTGAAATTTAACTACTTGACCCTTCGAAGAATTCCTCATCTCAAGAAGTCTCACTTGAGCTCCTGTGAATAGTTAGATAACTACACAAACTGATCTTACCATCATGCATTCTATGTCCCATCTTCCCAACAGGAGGCATGAATATATTGGTATTTAATTGCATTAAATTTTATACTGCTAAGTCCCAACATCATGCTTGTTTCTAGGTCTTAGTTCAAGTAAACATTACCATCTATGAAATCAAATAAAACAAAATCACAGTAGCTTGCAATAATGAGACAGAGGAAACTCACTTCAATATAGCTCAAGTTCTCTGCTTGATCTTGTGGAATAAGCACCCCATACTTTGGATGATGTTCTAGCCAACCCCGTAAGTATGAAAGTGCCGCTGCTTGCTCCAACTCTATTTAAATAAGGGTACAATGTTAGTTCTCCCTTGTTGATTCTTTCAAGGTAATTAAAAGAAGGAACTGCATAAAAAGGAACTCACACACTATCCAGATATCAATCAGAGAAATAACATTAGAATTAGAACAAATTGGCCCATCAGACTCGAGATGATTTTAATAAGCCTCTGACCTAAAATATTTTTACGATACTCTCTTAATCAAGCAGGACAAGAGGATAAAATGGAAAGAATAATAAGTTTGACAGAACAGTTCTCAACTAATCACTAGGACATAAGTCTCTATAATATTGGCAACAACCATTGATATATTCTTCAATAAGTATGGAAAAGGAGAGAAAGTGATAATTTTGGATAACTCCACAATGTGAAATATTTGGAAAGATATAAGATTCAATCCCTGGTTATTTATAATCATATAACACCTTGAAGGCATTAGCAATACCATAGGTAGAATTGGCTCAGCATAACTCTGTGACAAAGTTTGGGGATTCAATTAATTTACAACCTGTTCAATACTTGAATAATTCCTATGCATGTTTTTCCTGTATGTCTTTGCAATGTCGGATCAGAGATTTGCTCACTGAACATAGATGAAGAAGCAAATGAAAAGACTGAGGAAAGAGTATCAGTGTCCTTCAACATGAACCTATCTTGCTGGGCCCTTGAATCACTGGTTGTGCATGTTCCCTCAGATACTCTGGGTTAGGATTCATTCAAAACCTTGAGACACAGAATTAAGATATTCATTGTGATTATTCTTCATTCGAGTCATCTAAAATAAGTTTTTGGTGCACAATAATTTGTCTTATTGCGATAAACCTTGATTTAGTAGAATCACCATGGACCACCTTTGGTTATGATAGAAGCCTAACATGCATTACAAGTTACAACCATAGTAACAAAAAGCATTCTCAGAAATAACTCAGCAAACCATAAGATAAAGATCTAATAGAAAAAATTAGATTAGGGTTACCAAAAAACAAGGAAAATTTGCAATAGAAATGAAAAAAGGACCCAGAAATGCATTTTCTTGACAAAAAGTCACGAGTCAATTGCAATATTTTGGTCACAGAAGTCAAAAACTGGTTTTACCAATTAATTGCCAAAAAACTCTTAAACTATTGAACTATAGTGATAATTTGGTAGATTGTCTGTAATATCCATGCCTTGCGTTTATTCTTTCACTTACTTTCTGTCACATCTTTACCACATTGCGTGTGGCAATAATTGATCATGAGGAGTAAAGTAGCTTGTTCAAACTTTTTACCATAGCCAAGGTGGTAACTCCTCAACTCTAATTTAGTCTCTAACAAGTTTTGTGGAGGTGTTGAAGGCAGACAAACTGTGGGCTTTGAGGTTTGGTTGTGTGCTTGTTTGAGTTTGGATCTAAGGTTGAGAGTCAAAAGTTGTGAAGCTATGAGGTGTGGCTGTGTGCTAGGAGTAAATATGATCCTCTTCATATTTTCTAAGAATTCATCCAAAGTTGTATTCGGAGGTTGAAGGATAAGGCTTGAAGATGTTGTGATGGAAGTTTGTGGTCCTAACTCTTTGCAGTGTATGATTTAGACCTAGATTAGTGTTTTTATTTTCAAAAAAACCGAATCAAAAAGCACCTAATATCTACTATTTGGCATGGAAATTTTTAGAACCATCTGTAGATTTTGAATCTTTTGAAAAATCCTTGGTGGTCCACATTTTTGAAGTTCGAAATGCCGTTTATCCCTTTAAATTTGCAATCAAAAGTTCTAGTATATTGGAGGATGAGGAGATGACCTGAAGAATAGGCCATCACAACTGATCAAGCAGGTTTAAAATGTGCAGAGGCAATGCTCAGATTGTGAACTGACAGAAAGTTTGGCACCTATTGGTTTTTAAATTTTAGAAAAAAGCAATTTCAGCTGGCTATCAAAGGCAGAGGGATTGGCCAAAATGGTCTCTCTCACAAGATAATTGCAACAAATGTGTCCCTAGGCTTTTCCCCCAAATCCCTGTTTGATCTCCTTTAAAGGCCATCAGACACCATAAGGACTAGGATTGACCAGCTCGCTAAATGATAAAACTTGGAGATCAAGGGTTTGATTCCTGTCGGCCCTCCTTGCTTATTGCGTGTTGTCAAAGTTGCAGTCTACAGGATCAACACATGTTATTTCTCCATATAGATGAGGTACATATTGAACTATTTCAGCAAACACCTGATTATGCATCATTAACAAACCCCTTCCAATCATACTTGCACAATCAAAAAGATTAGTGCTATTTTCCCATTGCTCTTCCCCAGAAAATCCTACGGTGGAATGTAGCACACTTGGATCACCACCTCACAAATTTTGAACTAGTGTTTTGCATTTTGGAGGGAAAATGGAGATTTGGAGGTCACAAATTGGTCATACAAGCTCAGACGTTCAATCTGTTTGAAGAATTGTAATTATATTGACAAGTTATACACTTTGGTGGAGTTTCTTTCATATTTTGAGCATATTTTCTTGTGTTGGGAAGAAAAAATGTATATCTTCAAACAAGGGGGTATCACTAGCATTCATTCATTTGTCCATGAAGCTGAGGAGGATAGTTAAATGTTTCGGACAACACATGTTATAATGTTATTTGCAATCCCTTTTGGTTCACATTTGTACCAGCACAATAAGTAGGATAGGTGGCATTTTCTCTATGTTACCAGATCACTCTGGCAACCGGCCAGATCCCGGTTTGGTTCAAACCGGATCCAAGTACCGATCTGGTTTGCCTGTGGGTCCGGGCTGTGGGCTTCCAAAGGCCACCCAGTTTGCCTGGGTTGAACCCGAGCAAATCCGGGCGAACCCACAAGGAACTCGTCCCTGCAGCATCACTTTTTGGCACTTTTTAATTCATTTTTTTAACTATTTTAGTCAATTGATCTGATTGAGCGCACCTATGAACCCTAATATTGACTTGCAAAACACATTAAACACCAAAACAAGTCCATTTTGTTTCATTTCTTTTGTAAACAGAAAATATCATTCCAAGAGGCTGAACATTCTATTTTTGCTTGTTGGATCAACAAAGAGAGTTGAAGATTGATCTTTGAATGTTCTACAATGATTGCATTGTCATTCCTACGCATTTACAAGTGTTCATTGGCTGCCAAGAAGATCATAGAAGGAATTTACTTTGTCTTTTAGGTTGCTAGTTCATCTGCATATTAGAGGAATTGGAGCACATATTATTTCATCCATTCAATAAAGCGCAATAGATTGCACTCCAAAAGAGCAAAGATCTTAGTATATGTGCATTCCAACTTGCATCTCCTTTCACACAAACAACATGACTACAAAGAAGGGGACACAAAGTTGTGGGATATAGAGCCAGAGCATACAGATTTGGATGCTTCCACTTCCCAGCATATTGCATATGAGGATTCTGAAAGCCAGCAAACTTTTAGTACAAGTGGCATTGGCACTGCCATTGGCATTGCTTGTGGTTCATCTAATGTTCCTACATCATCTAATGTCAATGATGATGATGATGTTGATGATTTAGAAAATCTGTTTGATGATTAAAAGTGGTGAACTTGATATTATTATTTTAATATTGAAATTGAAGTTTGAACGATGAATATTTATCATGCATGTTTTAAATGGCATTCAAGTATTAAAATATTTAATGTAATATTAATGGTCATCTTTGGTTTTATTCAGCTTTAGTTAGTCGTCTATTTTCTTTTAGTTAGTAATTTCTGACTTCCTGATTTTTAGCTTTTTCGTCAGTTCACAATTGTTTCTTTTAGAAACATCGTCTTGTATTTTTTCTTTATATGGAGATCTTCTATCCATTTTGTATATACACAATCATTAATATAATAAATCATTTCATGGTATCAGAACGGCTCGAACCTAGTTAGAAATATTTTGGAGGGTTTTTAAAAATAAAAAAATTCAAAACTTTTTAGTGAAGTTTTTTTTAGTGAAGAAAAAATTGAAGGGTGTTTTTTATCTACAAATCGTGGGAGGTTTCCTACAAATTTGAGAATTTTTTCGTTGGATAAATCGTGCCCTTTACTATGCAGTTTTTCGAGGGTTTTAGAATGTGAAATTGCGTCACATTTTTGTAAGCTTCTATTGCTGACGTCGAGGGTTTTCAACAAAATCGCAATGCGATTTTATTCTGTGCATTTTCGCGATTGTTCTTCTGGCTTTTTTGGAGGCTTTTGTGTTCGCCTATCTGCCTTTTTTAGACATTTTCTGCAAATCGTGATTTCCGGAATGTTCTTGGCCACACGATTTGCACTTTTGTGTCCTCCTATTTGTGCATGGTCTATTTCTGCGATGGATCTAAGTCTCTTTCTTGCTCGTGTTTTTGAACATTTTTGAAGACGTGATTTTCCTATGGATTGTGGTTTTTTTCTAGAGAACCTAGCGTTCTAATCAGATTGTGGTTTTTAAATTTGTTCTGGGTTTGAGGTGAATTTTGAAATTTCATCGCAGCTTGAAAAAAAAATTGAGCCAATTTTGACAAATTTTCTAGGAAAAATTAAAAAATTTGCAAAGAGTTTTCGAAATTTTTTCTTAAAAAATTTACACAGAGTTATTGAAAAATTTTCTATAAAAATTTTGCTATCTTTTAGAAGTTTTTAGAGGATTTTATTTTCTGAAAAAAATCTTACTTTCAGAGTTTTCAAGGGTTTTTCTAAAAAAATCTTACAGTTTTTGAGCCTCTTTTTCAAACGATTTTTGAAAAATCAGGTGTTGTGCCAGCTAATTGTCTAGTGTTTTGCCAGTTCACCACAGAGTTACCTCATTTTTCATGCTTTGGAAAATGGGAGGGATGGCATCTTTGTCCAATGTTATGTTGGAAAGTTCGCAGAGGTTCAATGGAAAGAATTACAACACATGGAAGCAGAGGATGCTTACCATCTTTGAGTATCGGTGTCTGGATGCGCTTGTCCTAGGTACAGAAACTCGTCCCAGGTACAGAAATTCATCCCACTTCTGCTGGGAAGGATCAGGAAAAGTATGATGGAGGTAATAAGGAGGCAGTCATGCTTCTTAAATTATCTATCACCGATGAGATGCTACCAGAAATACCATTTGGTAAATCTGTTGCGGAGATTTGGAAGCATTTGAAAGATCTTCATGAGACCTTAAACAAGGGAAGGGCTTCCTTTCTGAAGAATATGCTTTTCTCTATTATGATGGATCACCAAGTGTCTTTGTAGGAGCACTTGATGAAAATCAAAAATATTTGCGATCAACTAGAGGCCATTGGTCATAAGATGGAAGAGGAGGATATGGTGGTGATCACTTTGAAAAGTTTGCCACGTTCCTACGAGCACTTTATTGAAACGCTCAACATTACATCCACCAATGTTGAGGCTGATGAGAAGTCCAACCGCGAAGCATCTCAGCAAAGTGCTCACGTGGCGGAGCAGACTGAGCAGGAATCTACATACTATGCATTTTGATGACCAGCACAATATGGGTAGACTTAGATTTTGTTTGTACGATGACCATTAAGGGAGGGTATTAAAATATTTAATGTAATATTAATGATCATCTTTGCTTTAGTTAGTCATCTTTTTTCTTTTAGTTAGTAATTTCTGACTTCCTGCTTTTTAGCTTTTTCGTTAGTTAACAATTGTTTCTTTTAGAAACATCGTCTTATATTTTTTCTTTATATGGAGATCTCTCCATTTTGTATATACACAATCATGAATATAATAAATCATTTCATCAAGTTTGTTGTAGTTTTGTTGTTTATAACTTTATATGATGCTATGTGATACTATAATCTTAATTCTACTTCTAGGCTGCATATATATAAGAATTTTACATGTTTTTTGTACGGAAAAACCCAAAACAAACCCAACTCCAAAAGATATTTAGCCAGATCCACGAACCTGAACCAGGACCAGTGCCAAAACTGGCAACAGAGTATTTTCTCAATGGTCTTCTAGAAAATCCTAAAATGACATGTAGCAACTCAGGTCATAAAATTTTAATTTTTGAGTCTTTGAATCTTTTTAATTTTTTAATTCTCAAGGAAAATAAGTGATCTAGAGAGCAATACTTCGGAGGTCATAAATTGGTCATATGAGCTTCGCTTTTTGCCCCAGTGGAAGGAGTTGGCAACCTATTCATTCTTGTGGGTAGTAGTCAAGAATTTTAGTATATTTAACTTTGTTAGGAAGCCACAGAGTATGGCTTCAAATCCTGATCCGAATTGGACCTTGTTGTAACGGAAATCCACTTCATTCATGTTATTATCTCTATTTAGTATTTAGATTCTAAGAGGATTGTATTTCCCTTAGAAAATCATACCTCTTGTAGCTTGTTCTCTCAAAAACCATAACAGCTAACATAGAATTGTATAGGTGTTCAGAACTAGTTGCCAAAGGCTGCAAAACATCTGGGAAGGAGTAGAAAGGCTTCAGGAATCTTCCTACATTATCTACTTTGAAACAGAAAGCCTCGGAGATAGGTTTATATTAAACAAAACCCATCCTGAAGAACACACAACAGATTTGTCAACAACTGAACCTGTAACAAAATGACAAAAGCAGACAAATGAGGAACAGGTTTGTGCAGGACCAAAATCATCACCAGAACACTAGTAATACCTTTGGTTATGTTTCCTTTTCACGTTCCCCTTTTTATTTTTCATTTCTTCATGTGTTGCATTCAATATGGCCACTCTATGAATAAATGTGCATGGAACTAAATCTGCACATAATTAATCAAAACAGTGAAAAGATCAAGTGTAATTTGTGTTACTGAATTACAAACAGGTATAACTGAGCTAACTAAAATGTGATGTTATAGAATGCAGTTAATGTGATCAACCAGATTGGCAAACGCAAGAGGTGAGGCTGATTACTACAACTGCAACAAGATATTTCAACAGGTTGGAATCATCAAGTCAGAGCAAGCATGGCCAAAAGGAGACATAAGCATAGCCAAAAGGAGACATACCCTAAGAGTTTGAAGACCAAGAAGAAAGATTTCTGATGTCAGAAGTAGATATTGCAAGCATCTCTCAATCAATGGGGAAGTTTGACAAGATGGAGATGATGTAGACACTTATTGGCAAACTAGATTGACATTAGAGACACCCATGGTTCAAGATGAGTCTAAATTGAACCCTTCAAATACCAAGGACAAGAATAGCCCCGAGACAATTCTGACATTCCCACAACTCAGCCACCTTACAAATCCAAAACTAAGATGGACATCATGCCTTATGAAGACAAGGTCGATGCAAAAAACATTTGACAACTGGTTATCAATATGGGAGGTAAATTTCAGCTTGCATAGTGTAAGTGAAGAACAGATTTCTTTTGAACACCTTAAACTTGCTACTCATAAGCTTTGAAGAAGCTACGACTTGTACTCAAGTGGGCTAATTTCAAGAATGTAATTATTCTTAAGTTCTATCCTATTTGCTATGAGGAAGAACCTGATAACAAAAGGCATTTTTAATGCCACTGAATTTGTGAGGTATGCAATTAAATGGGATGGGATAGTCAAGACCCTGCAGTTGTTGTAAAGTACCTCAGATAGAGAGAATGGGCCTAGAAAATCAGCTAGGTGCAGCCTCAAGCAAGGTGAAGAGTAACGGGAATGGAAAGAAAACTGCGAAGATTATTCACAAAAAATTCCACAATGCATTGCATCCATTGTGGTGTAGATATATGCATTCCCATGCACAATGCTTGAAATTGCATCCACAAATTTATTCAAAGAACCAAAAAAAGGGTCAATTCAAGAAGAATGGCAGATATGGTAGAGGCAAGAAGATTAGTAGCAATTCAAATGTAGATTAAAGGATTTCCTGCACCTCAATAAAGCAGTTGTGTTCAAGTAGCAGGGATCAAAGTAAAGGTGAAATGATCAAGCTCTTTTATATTAAAATCCAAATTAAAAGGATAAAGGTAGATGCAAATTTGAATTCTTGTTCTCAAGAAAATATATTTTTGAAGAACACACGCTTGAGGAGGGGGGAGTGTGTGAATCGGTATGAGACAAAACTTCCACTTTTTCAAAACTCAACAACCACAAAAGCAATGATACCCAAAATACTCAAGATCCACACAAACAAGAACACAAGATTTACGTGGAAGCCCTTGAGGGAGAAAATCATGGCAAAATATGGTTAACAACCACAAAAGCAATGATATCCAAAATACTCAAGATCCACACAAACAAAAAGAACATAAGATTTACGTGGAAACCCTTGCAGGAGAAAATCATGGCAAAATATTGCTTGATATTAAAATCTCTTATAATATTTATAGGCACCAACCTATAGGAGACACCAATCCCCTCTTATTCAATTTGTGAGCACCAACCCACTAGAGACACCAATCCCCACTTGTAGAATTTGTAGGCACCAACCTACTGGAGACACCAATCCCCTCTTATACAATTTGTGAGCACCAACCCACTAGAGACACCAATACCCACTTGAAGAATTTGTAGGCACCAACCTACTAGAGACACCAAACCCTGCAACTAAGCATCAACCCAATAAGAGACACCAATTTTTTGTTAAGGCACCAACCTTTTATGCAACAAAATCACTATCTTCTTGTGAATATCCTCTTCAATGGATGATGAGCAATCACATTCAAATCAGCAAGTTCTTCTCTTCAAATCTACTTATACTCTTCTCTATAGATCTGCCATAAACCCCTCTTTTTATATTTCCATATGCAGATCTGTAGGTGTAGATATTATATTTATCTTTAATCCTCACACTCCCTTCTTCACAACCCATAAACTCTATTTATATCTTCATATCTCTATGAAGGGAGGCATCTTGTAACGAAGAGACACAAACTTTATCAACCATTAAAACCTTTGAAAACAAATAACACCTCTTAACTAATGATCGCTATCTTTGATGTTATCTTGAGTCGCTGCCTTTGGAATATTAATTGCTGCCTTTAATATGGATCGCATCCTCTTTAGGAAGCACTGCCCATAACTATTAATAATACCCTCTTTGTTTCCTGCTCTATCTAATAAATTAAATACATGAATTAATAATGGAGATGGCAACACATACTAGATGCATGCATAAAATATATCTTTATTTGCTCATGAAGTTATTATAGAAGAAGACCAGAGATGGTCAGCCAAGGATGAGAGTTGATACGACTATATCATACTCTCCTTGATGATACACAATGTATTTAAAGGACCCGACAGTTGCCAAGAAGAACACAACCATCAACCAATTGATGCTTATAACTACCCAAAGTCAACAACCAATTAATACATAGTCGGATAACAACCAATATTACTGAAGCATAATAATAGACATTGTACACCAACTACATCATCCCCCCAAAAGAAAAAGTCATCTTCCAAATGACAGGTAAACATCAAGTAACATTAGGGAAGACATGCTAAATTGATGACAATATTGTAGATAAGGACCGGTAACCAAACTAGGAAGTGTAGTTTGCAAAGTTGGACTTGGAGTGTGTTGATGCGTGTTTTATGACACACCAAACATCAGAATAAAATGCCCAAAGACACTCTATCCTCTCTTGAAAAACCACCGCGTATGCTAAGATTGCGAGAAGATCATATGGCGATTCCAAGGTTTCTTTAGTCGGGTCTCGACGTGTGGATAAGCTCAATGGCCATTGTGATTTGCTGGTAATGAACAAGGGGACTTACGTGAAATCTTTGCAAGTTCAGGACTTAGGAAATTTATCGTTGAAGGCTTTCAATTAGGACTTTCAATTGTGGATCTCAAAAAAAATGGCAAAAGGATAGGGTTTAGGAGAATCTAGTCTAAGCCTAAGAACTCAAGAGACAGTAAGGACTCGGTGAAGAGAAATAAACCACACTTTGTTTCGCCTCCTGCAGGACAACATACGCAAAATGGGTGCAATCTTCAAGGGGTTTGTGAGAATAATTTTCAAACCTCGAATGAGGCTGAAGTTAAGCTTCCACGATTAAGAGCTCAGGCTAACTTTACAAATCGAATGCAAATCATCCATTCGAAAAAAGAATGAGCTACACTTCACCATTGAGTCAATGCGATCAATCTCTCATTCAATTAACAACTTTCAAAGCAAATTCTACTTAATCTAACTTTAATTCTAATCTATGGCGGAAGATGATATGCAACCTCGCTTACTATTCAACAATAAGAAGTTATTCAAGGCAAATCATGCTCAAGAGCTTTTATCATTTAAAATAGTCTCAATGCGACAATACACATATTTCGTCTCCACACCCATGAAAATGAGAGAGCACTAGTTTATATAGAGCCTCAAAAATGAAATGAAGGGCCGAGATTAAAACAAGATTAACGGCCAAGATTATTACAACCAAACCCTAATTAGGGTTTCCCAAAATAACAAGAGTCAACTATCAGAAATCAATCAGAAAAGTGGCAGTTCCAGCTATAATCTAGGAGAGGCGTCCTTATCCATCTAAGTAGCATTGTGCTTGGCGAATCTGGACACTACGGCAATGACCTCCTCCATCGTGACAGGTGGCAACATGCTGATCCGGAATTCAAGTCCGTCCAACTTCTCAGCACATTTAGCAAAAGTACCTTCCCAATCTGCCTCCTGCTTCTCAAAATCCTTTCGAATGGATGAGAGTCTTGCCACTCTCACAAAGTCCTGTCTCAAAAAGGGTCCAGTGGTCGAGAAGAAAGTTTCTTGAACTTTATGCTTCAATCTCTCCAACTGTAGGTCGTTCTCCCGGATGACTTCACGGTCGAACACTTCTGTAGTTGTCACGTAAATCTTCTCCTGGATCCTTCTGACCTGTTCTTCAATTCCAAGCCCATCGACTTTTGCCTTCTCCAAGACTTCTTCTCGTATTGTCACTGCCCAAAACCAGTGATGAAAATCATATGCTGCCCCTGCAGCAATCACTCTTTTATCAACCAACTCCTCCCTTGGAGTACTCTTCAAAGTTCTAAGGCTTGGAATAAGCCTTTCCTGCATATCCGGGATACTTTCCCATGCCTCCGCCATATCCATCAATCTGGAAAGAAATGAAGAGGTTCGTCCATAGGCCAGTGCCAACTTTTCCATGAATAATGCCGCTTCCGCGCCTTCACTTGCCATCCAGTCCTGAGCTTCCCTGGCCATCACCATTCCGTGCTCGACATCCTTGGTCACCTCCTGTGATGAATTGAGGAGAGGAGGAACAATCGCATTGCCCTGATCAAGTGGCTAGGTCAAATGCTGGATATATTTCTTAAGACGTTCGACCTCCTTATACTCCTTCTTCTTGGCCACTTCCTTCTCCAGTCTCGCTTTGATAGTCGAGACAGAATTATCCAACTCCTCTACTTCTTGACCTTTTGAGGTCGGGCCAAGGTCAACAGTGGTTATAGCATACTCCTGAGGAGTGATCTCGTCCTGCGGCTTGTCCACTGTAGGCACTGCAATGTGCACGGAACGGTCGCCTGCCTCGTTCCTCCGAATGGTGGAGAATTTCTTGGCGGGCTTCTTGACTACAACCTGCTCTAATCTCGCCAAGAAATCGGCAGTATCATCCTCTTCTTCTTGTTGAGCCTCTGCAAGCCCCTGGATCTTCATTCTTTCCAACAGCCAGTCTGGAATGGTCGACTGTTCAATGCCATCCTCTACTTGAACCTCATCCTCATTAGGAACATCCATGACTTCCCTGAGAGCGGAAATCATTCCCTCCTCGAAGTCATTGTTTCGAGCTTCGATCTCATTGTCTGAACCAAAAATTTCTGTGCCTGTTGGTGACGCAGGCTCTTCATCATCTAGTTGAATAGGTTCATCATTTACTTCCTGAGCTGCAAGAGGTTCAAGCATCTCTACCAAGGAGTCGTCTATATTAGCCACCAACTCGTCAATATTCCTGGATGCTTGTGAACGAGAAGGTTCTCCCTTATGCTTCTTGGAAACAGGCTCAGCACTTGGCATTATTTCTTTTCTTTTATCTCCAATCCCGACCAAGTCTTGATGGGATGCCCCAGATTAGAAGAATATGACTCTGACTCACTCAGTAGGTCATATGTGAGCGTGATTCCTTTCTGTCTCAATTCCTGGGCATGATAATCAACCCACCACTGAGAGTACTTCGTCACTGGCCTCATTAGGGTGGCTAGGTCTGCGTGCTCCGGTTCTGACCATTTCACTGGAGGGAGAGGTCGGCTTTCCTCAAAGCGTGGCTGGACGTGGTTTCCATCATCTTGTAGCTGATCGGGCACTCGGCAGAACTCGATTGTTCTCATGAAATCCAAGGACATTCTGGACCACATTTTCCGCCTGACCTCATACTCATCGGCTGCATTTGCCCAGAAATCCTCCAATTCCTGTCTGTGCTTGTACTTCCTTCCTTCCACTGTCCGGATGTTGTGATGTGGGTCATAGTTGACCCTGGACTTGTAAGCCGTGAAAGGATACCACTGGATCTCCAATCTTGCACTTTCAGCTGCCTGTGCTGATGGACAATATTCCAACATATTCCCGATGAAGAATGGGAATGTGACGGACGCCTTCTTGGATGGCCTCTGAATATTCTGGTACTCCTCCAACTGTCTCAAAACCTCGAGCAATATCATCCGATTGGTCGGATAGATAGGCAATTTATAGGGATTTCCAGTAAATCCCTGGATCCTGATATATGTGAATTTCGGGAACTGGATGAACCAAGACCCGTATTTACTGATAAGGCTTTTCGCTTCATGGCTCAGCCTCTGATGCACTCCTCCTTGAAGCTTTCTGGTAATGTGCATTAGGAATGCATCATGCACCCTCCTGAAGTGAGTCTTCTCCTTCAATTGGAGCTGAGGATAACAGTCGTAAGGCCTGAGCTCGTTCTCCCCGTTGCCAATTTTGCCCTTGCAGACCAATCCTGGATATTTGTATGATCTGGCCAACAGGTATATCACATATGAACTCATATGAAAAGACTTGGTCTCTTCGAGGTTGATCAGTTGCTCATGGAGGTTGTCACTTATCATCCGTGACCAGTTGAACATTTTGACTCCAGAGGTAATCTCGTTGATGAAAAAGTACATCCAGCTTTCGAAGAAGGCGCCCTGCGGGTTGCCAGCTATTCTGTTCAGCATCAACACAATATCCCCAAAATCTTCCTTGAAGTCCGTTCGGCGAGGCCTCTTGGGCAACTTCTTGATTGAAGGCTTTGGCTTGTCCATCCACACCTTGTTGACTGTCGTGGCACACAAATCTGGCTGGCTGTCATATAACCTTTTGGCCTCTTCCTTGGTCTTGTAGACCGTTCGTGAATGCTCGGGGATGCCGAAGGTCTCTTGGATTGCAACTTCACCCAAGTGTGCCAAGATTCTTCCGTCAGAGGCGATAATTTGTCTCTTCTGGGCGTCATAATGGCGAGCACATTCCACCATTAACTCTGCACAATCCATTGCCGGTGGGAATCCAGCAGCTTGGAATATCCCGTTTCTGACCATCCGTCTGGCTATTGCTGTGGGAAGTCCCTTCTGCCCGTACACTCTTTTCTTGAATTCATCGAAATCAACGTGTCCGAGATTAGTGTCCACGACATTCTTCCATTTTGAGGTGACTTTGGTCTCTTTTTGGGCACCCTTGTTGGCAAACTTCATTTTCAGCTTCTTTGATAATTCGCCTGCCGTGTCCGTCAACCTGCAGTCATAAAACTAACATTAATACAAAGACTTTTTTTTTTTTTATAATTAAATCTCGTGCCTTGGATTCGAAAATTGACTTTCAGCTGTTTAAATAATTAATTTGCTGCGAAAAAGCAAGCTGAAAGTAAATTGAATGAAGTTGAAAATTCTGCCAGAACTTCGTTGAGGTGAAAGTACATGAAAGAGATAGCAAATTTATTCGACCAAACACCAAACCTCAGTGAAGAACCGTCGAATGCAAATCAGATTAAAAATCTGATTTTTTTGAAAAGTGCGCCCCTCTTCAAGAAGAATTCAGCTTTGAATAAATCTCTTTCTTTTTCCCGCGAAAAATTCCTCAGCATAACACTGCTTCTCTCTCTGGGAAAATTCGACTTTGCCTATTGATCAACCAATCGCCTGATAATTTCGAGAAAGATTAAATTTCTCTTCAGCTGTGTGTGGAAAAATGAGTTGCTGAAACTCATTATAATGCTGAAGGATTGAATTCGATTTAGCAACTGCCATATCCTTTCTCGATCTTGATTTGTTTTTATTTATCAAACAGGCAAGTTTCCTTTTATTTTCCGACAAGGATCAGTCTCGAGCTTATCCAAGCAAATCTTCGAAAATTTGATTTTTTATTTAATGTTTATCTTTGATTTTTCGAATTTTTGAATAAACATTAAATATTTTAATTAAATTCATGGCGAATTTAATTTTTCTTGTCGGATTTTATCTCTGCCTGGCGTACTTTATTTTCTTCCAATTCTCGTCTGGCAAATTTGATTTTGTCCAAGGCATTTTTAAATTCCAAATAGTTGAAAATTAATTATTAAAATATTTAAAATATTTTAATTAATTCCAACCCGTTCGTTTTGGACCCATGGCTATTTTGATTTTTCTTCCATTTTTATTGGCTAAGAGTTTATTTTCCGATTTCATCCTTAATTTCGTCTAGCCAAACCAAAATTCAAGCCATTCCGTCGAAAATTTTATTGCCAGATCCCTATTTTTCTTTGCCGAGGTGAGATTTTAAGCTTGTTTTGCTCTGCCAAAGTCAAATTTTCCCTTGCTCAGTCGAATTTTTCTAGGCAAAATCCTTGTCCGAATGTCTTCGTTGGGCGAATTTCCTTGATGTCTGACATATTCTTCCTCCTTCTGGCCAAGGACGATCCTTCCTTTCTCTTTGCCTTGTGCATTTTTCTTCGGTCGAAGTTGGCAATTTTTTAACATTTTCCATACTTAGGCAAATTTTATCTCTTTTCTACCTTTGTGTTAGGCACATTCCGTTTAGTTCTCTGCCAAATCCCGATCTTCTCTAGCATGTGCTCCTTCAAGCTTGGCACTTGACCTCTCGAAAGCGTCATACTTCCTAGCCAACGTCTTCATTTTTTCATTCCTTAGCTTCTTTACTTAGGCAAGTATTTCGAACTTTTTCTTGGACTTGGCATTGACACTTAGCCAAAAATCATCATCTTATCATCTTAGGCGGACTTCCTTGACATCTTGGACGAAGACCATGGATGTCTTTGATACTTTGTTAGCTCCTTCCAAGTGCATGGCGGACTTCATAGATCTTTTGGCATTTGTCTCTTTGGAATTATCACAACACTTAGCCAAAAAAAATCATTTTTTTACCCCTTTAAGCTCTTACTCTTAGGCAAAATTTCGAAATTTCCCTTGGCTGGGTACCAACACTTAGAAAATTTTTTATTTTTCCTCACTTTCATGCCTAGGCGGACTTTAGAAGTGCCAAGGATGAGCTGGGCGGACTTTAGAGCATGCAAGGACGTGCTTCAAGATGCAAGGGCGGACTTCAAGACCTTTTAGGACGAACCTCTTGACATATGGCGGACTTTGAGACCTTTTTGGACGTGCATTTTAGTGGATGGCGGACTTTAGATGGTATTAGGATATCCCTCTTGGCAGATGGCGGACTTTGAAGGCTTATAGGATGTGCATGGGCGGACTTCATGACCCTTTGGATATCCTTCTTGAGAATGGCGGACTTCCCAAGTCTTTTGGACATCCCTTTGGCATATGGCGGACTTCATGAGATGCAAGGATGTTGCTTCAAGATGCAGGGATATGCTTCCCAAGTGCTGGGCGGACTTTAAGACCTCTTTGACATTTTTTTATCCTTCCTTCATCCTTCTTCCATGGCGAATTCTCCAGATTTGAACAGATTTCTCACAAACTTCACCATTTTTGAGTTGATTTTCATGATTTCAACCTCAGATCTGGTTAATTTTGAACTGGTTTTGACTGGTTTTTCCAGATTTTTTGAACGTTTTCGGTCTGATTTTCCAGATTTTCAATAATTTTTCAATTTTTTCAATTCGATTTTCTGAGAGTTCTATTGAGTTTTTCGAACTTCTGAGTGCGTTTTCAGAACTCGGGACCTTTCTAAAAATAGAAACCTTCCAAAAATAGAAACTTTCCAAAAATAGAAACTTTCTAAAAATAGAAAAAGCAACCCTAAAAAATAGGGAACCTCGTTTGGTCCGAAAATGCCAAAAATGAAAAATCGAAAAAGCAACTTTTCCTAAAAAGTAGGAAGTCTCAGAATTGGCCGAATTCACAGTCGATCTTCGTCTCTTGGGCCTTCTGAGCGCTTCCATGACGTCTACGCACTGATTCAAGCATGAATTACTGACTTGGCTCGGGTGACTCTCGGCAAACTGACTTGAAACTCTTAGCAAAATGATCTCTCGTAACCGTTGCAAGGAGACAGAACCCTAAAAACTAGCAGGCAACTGGGGGTCCCCATCAGCGATGGGGCGATGTGTGAAAAGGTCACAACAGAGTGTAATTGGCAATTCAAATGAGTGCGATGTCAAGGGGCAATGCCCCTAGCAGGGTCAAGGGGTAGCGCCCCCAACAGGGTCAAGGGGCAGCACCCCTCATGGTGTCCACGGGAAGCATGAAATAAATACATGAATTAATAACAAAGATGACAATGCATACCAGATACAGGAGTAAAATATATCTTTATTTGCACATGAAATTATTACAAAAGAAGACCAAAGATGGTCAACCAAGGATCAAAGTTGACCCGATTAGATCATACCCCTTTCCTTAACGATACACAATCTATTTAAAGGACCCAACGGTTGCCAAGAGGAACACAATCCTCGGCCAACCTATGCTTATAACTACCCGAAGCCGACAGCCAATTAATACATGGTCGGATAACCAATATTATTGAAACATAATAATAGACAGTGTACACTGACTACATCATCCGCCCCCCTCGCCCCCCCCCCTCCCAAAAGAAAAAATCATCTTCTATACGACAAGTAAACATCAAGTAACATTAGGGAAGACTTTCCAAACTGATGAATATTGTAGACAAGGACCTGTAAACAAACTTGGAGGTGTACTTTGCAAACTCAAACTTGGAGTGTACTTGGCAAATCCAATGAGTACGATGGGGGTCTGGGGTCAATGCCCCCAGTGAGGTCAAGGGGCAATGCCCCTAGCAAGGTTGAGGGGCAGCACCCCTGGCAAGGTATGGGGGCAACACCCCTTGTGGGTCCAGAAAGAACTTCAAGGCACACGTCATTTTCATGATTTTTTTCCAGACAGAACTTCATGGGACACATCAAAGTTCAACTAGTGGGTGTAGATCAACAAGGTATTAAGGTACTTGGAGTTTTAATAGGACAAAAGGTAATTATTGGAACTCAAACATTTTTGTTGAACTTTGTGGTCATTTCATTCAGGAAGAAAGCGTACAACGCATTGTTAGGTCGAGGTTGGCTAGTGGCAGCCAAAGTCGATCACAACTGGAAAAAGAAAACAATCTCCATTGAGAATAAGGGTCGGAAGTATATAATTGATTTGAAAAACCAAGCAATTAGTGAGGAAGAAGCCTCTTTGTATTCGTCAAATTTAGACTCTAGAAAAGAATTGACGGGAGAGTCAAGGTCTGATAGAACCAAATGACGAAGGGATTTTGGAGTTACAATCGTTCAAATGATGAAACAAATTCTCTTTGTGGCCATTTCACTAGCAAATGGAGGACTATGAGGTATTTTTCGTCAACTTGTAATTTTCTCGAAGATACGACTCTTAGTTAAAAGCAACCAATGAAAAATGATTTTGAAAAGTTGGATAGTTTATGTGCACGAGAGGTAGTCCATGGTTGGCAAAAGACAAAAGTTGCAACGAAGGTATCCGACTTTGTAGAAGAATGCAAAATAACGAAAGAAGGGACACCGTACGACAAAGAAGACACATCATACAACTTGAAAAGGGAAAAACAAAGTACAACGTACAGCTTGGGCAAGCATTGTACACTATACGGTGGCAAAGAAAATATTTCAAAGTATGGACTTGCACAGTACGGTGTGGAAGAGAACAAAATGTATGACGTCAAGGTGCCAATGTCTACAGCATACAGCATAACAAGCAACCAAACAAATTTATCCTTATGGTACGATCAAACCAAGAAGACATTGTACGACTCATGGAAGGACCAAGGTTGGTTGTATGCTTAGTAGGTATCGTATGCGCAATAGAAAGACAAGGCATCACACAGCCAAAATAGTCAAAGTAGACCGTACAACAATTGGAAGATGACCATATGGCAAGAGAAAGTTCACATTGGCATCATACGACAGCATCAAAGGATTGGCAACGTACGGTTTGGGGAAAGCATGATCGATTGCACCATACGGAAGAGACTAGAAATCAAAGGGGTTTATTACAATGCACAACGAAGGAGTATCAACATCGTACAACCAAGCGGGAGCAGCAAAAGCAAAGGGATGAGCACAACGTACCAGCAAAACAATTCAAGTACCATATGGCATAGAAGAGACACCATACGACAGGGGGTACACCGCACGAAGAAGAATCATTAATGGGCAAGTGGTACAAAGGAGAAACTGCATTCAATAGATGGTACAGAAAAAGGTATGGGTGAACATATATCCTTGCATAGTATGGTAATCCAATGGCAGCACCGTACGACCAACAACAAGCTTGGTAGTACAGAGAAAGAGGGATACAGTACGGACGAGGACAACATAAGTTAATGACATCATCGTACGATGTTACTATCTCAACAACATACGGCTTGGGAAAAACTCAGTGAAGTTTAACATCGTACGACAGACATTGATGGACTATACAACACAATTTCCATCCGTTGTAGGGCAAATATTGAAGTCATACATCGTACGACGTGTATTTAAGTCTTGCATCATACGGCAATGAAAACAACATCTAGGCGTACGGCTTGAGAATTCCTATGTCGTACAACATGTGGGCAGGGCAATCTTGTACCATATGGAATGTAAAGTTAAACACCATAGGGCTAAGCCATGTACATCTGTTAAACAATGCGAAATCTATATTTTTTGGGTTTGTCAACATTGCTTTATGTCTCTTAAAAAGTACTGAAAAATGAGGAGCACAATGAAGTTTTGTATGGTTTCGAAAGTCTTAAATGACGTACCTCGGACCCCATGAGGGGCGCTGCCCCTTGACTCCATTGGGAGCATTGCCCCCAAACCTCCGCAAGGGACGCTGCCCCTTGACCCTGCTAAGGGTGTTTCCCCAAAACCCCCATCACACTCATTTAAATTGTCAAGTACACTCCAAGTCCAAGTTTACAAAATACACTTCCAAGTTTGGTTATCGAACCTTATCCACAATATTATCATCAATTTGGCACATCTTCCCTAATGTTACTTGATGTTTACTTGTCGTCTAGAAGACAACTTTTTCTTTTGAGGGGGATGATTTAGTCGGGTGTACAATGTCTATTATTATGCTTCGGTAATATTAGTTATACGACAATGTATTAATTGTTTGTATTAATTGGTTGTCGATTGTGCATAGTTACAAACATTGGTTGGTTAACAGTTGTGTTCCTCTTGGCAACTGTCAAGTCTTTTAAATACATTGTGTATCATCAAGGAGAGCAGTTCGATCTAGTCGAATCGACTCTGATTCTTGGTTGACCATCTCTGGTCTTCTTTTGTACTAATTTCATGAGCAAACAAAGATATATTTTACGCATGCATTGTCATTTATGTTATTAATTCATATATTTAATTTATAAGATAGAGCAACAAACAAACTATAATCATAATCATAGTCTTTTATTCGGTTTTGAAATTTTGAAAAAGAAAAAAATTGTAGAATGCCATTGCCAAAAATACTAGCAATACAAAGACATTTCTAATAATACTATAATCATAATCATTCCATACAAAGCAGCTGCAAGATGGTACCTTTCAAACCAGGGAAGATCCATTTCAAGAGAATAGTTGTCTTATCTAATCAACTTTTAAATTTGTTTTCCTAATAACACCTATTTGCAAGTTTGACAGTAAAATATGAGAGTCCATAACAGGTTATCAATGTACATCCCCGACTTCCACTTCGATAAATATTGGATTTCCATTCCAGCCAATTTCAATTGCTCCAAAGTTTGGCTCACCATGTACACATGATTTATATTGACAATGTTTTCCAAACTCTCTCATAGTGTAATGTCCCCTTTTCCTAGGCAATGATCTATTGCAGAGGTTAGTCCATCACTTGGTCCCCGTGGACTAACAGGGTGGTTAGGGGGCCCTTTAGGGGCATTTGCAGAATTGTTCAGTCAACCTTTTGAACTCAATCAGTGTTTTCCCAACTCAGTGTTTGCCAAGGTTCTCGCAATGTGCTTTCTGAAGCTTATTCAATCACTTGGACCATACTATTTATAGTAAGTCACTGGGGTCGTTGGTATGGTCAATTGGCAGTGTTACTATTTTGGTCTTGAAGGCGGACTTATATCCTGGAGTTATCTTGGTTTTATTATGGTCCTATGCATTAATTTTTAATAACGTCATTCATAAAGTTAAATTAAAGTATTTAACATTATGCATTATTAATATATATTAAAGGGACTTTATATTAAACTGGATATAAATGTTTTAAAAAGTATATTTTATAATATAAAGTTAAGCGCCAATTCTAATTTCTGAAGAGAACAAAACTACAAGTTCACTTCAGCCCTATGAGGACAAGGACATAGGAGAGTCACCTATTGAAGCTCTAAGTGAAGAGCACATGCAGATTGCAAGAGATGTAGTCATGGAGATTGACAGGACTGCCATGTGGGATCAGCTACAAGAAGATATAAACCCGTTTGATACTCCTCTATTTGAGCCTAGCATTGCTTCATCACCTTTACTTCATCTTGGCAAGGAGTTAGATTGTGGATTGGGTGTCTTTGAGGTGAATGTTTCTCATACCAATGCTGGGAAATCAGAAAATTCAGTATGTAGTGAACAAATGGGTTTGGATCAGACCTACACAGCATTGCAAGATTCTGTTTGGGATGACTATACTTTTAGTTTTGACCATGGTGCTACCAAAACTTTATCTCCACCATAATGCATGAAGGATGGCATTTTTTGTGCTCATGGTGTTGATATCAACCTTGAAAACAAATCTGATTTAGTGTTGCATGACACTGATTACAAATCAGAAAATTCATATGAGGTTGATATGTCCAAGGGATCCAATCAGTTGACAGGGCAATTGAAGGTGAGTGAAGGCCAGATTAGTGCAGCCATTAAACATTTTGATGACACCCTTAAGTTGATGGCCAAATGTTGTTGGAGGTCTTCACGAGTACATACAGACCTTGATAGAGAACTTTCCCTCTCAGATTCACAGGCACTCAAAGAAGAGATAGTGGTAATGAAGTACAGTTACCTGCAGCTACTCCCCGATAGAGATCACCTACTCATGCTTGGTGAGATCTACTATGATGCACTTAAGGGGAAAGAAAGGGAAGTGGATAAGCTTACTAATGAGCTTATGGACACTATGGATTCCTTGAAGAGCACTCAGAAGGCCCTTCAAGAATCAGAGATTCAGATTGATGAGCTTTGTGAGGAATTGAGTTTGGTTCAATCTTCATCATCCACAGCAGAAATTCAGTCTTCTATGGCTGTCATGACACTTGAGGGTGGTAGTGGTACTCATGGGTTGAGGGGAGAACCCCTTACAATGGTCAAGCACAAGGAGGTTTCAGATTTGCACAGTTTTGAGGACAGGAATGATTCTAAAAATTCTAAGTATACACACAGCTTCCACCATGGAGATCATGAGTCACCTTTGTGGGAGAGCCAATTGAGGGCTCAAGACACAAATATGACAGAGGTAGTGATGCATGCACCTCACTGTTGACCAGCCAACAGTGAAGTGCATGTATCCACACGTGACAAGGGGACCGGTCTTTACATTAGCGAAGTAGAGATTGATGTTGATGAGTCTTAGGCTGAGGAGGCGAAGTCTTGTGTGACTAGCATGTTGAATCATCACGCTGTTCTGTCTTATTTACATGAGGATTACAGGGCATCTTCTAGTGGGAGCATGTCTCCTACCTTTGTCAGCAGTCCATGTAATGCTTTGGTTGAGGTTGATTGTAGGCCTAAGCCTAGTGAGCCACCGGGATTTAAGGAATAGCTGAAGGTTACTGAGGATAAGGTTGTCCAAACCTTAACTCGTTTCAACAACAAACACAAATTAGTTGAGTACCTCCTATGGTCAGCAAAATTGGAGGAAAGGTAGACAGGGGTAGTAGTTGGGACTTCTATATCTAGTTTGTGGACTATCAAGCATGCCCTAGAGGGGATGAAGTCAAAATACCTCCAGTTGCTATCAGATAGGGACTTTGCTATCGGATTCGCAGAGAGGACTTGCAGAGCAACTACCAAATCTGCCCTTCATGATTGGAGATGTGAGCCACCTCCTGACTCATGCGATGAGAGTGATGAAGCATGGGTTCCCAATGATTATGCAAGACTTTCATTGGCGCAAGCAAGTGCATTCCACCTTGACTGCATAGTAAGGAGTGCTCATCACTTCTCTTTCAATCCACACACAGATGATTTGATGATGCATAAGTGTGGGTCTCCAACTATGTTTTTTTCAGATGGTTGTATATAGGGACAGGGATTAGAGTTTTATCATGCAGATGTCTCCTTGGCCAAGTATGTGGCTTCCTTGCTTCAAGGATTTTCGATGGAGGCATTTACCCATGTGTGCCATACACTTGGAGAAACGAGGATACAGGGGAGCTATGATTTTAGTGAGCATGATGGCAGTGGTGCTCCAGCCCGCAATGGTGGAGTTTTACTCCATATTTTGATAGGGCACGGCTGTCCTACTTCGTGAGACAAGGTTTTCTTTCATAACCCTTGGAGAACAACAGTTGTTCATGAGTTTGGAGGAGAGTTGCATCATCTCCTTAGCATGGGAGAGCAGCATAGGGTTGATACTCTATCACCCTATGACCTTGGCGCAATCATTTGTATCCTCGTAGGTCGATCTTATGGTCTTGAGGGTGCTGATCTGCCCCATATCAGCAACCTAAGAGGATCTTCTACTCATTTTTCAGCACCTATGAGGGGTATTCATCACATCCATGGGAGATTTGTAGAGTTTGGAGAGAGTTGTTGTGATGCTAGCACTTTGAGATACCTCCATCTTCTCATGTTTGACGAAGGTGAGGTTGTGGTGTGTTGGGATCTAGGTGGTGACATGCTTGGCACATCAAAACAATGGGATCCTGATGAGTTGTTTAACCACTCTCGGTGCAGTGATGATGGTTTTATCAGAGTGGCGCAATGGAAGTCAATAGGTGTTGAGTATGGTGGACTTCCAGTCTAGATGAGGGATCCAAGGATTTCTATGCTTGGCAGGTTGCGACATGTTTGGAGAGTGACGCTCAAAGCTACCGATATAGCTTTATCATTATCCAGTTGATGCAGAGGGGCTTTGATAGAGCGTTCTATAGGTTTATTTGGGATCTCAATGTACACGTGACAAGCCAGGCTGTTCAAGTCTGGATTGCTTGGGGACAAGCAATCTTGAGGAGGGCGGACTATAATGTCCCCTTTTACTAGGCAATGATCTGTTACAGAGGTTAGTCCATCACTTGGTCCCCGTGGACTAATAGGGTGGTTAGGGGGGCCTTTGGGGGCGTTTGCAAACTTGTTCAGACAGCCTTTTGAGCTCAGTCGATGTTTTCCCAGCTCAGTGTTTGCCAAGGTTTTTGCAGTGTGCTTTTCGAAGCTTATTCAGTCACTTGGACCATACTTACTATTTATAGTAAGTCATTGGGGTCGCTGGTCAATTGGCAGTGTTACTATTTTGGGCTTGATGGCGAACTTATATCTTGGAGTTATCTTGGTTTTATTATGGTCCTATGCATTAAGTTTTAATAACGTCATTTATAAAGTTAAATTAAAGTATTTAACTTTATGTGTTATTAATATATATTAAAAGGAACTTTATATTAAAGTGGATATAAGTGTTTTTAAAAGTATACTTTATAATACAAAGTTAAGCACCAATTTTAAAAGGAGTTATAAGGCGGGAATTGAAATTAAATGAAATGTATTTCAAATGCCAATTTGGGCGTGGGGATTTGGGAAAAATATAAAAAGCCATTTGGAACTCATTTGCAATCCATCTTGGAAGAAGAAATTGATAAGAGTTTTGTAGGTGGGACTAGAGAGTCTGGAAATACTCAGCTTCATTGAGGACAAAAACCCTCACAGGAACAGCACGCTATAGGAGTGAAAGATCTCCCAAGGCTGCTCACAAACAACTCTATTTCAGGGGTTGTGCTTGTGCTTCAATGAATTCAGGAAACTTCATTATTTAGGGTTTGAAGGAATCATTAGGAAACTTGCAGGATATATTGATCATTATTTCGGAATAGAGGTATTTTCAAAGGTTTATGAAGGAATTTCAGAGTTGTTACATTTGAATGAATTTTCTGGGAAAAGCATGGACGCCAGTGTTTGAGAAGAGTTCCTGAGATATCACAAAGTGTCTCAAATGTTTGATCAGATTGTGAATGCAGAGTAATTGGTATATCTCCTTCAGATTTGTTGGCTGCAATTTCATTCTAGCTGGGGTACATTCTCAGATTTTCCAGTGTTACCCTAGATGGGTCGTACCATCCTATCTTGCTGATTGGTGATTGAAACGGAGTCAAAATTAGAGAAATTGCATTTCTGAAGTCTCTCATTCTTGGCCGATCCTGTTTGTGGTGCTTTGAGGAGGATTGGCACAACTCCAAGGCATAAACATTTGCTGTACCAGGTTGTACAGATTTACCTGTTGCTGGGCGTGACACTTCCTATCTTTAGGCGCTGCCTGTTTGGAGTGCTTGGGGTGCTGGTAGGAGGCATCTAAAGTTCTGGAACCCATCCTATGCAATTTGGAAGTGAAATCATACCTGAAGATTTCTTGAGGAGGCCATGCAAGTGCACAGTACCACCTGTATTTTCATATCAGACCTTCTGAAGTGTTCAGAACATTGATATCAGGTTATTTTCAGATTAATGATTAATGCAATATTGCTGCTGTGTTCACTGATCTCTCCAAATAACATTAATGTATGAAGTTCATTCATGATCTATGCTGTTATGAAGATTTTGCCAATTGTTTGGAGTTAGTTAATCTTGAAACTTCAGACTTATCTCTTATTATGCATTTGAGTCTTTTTCATTGGGTATAAGCTTGAGATCAAACCCCTATTGGTAATATGCAAATAGTTTGACAAAATG
Organism: Sequoia sempervirens; assembly: GCA_007258455.2. Lineage (NCBI taxonomy): Eukaryota > Viridiplantae > Streptophyta > Pinopsida > Cupressales > Cupressaceae > Sequoia > Sequoia sempervirens. The sequence goes on from VDFB02179234.1 coordinate 86,564,555, forward strand.
TCCCATATGTCAAACTGAAATAAACGAGCAAAATCGCAAAGTCCAAGGGCAGATTGGGGTGGGACATTACACATAGTACTAGGAGTCAACAATGCTGCAACTGTAACCCAAAAAGACATTGAAGATGGGGCAGCATATTTACAGCCTGAGTGAGCCCACTCAAAATTTATCTCATGAAGTGGATAGCTAACTCCACAGTCATATCTTGTAATTTATTATTTCACCAAAGTAAAATTCCCCACTTACACAAATAACTCCACTTTGATTACTATCTGTGATAAGTTTGGAAAGGTGATTGCATTCCTTCGGAAAGTGTGTCCATGATTCCACATAAAACAAAGGTACCGCAGCAGAAAAATTGGAGATGACCACATTTAGAATGCATTCTTTACGAGGTGCATTTCTACTTAGCTAGTTGCAGTTTTTATTGGCAAAGATTTATAAAAAGTGTGCCTCCTTGTTCCTTTGCTTGGGCATGATTTCCTTACTTGACCATCCTTCTATAGAAAATGCAAACACTCACAAGAAGTGTGCCCCTTTCGCTTTTCTAAATTCATCTTGATTGATGTTGACTGCAGGATTTTGATTGGGCAATTTACTTGTCTTTCTCTGCTGACTTAGCAGTTCTAAATGTTGGCATCCTCCATCTGAACTGGCTGCTTGAATCTCCTTTCACTCTGATTTTAATTGGGTTTTGCATTATTTTACTCCTGCCGCCTCATATGCTAATAGAATTTTGGTGCTATCCTTATGCTGGCCACTTCTTTTTTAAATGAGGACAAACTTTAAAATAGTGCACCTTAGAGGACAAACTTTTAAATAGTGCACCTTACTTTCTTACCTTTTTCAATTTTTTATTTTTTTTACTTGTAAAAACATTTTTTTTTTTTCAAAATATCAGTTAGAAATTTTTATTTTTATTTTCTTGATCAATGAACTTGACCTTAGGGGGCCATACCCATTAATATTAATAAGCAAAATACTTACAGTTGATCAAGCTTCTCCTGTGGAGGACCAAAACAAAAACTCCGCATAAATGCATATATTACAAAATGTTGTATGCAGCTGAACTACCAACACCTATTTATGACATTATTATACTATCTCAAAGTTAGAACTGTGGCACAGCATCTGTATCCTCATCTCTGCATGACTCTGAACTCCCAGCTTTGACAACAAACGCCCAGTCTACCTCCTTTGACAACAAGACACCAGTAGCAGCCTACAGAAATTCAATGCCCCACTTAGCCTGTTGTTTGCACGTTGTATCATTTTGCCCAATTGCCATGATGACAAACAGAACTCAAGAACTGGTGTATAGAGGATTAATAACAAGCCAAGTCCCCATGCCAGAATTGAATAGTTTCTTTAATTATTAATTAATTGATTTTGAAATTAAAAATAATAAATGATCCACAAGGATTTGAAAATTCAAAAGACCAGACGTTGATATGAAAAGATGCAATTTGATCAAACAACATTACCACAATTTTAGATTTTGGACACGATCAACAAACTGACGATGGAAAATGAGCAACCTAATAACACAATCAAGTTTTAGATTAGGAGTATAAATATTATGAATAAGATAGCTTGAGCGTGCCAAATCTATATGTGCATTTGCTGTCAAAATTATCAACATGGTATTAGAGCCATGGGGATACATGAGAGCCTGTGATAGTTTGTATCCCTCCATATTAGAGCAGCTATTGTCATGTGCCTTGGAAATAGAATTTGTCTAAGTTTCTTTTTTCTGTGATTATATTTTGTGCATAACAGAAAGTGGCCTGTAGTGTACTGGGTTGTAATAGAAGAAATCCAAGATCTAGTTCACTTGTGATTTTCCTGAATCTCCATGATGTTGCATAGAATGACAATTTCATTGAGATAGAACAGCCCATGTGAAGTTTCTACTGTGTTGACAATTTCATTGAGATAGAACAGCCCATGTGAAGTTTCTACTGTGTTTCAACATTATTTTAAGGAAAACTGAATATGTCAAAGGGGCATTAAAGACCATAAAGCATATTCATTTGAAGCAGTAAAAATCGTGCTGTGCAAATATGGGAGGCTGCTTGCAGTAATGAAAAAATCGCTCATTCCATAAGAAGAGGAGATGAAGCTAGCAGCTCAATCAAGCCATATTTTTTATAACATTTATAGTTTTAGCTTTATAAAAATGTAGGGATTCCTCTTATAAAATCTAAGCAACAGAAATTATTGTTAAAAAAATTTAAAATTAAAACAAATAAAAAAACTTGCAGCATAATGAAAAAGAAAAAGAAAAAAATATTAAATGCTACAGAACTTTCTGCTGGATTAAATTTAATGGTCAACTGAACATCAAATTAAGCTTAAACATGACCAGAATGACTTTGAACCACAGAAACAAGACTCGCCAAGACTCGGTGAGTCCCAAGTCGAGTCCACCTAGCCGAATTTTGGGGGCTCGGACTCGGACTCAGCCGTGTCCTGGCTGCACTCACCGAAGTCTGGCAGACTCGCCGGACTCGCTGAGTCCAGATGAGTCCTGTCAGCAAGACTCGCAAGCAGGGTTTGAAAAAGTGCAAAAATTACATGAAATTTAAAGTTAAAACTTGTTTTTTTTTTTTTACTTATTGTGAATGCAAAATGATGTGTGCCATGAAGGTTTGTATGGTTTTGGAGGTCTTAATTTGGGCTTGGTGGTAGGGGCTACGCCCCTCGACCCCACCCTATATCGTGACAGGGAGCGCGCCCAGGGGCTGCCCCTCAACCCCGCCGGGGGCGCTGCCCCCAAACCCCTGCAAGGCGTGTTGCCCCTTGACCCCACTGGGGGCGTTGCCCCCAAACCCCCACAAGGGGCACCTCAGACCCCCACGAGGGGCACTACCCCTCGACTCCACTGGGGGCACTACCCCTAGACCCCATTAGGGCAATCGCCCTGAAACTCAAGATTATGGTTGTTGCATCATCCGGGACCTATCTTAGATACATTCATAGGAAGGATGCAAGCTCCTTTCAGCCATAGACTTCTAGTTATTGTTTTGAATCTTTTGATATTTCATATTTGTTTGGAACATTTGATGTCATGGATTTTAAATTCCATGAGTTTTGTATACATTTGAGCCTTTGACTATATATCTAAGTATTTCCTTTAGCAACTCAACTACAATTTGTGTTTATACTTATATGATTGATGTATACCTATGTTAGTGACGAGGACCTTGATTGGGTTGACCAAGAAAATAGAGAGGCTAAGGTTGTAGCCATGGCAAAGGAGGAGGCTAGAGCACAAGCAAACACATCCACAACTGATTTTGGTGAGGGTGGCATGGAGTCACAAGCAGAGACTATGTCTGCAGTTGTTATGTCATCTAGGACCCACCTTAGATGCCTTCGTAGGAAGGATGCAGGCTCCTTTGAGCCAGACTTGTAGTTATTGTTTTGATATTTCATATTTATTTGTAACATTTGATGTCATGGATTTCATATTCCATGAGTTTTGTATACATTTGACTATATTTATATATCTAAGTATGTTATTTCCTTCAGCAGCTCAGCTACAATTTGCGTACTTTATACTTATGTGATCGATGTATACTTGTGTATGTGATCAAATTTGCTTCTATTTAATGATGTTATTGTGTCTTTAAGGTTTATTTAATAAAGGGTGCTTGAAACAAGTTTTAAATCCTTAAAAATCTCTAAATTTCTAGGGTTTTTTCATTTTGCCGAGTCTACGCCGAGTCCCGAGTCCCGAGTCAAGTAACCATAGCCGAGTCTGAGCCTTGTAACTATGCTTTGAATATCTATTTCAATATAGTGAAAACAATTGTCATAATTTTTTATTCTCCTTTAAAAATGTGTGTAAAACCATTAGTTAATTTAGTTTTTCTAAAAATTGCATTGTCAATGGCACCCAATACTCTTTTGATTGAATGAGGGAGAATTTCTTCCTTGTTGCCAATGGAGAAATCATTGGTTCCAAAAGTTTGAAGGAAGAGACTTTCCATACATGGCTAGTAAAACTACATCTCCTGCTGATCAAGAAAGACCTTTGAGCTATTATCAATGGAAAAACACCAAAACTAACAAATATTTGATGAGGTGACGAAATGGGTCGTCAAAGATCAAAAGGCCATGGCTATAATTGGCTTGGGATTATCTGATGCATACCTACATCACGTAGATCTCACAAGAACCTCCAAGGCAGTTTAGGATGGGCTAAGCAGTTTATTTGATTCCCAAGCAACAAGTGCAAAAATGACATTGAAGTAGAGATGGTTAAGGCTAAAGATGGAGAAAGTCAACAACATAGTGCAACACAAGTAAGTTTCATTCCCTACAAAATCAGATTGCCAGTATACAAGCTGAAGTAGAAGATGATGCCAAGGCAATTTTATTGAATATCATGCCTACTAGCTACTCATATATTATGTTTATACTAAACAAGATTAATCGAAGCTTGGAAAACATAATATCTTCGTTGGTTGATAGGGAAAATATTTGAATTAAGTGAAATGATCAATTTAAATAGGACACTACAATGGTTGTCAACAACATGCCTAGTATCTCTTCCAAAAAGAGCCCAAACAAACAAACATCGAAATAAGCATGTATGTCACTCATAGTTTTAAGACTTGGCGAGTACTCTGCAAGACACTCCAAACTCCCAAGTCCTTGAGCTGGCCACATCGAGTCTGGCCGAGTCTTGAAGAGTACTCGGTCAAGTCCTGCTCCAAGATTCTCTAAGTCTCAGAATCGGACTCTCAAGTATTGAGCTCAAACTCTTTTGTCTGGCACCTGGACATAACAGTTGCGCTTTTAGTGAAATTTCAACTTTTTTTGTCATCTTTTGCTCTTATTCAGCCATTTCACCCAATGAAGCATCAACTTAGCAAGAAGACAATTTGAGAAGAGAATTTTTAAGGATTCAAAATTGATCAAGTCATCAAACAAAAGCAGCAAAATTGGATGCAATGAAGAAACAATCTATCATCATGTTGATATTGACTTACCTTCGAGTTCAAGGCCTAAAATGTTAAGCTACACTAGGAGGGAAAAGAGGAAGATATAGATTGTATTTGGTTGTTTTTTTCATTTTGACATATCATATGTATACAGTTATAATGTTGTTATACCAAAAAAAAAAAAAGCTGTTATACATTTATTATTTATTATTTTGCTATATTACAGTGTATTGTTCGACTTGAAAACTATGAAATTTCAAATTTTGAGAGTTTGAGGATCATATGACGTGTAATGTTTGAATTATGACAAATTGATAGTCAAATTAGATTTTTATGTTCTCTAAATGCATTATTTATTTATTTTTTGTGTAATTATGAGGTTTCTTTTTTTTGCCAAGTTTGTGCCGAGTTTTTTGCTGAGTCTCGAGTCCGAGTCAAAATTTTGGGCTGCCGCGTCCAAGTTTTCAAACTATGATGTCACTATTGTAAGCAATGAGAACATGTGATAGTGGATTGTATTCAAAGAACACGACGCCTCCCCACAAGGAAAGAGAAGGCCCTTCTCACAAGTAATAGTGAAGAAGGTTGAGGTTTTGCTTTGCATAATGAAGACCCTCCTCACGAGGATTGTGAAGAGGATTTTATTTACTAAATGAAAGAGTAAGATGTATTGTTGCCGAGGTTTGGCCATCCATCCTATGGGAGAAATAATATGATCTACTTCCACCTTTGTGCGTTATGAATAGTCAAATGTATCCCTGCTCACACAAGAATAAATGTACTAACTATTTAGTGTGTCCTAGTTCATACTCATTTGGTGTATCTCAATGTGCAATGGATTTGTCTTCATTCATTTATATTTTGCTATGTTATAAGTTTTGGTATGGATCCTAGTTTGGGTTTGTGGATCCAGCAAAATATATTTGGGGTTGGGTTCATTTTGGGTTTGTCTGTACCAAAAAACATGTAAAAATCATACATATATATATATATGCACACTAAAAATAGGAATTAAGTTTAGAATTACACATAGCATAATATAATCAACAAAACAACCATAAACTTTAATGTCATTTAAAACATAAATGATAAATATTATAAAATTTTCATTGTTCAAACTTCAAGTTCAATATTAAAATAATAATATCAAGTTTAACAATCAATTTTCAGCATAACAAGGATTTTCTAAATCATCAACACCAGCGTCACCATTGACATTAGATATTGCAGGAACATTTGAAGAACCACAAGCAGTGCCAATGCCACTCGCACTAAAAGGGTGCTCACTTTTCGAACTCAAGTGTATCATGTTGGAAAGTGGAAGCATCCAAGTCAGTTTTTATCTAGCTCCATATCCCACAGCTTCATGGGGGTCTGGAAGCAATGCCCCCAACTAGGTCAAGGGGCAATGCCCCTCACGGGGTCCAGGGGCAAGGCAGGGTCAAGGGGCAAAGCCTTACCACCAAGACCAAATGAGGACCTTCAAAACTACATAGACCCTCATGGCAAACACCATTTTCATTATTTTTTAAAACACTTCAAAGGTGATGCACCAATCATCCCTAGATGCACCAATCAAAAAGTCAAGATCATCTACATTGGCTGTCTTTTTTAATGTGTTACAGATGTGAAGAACTGGAAGAGTGTTTTGTCACTTCCTTGACACACAATTGTAAATTACTAACATATATAAACAAGATCTCCCAACCTTCCAGACAACTAATTCTTACTTTTTTAAAATCAAATGTGATCAAAACAGATCCAATTCCTCTCTCAGGCTGATGAACTTGCTCCCTTGCTTAATATTCAAATAGAAAAGCATTGTAGTTCACAAGTATTTAGGAATGTCAACAAATAACATATTATACTTGGCTTCTGGTATTCCAAACATGCCTACTTCTGACCTGTGTTTCGAACTCATCCCTCATTTTGCTTGCAACTATTGAATCTAGTTCAAACCTCCCAATGACTTCATAAAGCCCAATCATAACTTCATGATCACTTTGTCTATCTATATGAAACAGTTTAGGCTACAAGAAAAAGAAAAAAAGGTGTTCTAATATTCCAAAAAAACATATCTTTGTTCTATATTTTGCTTCCATTTGTTCTATAAATAAAGATACCATGTGAATTTTCTGTAGAGGAATCTATTAATAATTTAATGGATTATGCTTTAAACTTTTAAATATTATTGAATTTTCAGAAAGGAAGAAAATAATCACAATATGTCATTGTTTGAAGATATCACAGTTTTAGTAAACTATTGTTCATTTCAGAAAATCAGATTATTTTACAAGTCAAGCAAAAGGAATTAAAAAACTCATGTTGCTATGCTAGATAGAAGAAACCATTTTATAATCAAACCTCTATGAAACAGTGATCAATATCATAAAGTTAATTTGATCAACTAGAAACCCTAAATCCCTGAAGCAGCATGGAAACACCTCACCCAAATATAGAAAAGGTGATGTATAAATCCCTCAAGCCTGTCCCTGTTGACAGTACTCTTTTGCCAAGCAAGAATAAGTGACTTGATATTAGATGCAAAAATAAGAACATGTGAGAAATTCCCTTAACATACCATTAGTATGACTAACACCAAGTGCAAGCAATACTTCTAAGTTAGTTGGATCAGCATCTCTTGCCCGCACCATTGAAGCAATTGCCTGCAATAAAAGAAAACAGTCTGCCTTAAGCAAATTAAATGAGAACAAACATGGAAGGATTTGCATTCAACAACCAAGAAATGTAAAATTCACACTACAGGCTTTTGGAAATTGCTAATATGACTTCTGGTGTACATATTGATTCTTGCTTGTGGGCAGATTGAGCCTGCTTATGGGCAGTTGGATATTGCTTGGGGCTTTGTCTCTTTGAACTCAATGATTGGAGAGATTTGTGGAGATATACTTAATACTCAAATATTTTGATTATGGATACTTCCAACCCCAAGGACTACCCATGTATATAGTTGCTTCTAGGTAGCTTATTGTGGCTTATGATGTCTTCGTATGGAGCCAGATTTTTATTTGACACAACTAGCTTTGGAGATGGTAGAACATTTGTGTGGCTCTCATTGATATCCAATCAAGGTATCGGTAATCTTTTCACTCCTGGGTGAGCTCCTTCTAGTTGAGGAACATCTTAATAGCTCTTGGGAGAGCTCTCATAGTTCATGATGAACCTTTGAGCTCTTTCGAAGACTGTGTATTCATAAGACTGCATGAAATTTGAGGTGGCTTTGTATAAACCATATTATCTTGGTTTCATGTTTACTCTTCTTGGGGAGTTGTGAACTGAACTCTGGGAAATAGGATAGGATCTGTTGGTTTTGGCTTTGTTCTTGCAAGCATTGATGATCACTGTCTCTTGGTTGTTAAGCATTGATTGAGTTGATGTCATGTCCTCGAAATTATAACAGCTCAAAATACAAATAAATGAGAAAAAATAACAAAATACATATTAGCAATTTAATGCCATCATATGGAAATACAAATAACTAAATAAGATAAATATCAAAAAATATAAATATAATGGCGATCTAAGTATTATTATTATAATTATAATTATGACTATCAAATACAACATCGTAAATGCTAGCCATTTAACTATCATTATGATTATGATCTATAATAAATAAATATAAACCATTATATATGGAACTGATATTACTATTATAATATAATGATAACTAATATTAACAAATATACAACATATTAACCATACAAAACAGATCAAATTGATATTGTTAAAAACATTATAATAAAATATTCACAAAATCTGAAGATGACTATGTTTAACTAAGCGAACAAATAATAATCACCAGCATGTGTATCGATTCCTAAAGACACTTACTTCAGCCGGCAATCACTAAAATAAATAAAAGCTATGATTAAGAATAGACACATACCTCTAGGGGTGCGACAGTCACTAAGGAACACGTCCCATGACAATCGAATCATTACAACTACTGGCCGGGCAGACTATAAAAAGAAGGTAATTTAAAAGCAGATCAGCATGGAGGAAGAAAGACAGAAATATATATATATTCTGAGAAAGGAGAATATAAAAGGAATAACTGGAAATTAAGGAATGGCATTAGAAGAAGGATATGCAGATTCAAAAACAGCTATATACAAAGGAATGGAGATATATAGAGCAGCTTAAGAAATGAAGAGGGATTGCTAGAAAGATATACAATAGGGAATAAGAATAGATTGGAGTAGATAAAGGATGGAGAAATCTGAGAAAGGAAGAGCAGATAAAGAACAGATTTAGCGCAGATATGAGTAACTATATATATGCAGGTTTGGGAAGAGATAATATAACCATCAATAAATGAATATATGTGTTATGTACTATACATGACTACATACATGAATAAATAAATACACGACTATATCAATAAATAATAAGATCTATACACGACTATATCTATAAATAATATGTACAGGCAAAGGCAATAGATTAATCAATAATAGTGCAGACATATATATGTTCATATGAATTATATTCGAAATTATGCAATAATGATGCTTGTACTGATTATCGAGCCTTATAAGTAATTACGGTATTTTAATAGGAATGATTGATTCTTCTTTGCTTGATCTACACTAACATTATAATCTGAGCGTTAAGAACAGGTCATCAGTTAAGGAGAAGAAACATTCAAGAGACAAAAGAGGAACTGTCTCAGTCATCACCACAGATTACTATCATCAGATATATCCTATATTCAAGTGTATTTACTGCCAATCATTGCTTACATGTGTGTGCATATTGCCTATATGATAATAAGAATATTTAATGAATGATTTCTTGTAAACAATGTGCTTGATTGTCTGCAACCCTCCTGGGGGAAAGGTCCTGGGGAGAGTGGTGCATGCCTAGAGATTCCACTTATGGTCCACCCAATCCTAAGAAAGGAGATGGGCCATGGAGGGGTGGGATTCCACTTACGGTCCGCCCAACCCTTGTTAGTCGTATATTTTACTTTGTTGTCGGCCGTAGTCGGCCTTGGTCGTAGTCGGCCAATTGCTAATAAAGCTATAGATTAGTAAGAATAATAATGTCATGTACTTTCAGGTAGTCATATCCGGATTAATGTTAATGTTAATGTTGTTATGAAACGTCGTGTCGGTCAGTTATCTAACCACCGCCGAACGTTATATGTAGTCTGTTGGGATAGTCGGGAGATAGTTATGAGTTATGTGCCGATGATTATATTGTTAAGCACTGTTGATACTCTTTGATTGTACATGATATTTCTGATAATGAATAAAGTTTCTGGAGTTCAAACATGATATCTTTCTGGTTACTGTTTTATTCTATGTTCTGCACATGACTAGTTTGCCTGTAGTACGTAAGATTTGAATTACATTCCGTAGGCAAACATTTGGCGCCATTGCCTGAACGGATTAGGGCATCACCTGCCATGGTAGTGTAATGGGTCAACCAGCGGAAGAACCTATAAATGCTAATGAGGAACGGGAAGACTCATTGACAGAAGATCTGGTAAATTTGTGGAAAATATCGTTACGTGACCACGTGCGTAGGGAATCCCACATTCGGGAGATCCCTGAGGAAGTCATCTGGGATCGGCTGGAAGTGAACGACGAGGTGAACCACCTCCTGAATCGCATGCCCAGGTTACTGGCCCGTCATTTCATTATCCTGCAGGACTTGCGAGAAGAAGAGGATCGCGAGCGCCAAAGGCAGCAAATCGTGCAACGTTGTGAAGACAGAACCAAACGTGAAGAGGAAGAACGAGATACTAGCCGGCGCCGTACTTCCGGCAACCAGCAATGATTGCTTGAATAACTAATAAATGCCCGTACGGCCGAACAAAGACAAGCATCAAGTACCTGACGGGCACGGGACTTCGGAAGAGCAAGTTCGGCGATCACTCAGGCTGCAAGAACAAGAAAACCGGCGAAGAAGACTAAAGCAAGTCGGTAAGGAATTGGATGAGGACTTAATTGAAATAAATCAGAGCATAAAAAGAACATATGAAAATCTGACAAGAATAGACACATCCATTGAACGAGCACACCACAGTTTGACAGAAGGAAGGGACGAAGACCCCTTCAGCACTCCATACGTAGGAAGATATAACCCCCGTGAACATGAAGATGATTTGAATAGTAGCATCAGACGATTTCGAGAGTTGTCCCTCTCGGACGACGACGACCAGTTAAGGAGTGGAAGACTCGAGCTTAAGACCCCAAGGCAGAGAGAGCATCAGAGGGAACCTGAGGAGACCCACGGTGTTGAGGACGCTAACGGAGGACGTGGGAGTGACTCGTACGTGGCCAAGCGTGCAAGTGACGCACAAGGACATAGCGAGGAAACCACTAGTCTAATCGGGTCCAACACACAAGGAGGTCAACCGGGCAAGATGGCTCATCCGGAACGGCAAAAGTTGCCGAAATTCATGGGGAATGGCTCTGAAGATCCCGTACGGCATTGCAAGACATGCGAGACTATCTGGATAGCCAGCGGGCAGGATGACCCCGACCAATGGCTGAGGGCATTTCCAGCAACACTCAGAGACAGTGCCATTGATTGGTACTCGGAATTGGATCAAGCACAGAGAGCTACATGGAGGCTATTGAAACAAGCCTTCCAGGAAGAGTTCAAACTTCTACGGGATGATAGTGAGATTGTCACAGAAATATATCATACTAAACAAGGAAAGCACGAGAATGTGCGGACCTACAACAGGAAGTTGAAAGACTTGATAGGAAAGCTTGAGGCACAGCCGGCAGATGGTTTAAAGAAAAGATGGTTCATTGAAGGATTGATCCCCTCGCTTCGGCGAAAAATGAAAGTAGTACCGCCATCCTCGTACACCGAAGCATACAATCGGGCGATGGACATTGAAAGTGAGAATAGGACATCCTCGAAGGGGAAGAAGAGGGATGATGAAGAGAGTGCAGAGGAAAGTGACGATGAATCGGCAACTGTACAAGCTCTTCGGCGAGATATGATGCGGATGATGAAAGAACTGAAGGCCGACAAGGAAGGATCCAAAGAGGCAAATGAATTATGGTGTACGGACTGCAAAACGGAAGGTCATACAAAGGCAAATTGCCCAAAAAAATTATTCTGTGACATCTGCCAAGTTATGGGACACTCCATCAAGGAGTGCCCATACAACTTAAAAACCAAAAGTTCGCAAGTATTCTTCGCTCAAGGCGAACAGTCAATCCCTCCAACCACACCACCAAAGCCACAGAGCAACAATGCATCCCCTGGAGGCTACCGTAACAATCGGAGAAATACGCCGAGAAGCAAAATTCAATACGATAGCAAAGGACGGCTGATGATCCAATGCCGGAACTGTAATGAATGGGGTCACTTTGCGAGGGATTGTCAGAGTGGCCAAGGCAACGGGGGAAAGCTATGCAAGTGGTGTGGACCGGGTGATCATGAAGACACCAACTGTCCAAAGCAGAAAGGTAGTATCAATATGCTGGAGATAGCCGACGAAGAAGTCTTGGCAATTACAAGGGCGCAGATAAAAAGGGCAAATTATCCAGACCCTCGTACGGAGAAAGAAAGATTTCGGGAGGCCAAGACAAAAGTAGAAGAGGCAATGGTGAATGAATGCAAGAATTCTACAGCTACCAGTACGTTGCTACAGTCGGCGTTGGAGAAGAATATCGTACGGCAGGTGCTTCACACAACCATACCCATTAAGGTAACTGATCTCTTGCAAATGATGCCTTATCTCAAAGTAGCGCTTACAAATGATATTGAAGAAAATCTTCAGAAGGGTCCACCAGAACGACCGCCAGAACTGGTAGCCGAGACCGCAGACCCCATGCTACTCGCAGTAAGCATTGGGAGGAAACCAGCGGTCGTCAAGATGGAAATCTTGGCATGAAATTATCTAACACTATCGTCGATGGTGGTTCGGGAGTAAACGTACTACCTGAAGAGACCTGGAAGTGTTTGGGTAAGCCGACTCTTTGGCCCCCGACATTCCACCTCGTAGGAGCAGATCAACATGGCATCAGACCACTTGGTACACTAATGGAGCAAAAAGTCTTGATCGGCACGCAGCTATTTTTGCTAAATTTTGTAGTCATCCCACTGGAGAAAAAGGCGTACGATGCACTCTTGGGACGGGGATGGTTGATAGCTGCCAAGGCAACCCACAACTGGAAGCGGAATACACTCTCAATAGAAAATCGGGGGAGGAAATACACCATTGATCTGAAGAACCAGGCGGTCAGTGAAGATCTAGCATCTTCAACATCTGAATCTGGAGGAGAATCAAATGATGATGAAAGGAAGTTAATGGAACCAGATGAAGAAGGGGTACTGGAGATTGGGAGTTGCTCGGAGGATGAGACCAGTTCACTGAACGGACTGTTTCACTGGCAGATGGAGGATTATGAAGTCTTCCACCCTGCTTGCAACATGCTGCAAGTCAAGGAGGGGGACGCAAAAGAAGACAAGGGCTCGACCAGTGAAACATTTCCTCCTGAGTACGGAGAATATAAAGAAGGTATGGCAGAATTGGATGTGACGCCAGCGCACAAGTTTGAACAGGACAAAATTATTAAGTACGAGGAGCCAACGCTGAAAAAGGTAAACCTTGGGGAATCAGCCAAACCTAAGGAGATTCTTGTGGGTGATGATTGGGACCCTGTACTGAAGGCGGCAGCATTCAGAATTTTCATGGAATATAAAGATGCTTTCGCTTGGACGTACAAAGATTTAAAAGGCGTACCACCAGAGTTATGCGTGCACAGGATTCCTCTCGTACCGCGAGCCCAGCCCGTACGAAAGCGACCGTACAGAATGAACAAAAACTATGCCGCTAAAGTACGGGAGGAGATTGAGAAGATGCTGGAAGCAGGTATCATTTTCAAGGTGGAGGTCAGCGAGTGGGTATCACCGATCGTCATATCCCTGAAGAAAGAAAAGGAGCAAATTAGAATCTGTGTTGACTTTCGTAGTCTGAATGCAGTGACTATCAAGGATCCATTTCCTATTCCCTTCACCGACTCAATTCTGGAAGAAGTTGTCGGGCATGAAATGTACTCCTTTCTAGACAGCTTCTCGGGTTACAATCAAATCAGTATTGCGGACGAAGACAAATTAAAGACTACGTTCATGGTTGAAGACGGGGTGTACGCATACAATCGAATGTCGTTTGGATTATGCAACGCACCAGCTACATTTCAAAGGATAATACTCCACATTTTCGATAAAATGTCGGTAGGTAATTTCAAAGCCTTCCTCGATGACTGGTCAATTTATAGTGATAAGGAAAAACATTTGAAAGCCTTAGGCGAGTGCATGGAACGGTGTAGAGCAGCCCACCTTGCCTTGAATCCGAAGAAATGCAGATTTATGGTACCACAAGGGAAGCTACTCGGACACATTGTGTGCAAAGCTGGGTTGAAAATAGATCCCGACAAGGTGCGAGTCATCGTACAGATGGAGGCTCCGGAGAACATCACCGGTGTGAAGTCCTTCCTCGGGCATGTGGGATACTATCGGAGATTTATTAAAAATTTTGCCCAAGTGTCGTACCCTCTCGACCTACTGACGAGGAAAGGCCAACCATTTATATGGGCCGAAGAACAGGAGAAGGCATTCCAGGAACAAAAGGATCAATTGATCAGCTCACCCATATTGATGTATCCGGACTGGGATAGGGAGTTCCACGTACATGTAGATGCCTCTAATTTTGCCATCGACCCTAGCACAAGTGGGAGCACACGGGTTGGACCACCCGGTATTCTTTGCCAGTCGGCTACTTTCAAAAGCAGAAAGGAATTACAGTACGACCGAGCGTGAGGCACTAGGAATGGTTTACTCCGTACAGAAGTTTAGGCACTACCTCCTAGCCACGCCATTCACTTTCTATGTGGATCACCAAGCCTTGATGTACCTAGTGAACAAGCCGATTATCCAAGGACGGGTGAGCAGATGGTTACTTTTGTTACAAGAATTTACGTTCACCATCATCGTACAACCGGGAAAGAGCCATGTTATTGCCGATCAATTATCCAGAATCCGGTCGGGCGAACCTGCTAAGGGAGGGGTGAATGAAGACTTTCCAGATGCACACTTATTCCAGATTGCAACATTGCCCTCATGGTACGAGAAGATTGGAGAATATCTATCCACATCCACGTTCCCTAAAGAAATGCCACCAGCTGAAAGAAGGAAGGTCGTACTGAAAAGTAAGACATTCCAGTTGATCAATGGTTTACTCTACAAGATGGGACCCGACCAAATCCTCCGGAGATGTGTCATAGAGGAAGAGATACCTAGCGTACTAAAGGAGGCACATGAAGGACTGGCTGGCAGCCATATGGGACCAGATGCTACAGCAAGGAAAATTCTCTTGGCAGGCCTATGGTGGCAGATGATGCACACTGATGCCAAGGAGTGGGTATTAGGCTGCGACACTTGCCAGAGGGTCGGGAAACCATTGAAGCAGGACTTCATGCCACTGCATCCCTCACAACCACAGGAATTGTTCAAACGATGGGGATTGGATTTCATTGGACCATTAAAGGTGAGTCACCTGCATCGATGCCGATATATTGTGGTTGCTACTGAATATCTAACGAAGTGGGCTGAAGCTCGAGCGTTGCCAGACAATACAGCGCAGAGTATGGCAAGATTCATCTACGAGCAAATAGTGACACGGTACGGCATCCCCATTCGGATCACAAGTGATCGTGGAGGGCATTTCGTTAATCATGTTATCATGTTGATGACGACGGAGTTCCGAATTTTTCACAACCTGTCAAGTCCGTACTACCCGCGAGCTAATGGCCAGGCAGAGTCTACAAATAAGGTGCTCGTATCAGTTATTCACAAATCATGTGACGTGGAAGAAGCTGACTAGGAAGAAAGGTTACCAGCCGACCTATGGGCATATCGTACAACGTACAAGGTAACAACGGGCCACACGCCTTTCCAATTAATGTACGGTCAGGAGGCAGTGATGCCGATGGAGTATATGGTACCAAGCCTAAGGATAGTCGTGGAGAATCGGTTGGGCGATACTGAAAGTTTAAAGGAAAGACTATACCAACTGAATAAGCTGGACGAGCGAAGGGTGATGGCACAGTGGGCGACAGAGAACATGCAACGGCGAACGAAATATTGGCACGACAAGCATCTCCAACGAATGAATTTCCGGCCGGGCCAGTTAGTTTTGAAATATAACGGCCGTAACAAGATCAAGCCGGGGAAGTTTAAAGTTCGTTGGTTAGGACCGTTCCGAGTATGGGAAGTATGTGACAATGGTTCTATAAAGATAGAAAATCTAGATGGGTCACTGATATCGGAGGCAATCAACGGATCGAAGTTAAAGCCATATCAGGAGAGAAAGGAGAAGAATACTATCGCCATCAACATGTTGGGCTATGCCACAAAGGAAGATTGGGCTGTGAAAAGTGAAGGCCCGAGAGAACAAGACTAGCGACTAGGAGGTCCCGGATATGTAGCAGATGATGACTGCGCAGAATCAGTGGAAGGAATTGCAGTACCACGGATACACAAGCACCTAACCAATGCAATGTTCGGAACCCCTGCCCTATGGCGTAGAATGGGGGGACACTGGCACTATGTGGCCCCTTATGAAGGAGTAAAACGAGGATATGTAGCCAAGGAATTGGACACGAAAGCCCAGGCGGAAAAAGAGAAGCAAGAAGACCATGAACAAAATGAGCATCAAAATGATCACGAGGAGGCGGACTGGGATGATGAACAATGGGATGCTTACTTCAAGAAGAAGGCGCCTTGCTTAAAGACAGTGTTGAAGACAGAAGATACATTTGTGTCAACGGTGGACGGGTATACAGAAGACCTTCTGAAACAAATGCGTCGAGAAAGAAGAAAAATACCAAGGGTTAGGAAGATAGCAACTCAAGATGGACTCTGGAAAATAATTCCTAACCTAGCCGAACCACCAACAGTGCAAGGCGACGATGTTACGTGGTATCAACAGTACGGTGGAAGGTACATCGATGGAAGTTTCCGAGGTATTGGTCCTGCCCCTGTACTTGATAAATGGTTTGATATAAAGTATATAGGAACGTGCTGTGAGGAAGAATGTTATAAAAGGCCACCACACACATGTAAATGGTACTACACTTCGGAATTAAAAGTTCAAGAATACAGTGAAACAATATGGATGAAAAGAAAAGAAGAGAGAAGGGAGGAGAGAGAAAATGATCAGAAATTGAAAAAAATAAAAATAGAAAGGAAAAAAGTTGTGAGAAATCAAAAAATAAAGGAAAATGGAAAAATAAATAAAGGCGAAGGGAGAAAAAAGAAAAAAGAAGAAAAATAAAAGAAATATGTTGGAAAAGAAAATAAAAGAGAAAAAATTATGAAAGGAAAAATTAAAAAATTAAAATTGGCTAAAGGAAGAAAAATTAAAGTGAAGCAAATTAAAATAAAAATCTTGGCTATTAAACAAATCGTACGGCCATGGGAGAAAATTGCCGAGGGAAATAAATGGCAAAGAATCAAAGTGGGGAACATTAAAATAAAAAGTTGCCAAAACTCAACCAAGGAGGAAGTCGTACGGCCATTTAAGGACGAGCTATCTCGGACAAAACGGAATCGCAAAGGGAAGAAAGACGTACGGTCAAGCACAGGGAAGGAAATCGTACGGCACTCTTATCAGAGAGAACACAAAAATCCGTACGAATTCATCAGGTCAAGCACAGAGAAAGAATTCGTACAGCACTCTCATCATTCACTAAGTCCTGAGATCGTACGAACTTCACAGGAATTTTACATCGTATGGCATCCAGAGAAATTCTACATCGTACGGCATCCAGAGGAATTTCAAATTGCACGGCATCCAGAGGAATTCCAAGGCGTACAACATTCATCATTTTCTCAAGTCGTACGGCCATCCATTCAAATCGTACGGCCCTCCAGTCAAAGCATACGGCCCTCCAGGCAGAACATACGAAATCCTCAGAATTGCAAAGTCGTACGGCCATCCATTCAAGTTGTACGGCCTTGCCAAACCGTACGGCTTCGGCAGATTATTCACATCGTACGAACTTGCCAAGATTTTGAAGTCGTACGGCCTCAAGTTGCAATCAGTTGCCAGATAGTACGGCCTCCACTGGGTATCTAGAATGAACGGATTTCACTAATAATCGTATGGCCAGTATAGAATCTCCAAGGCGTATGGCTTACACAGGCTCTTCAGGGCGTACGGCCTTTTCAGAATTTCTCAGAACTTTGGCATATTCAGATTTATGAGGTACGACAGTTATTGAATTTCAGTAGTTCCGGCAGTTTTGGTAATCGTTTCGGAGTATATAAAATCGGCTGGAATCGCCGAACTGATAGCAAAATGGACAAAGGTAAGAAGGTTGTGCAGCATAGGCCGAAGGTAGCCTCGGCTGGAAAGAGAAAGAAGATGGACGCTGATAATGAGACGATGGCATGGGAGAATCTGACTGGCAACGAGTGCAAACAGTGGTGGCGAAGCACTCCCGATGACCACTCCTTGAAGGTTGCGCTTCAGCACGCACGGGTAGACAAAGCTGTGGTAGTACCTTTCTTCAATTCTCGGGAGTTTGAGCCTTGGCTGAAGGCGATGGTGGACAACTACTGCAGGCATACGCACAAATCAATAGTTGATTACAGAGGCTGCCCCGTTACCATTTCATTCTGGCCACAGGACTTCGAGCAAGTCTTTGGCGTTCCAGCCGCCGGAATAGGGGTTAACAAACCTAAGAAGATGACACAACAGCACAAGGAAATATTGATCAAACAGGTATGTCGAAGCGACTTAACAGCAGAGGAACAGGAGACCATATGGAACACAGGTAACAAGGGCCTCCAGAAACACCATCTGGCATCGGCCGAATGGAAATGCTTGATGGACTTAATAAAATGCCGACTCACAGGTGCCAGCCGAGCGTCGGATATTGCTATTTGGATGGTGGACTACATGGTAGGACTCCGCGTCGGCCGAGTGTACAACTAGGCGAGGCTACTCGCAGAGAGGATGAGAGATTTCTTATCGTAGAGGCATAAGGCTTTCTACATGACCCAGCATGCTATAGCCCTCTTTCTCGATGCTATTCACACACAGGTGCCCGAAGGCAATTGGGGTCGATTGCAGCCACTCACTCACCTGGATCCTGGGTTGCCAACAGTATTTTACTGGTCTGAACTGGAAGCGAAGCAAGCTGGCGAGGGCACAGCTTCAGGAAAGAAGAGAAAACGGAAGGAGGCGTCGGTGGAAGAGGAAACATCAGCGGAGGAGGCCTCTGAACAGAGTGATGCATCGAACAGGGATGAGCCCATTGATTTATCTTCCTCGCCCTCGGAGTCTAGTCCACCGGTCGATGAGGAGGTGTCCGTCGCCATCGGTGGTCAGGAAGCAGAAGAGATCGACATACCATTGTTGCAGCCGGCAGGGTTTACTCTTCCCGCACCGCCAGCCAGGAAGAGCACACACTCAGTGACATTCACTCTTCCTGTTTTGCCAGTTGGAGCCGGCCGAATGTTGAGGGTAGCTGATTCACTACCAGGTGCATCGCCAGGGTGGGCACCACTTGCCACTACGACATCACAGGGGGCAGCCACTATATCAGCAGGTTCCACTGCCTCTGTCGAGATATTGCCAGCGGCCTGTTCCCTTACACCATTGCCAGGCTCGACAGCGTCAGGAGTGGCAACCTCAATAGCAAGAACTGGGGGAACGATGACGGTCACTGAGGAGACTACTCCAACCCCAGGAGCACCCAGGGTAGCCCAGATTGATAATTGGTTGGGATCAGTAGGCCTCACCTTGGAAGTGGCCGAGCAGCCAGAACAGCGGGAGAAGAGTCCCTCAAAGGGACTAGGGGGTGAGGAAGGGCCAGTCGTTCACACTCAGCAAAGTGAGACGGCCAGACTTGGCGAGGACGCACTTGCACACCATGAGGCTAGAACAGAAGAGGCACGAGGGACAGCCATACATGAGCCTCAGCAGATAGTCGGGGAACCGCCCCAAGAGGAGACAGAACCTGGCGATGAGGAGAACGAGGAGGGTGACTCCACGAAGGAATTCGTTGTGGAGATGTCACAACCAGACCCATCAGACCCACTAGGCACAGTACAACGATATGTACAGGAGCTAGAGCATATGGGCAGGTTGATGATTCGCGTGGGACAGGTTTCCAGAGACCTCGGGATTGACCGATCTCCTCTAGTGGGCCAGGAAGTTCAGCGCATCCGAGGATTCGTACAGATGGGGTGTGAGGCTGAGTTCGCACGGATATTCGGCGAGGAGTGGCCAGCAAGAGAGACTCCTGCAATGATGAGAGCCTGGCGGGGTCGACCACCGAGACTAGTAGGGCGAGACGCAGGGGTTTTGGAAAGCTTATATCACATAGAGCTTGCCTTTCGGGATGTCTTTATCCTCATGAAACGCCAAGAATTTTCTACTGAGGTAGCGGTATCACGAAGAGTGGAAGCCTATAGACTCCTGCAGAGGGTTAAGGACGAGTCCATTGCTACCATAAGGAGCATCCAAACTGAATTGGCCGAACAAACTCGGCTTGCCAGTGAGAGGGGAGCTCGATTGGAGGTCTTGGAGCCTCGGGTGGCCACCTTGGAGGAGGAAGCAAAGCAGAAAGAGGAAACATGGGAGCAGCGAGTAAAAGCATTGGAAGATCAGTTGGCTGCAAAAGATGTTGATTTGGTGGCCAAGAGTGCAGAGGCGGAGAAGGCAAAAAGCCAACTGATGGAGGCAGCCCGTATGGTAAAGGCGGCGAGGGAGAGGGAGATACTGGCCGATCGGCAGCTTCGCACGCGTACTAAGGAGGTGAGGCGACTGCGAGCGGAGCATTCTTCTACTACTCTGACGTCATCTGTGCATCCAGGGATGCACTCCCTTCCCCCTACTTCTCATTGAACTTGTCTTTCTATATGTATGTCGTCTGGAAGACGACTTCTTTTGTGGGGGGGATGATGTTAGTCATATATTTTACTTTGTTGTCGGCCATAGTCGGCCTTGGTCGTAGTCGGCCAATTGCTAATAAAGCTATAGATTAGTAAGAATAATAATGTCATGTACTTTCGGGTAGTCATATCCGGATTAATGTTAATGTTAATGTTGATATGAAACGTCGTGTCGGTTGCTTATCTAACCACCGCCGAACGTTATATGTAGTCTGTTGGGATAGTCGAGAGATAGTTATGAGTTATGTGCCGATGATTATATTGTTAAGCACTGCTGATACTCTTTGATTGTACATGATATTTCTGATAATGAATAAAGTTTCTGGTGTTCAAACATGATATCTTTCTGGTTACTGTTTTATTCTATGTTCTGCACATGACTAGTTTGCCAGTAGTACATAAGATTTGAATTACATTCTGTAGGCAAAAAACCCTAAGAACAGGATGGGCCATGGAGGGGTGGAAGTGCCAAGACCGCTTGGGAGCTCCGCCCATTCCCACAAGTGGGCAAAGTGTTTTCCGAGGTTGGGACATGGTTGGGGAAAGCAGGTACAAGTCGCCAACAGGGAGAGTTGTGGTATACAACCTCTTGGGTTGGTATATGGCTTCAAGCGGACCCACCATGCCACTCCTCCTAGTTCACAATAGGTTGCATTAATAATAGCCTATAAATATGTTACCATAGATTAATGCTAACAAATGTATATATGTATGTGTGGCAATGTTGTTCATGGATGGAATGCAGGTTTGCAAATTTCGGATTACATCATCAAGGAGCTATTCATTTGATAAGGTGAAAACCCTAACCCTAGTTTGTGGAAATTGTAACCCATAGGCGAATTCTAGGGCAAATGGGGACGGGGGACATTACAGTTGACCAAAAGGACTTTGGTCCCAGACCGATTTTGAAAGATTCATCTAAGGCCATGGAGCCTGGAGGAGATTGTATCAATTTAGCTTTAGGAAGTTGTCCTTAAGGGGGATGCTTGTATAACACCATCTTCTTTGTGCCAGCTGAGTCAAGTTTAAAATAAGATGTTACTGCATTTTTGCAAATTTGATGTGAAACCCCTTTTGTCAAGCTCCTTGGATCATTGGTTGTAAGTGTACCTCAAGATGCTCAAGGTTGGGGCGTCGTTCAGCGCTTGGTGCATTGGGTTATGGTGTCATTGTGATTATTGCTTAATAGAACCCTATTGAATAAAAAATTGAGGTACTTTGAGATCAAGGCTTATTTAGGTCTGTGTCGCTGTGATGAAATCATCCCAACCTAACTTCTGTCTATAGTGGATCCCAATGGGTGCTATTAGTATTTACCACCCAAGGTAGTTTCACAGGTATGAATAGGATGAGGATTGTGCCTTATTTAGATCATCTTGATCCACTGTGCTAAATTTCTATACTGATAATTAGGCACTTTGTGTGTCCAATCCATATCATGTTATTCCTTATATCTTATTGTCATGTATTTATTAAATTGCTTTCTAGAATTATTGGATCATGAGGAATATAGTAACCTGTTCTTTCATTTTAGTTTTTAGTTTTTATGCTATATGTCACTGTTTCTCAATAAATGTTTAAGGCAGACCGAAGAGAACAAATAATCCAGAAATATCTGTTTTCAGTTCCATTCCATATTTAGCCCGTATCTATTAATAAAGCAAATTTCTCAACCATTTTAAGAAATAGGCTTCCATTGATTTTAAAAATATTTCAATGGTGAACTTTTTTATCGGCTCAGTATTGAAATCAAATACCTGCATGAAGCTAGGGAAAGGGTACATTGCATATAAATTAATAATCACATTATTTTCTCAATGGCATTGGTTCAGGTTCTGATAGCTATTTTCATTATTGTCTTTTAATCAGTATGCCATGAAATTGTCATGATTCTATTCTAGACTTAAGCTGACTCACTGTAAGAGTTATTTTCTAACAAACTTTGAACCGTAACATTTCACTATGTATGTGTGTGTGTGCATGCGTATGGGCAATCCTTCAGGAGAGTTCTCTGTAACTATGTATATCTGGATATTGCTATCCAATTTGTTTGCAAGTCATTCAGCTTAGTTGACAACTTACGGACTCTATTTCTACTCAAAACCTTTTATCAGGTCTTATCAAGCTGTAAAGTTTATTATGCATGTTTGGTCTTAGCAAATTGAAATGTACATTGGCAGAAGCACTCTTGTATAGCTTTCTAGGCACCTCTAATATACATTAGATATTTTCTTGTATCATTGTTCCTAATTTAACATGGTTTATTTTCAACTCCCTGATGCAACAGAACAAGCATGCCAATAATGGCATAAGGACTTTGCTTCTATCGTTTTGAACAGAAAACAGCTTAATTTGAAAAATCAAAAGAATTGCCCTTTATAATAATTATATGTCAAAGGGTCCAAATAAAGCTCTTTTATCTAAATGCATGCAAATGTGCTAAGGTTTTTCACAGGTTCTACAAACCTAGATCTCTAAACCGATCTGAGAAAGCATGATATCATCTTGTGGCAACTCAAGCTATTGTAATGTTCATGATAGGATGTTAATCTTTTAAGAAGTCTCCAAACTATTGATGTATATAAGAATATTAATCCTATAAAACTGCTGTATAATGAATAAAAAAATAAATGAAGAAGCTCTACAAGCAAGCAATGAGCAAGGAATTTTCACCTGCTGATCATCATCATTTTCTGCATGCGTTATACCAAGCAATCGCCAACCTTCAGAATTGTCAGGATTCTTTAAAACTTCTGCCTCTAAAGCAAGGATGGCTTCACTTAGTAAGCCCTTTCGAAAAAGTTCTTGACCTTCTTTAAGAGGGTTAGGATGTCCAACATAAGGGTTTTGATCAGAAAATGAATAAACAAATCTTGATGACCCTGGTAACTGTCGCTCCCCTTTCAATTGTTCTTCTACATACCTGGCCAAAATACAATAAGACAACTATAAAAATCCTAAACTCTTCGTTATGATACATTTTCCATGTCTATCACATTAAAAAAAAGATATTAATCAAAAAAAATGTCAAAATAACAAGAATTGCAGCAACAAATTTAAGTTAGACTGAATATTTGACTGCAAGAATTTGAGCCATGGGGACTCCTTAAAACGCTTTTTTTAATTTTCCAAATACAAACATTATTGAAATAGAGATTCATAATTTCATAGTATGTAAGCAGAACCAAATCACTGGATAGCATAGACACCATTGAACATTTCCAACTTTGGGACCTCAGAAGAGGATCTTTGCCTCGAAAAGAAACAACTGACTAATCAGAGACAGATTAAAAGGCTCTAAATAATCTTTCAAGATAAATCATAATAATTCATAATAATTATAGCACCAAGGGAATACTTATTGGTGATGAAGAATAACTCTACTACTGTAATAATGCTATTTTCTTGGTGTTGGCATCATCAAGCAGACTGACCTCAACTAAAAGAAGATTGCATTGGTTTCAAAATCATCCAGGATCAAAACTTTGAAAAGCAATAAGTATCTTCTTCAGAACCAAAGATATGGCATATACTATATTGTTTTTGGGTGTCAGACCTACAAGCTGGCAGCATTAATAAGCAATTACAGTAACCTTGCCACATTAAACAGACACGAGACATCAGACAAAAGCTTAATAGCTTCTATGCAATTTATCAAGAAAAGCCTCAGCAAGTATTCAGCTCCCAAACTTCAGAATGCCAGCAAGTACTGCATAAACCAGTAAGTTATCCTCTCTTACAATCTGTGTTATTTGCATGCTATGGTCAGAAATCAAGAATGATAATACTAATATGCAAAACTACAAAAATTAGGTAGAAAGGTCAAACTTCAGAAGTAACCAGTAAGAACATAAATTAGATATGAAATTTTGTTTGATATGCAAAAACAATGTGAACTATAGGAAGTTTCGACTACATCTTTGCCCCTCCCTCATGGCTAACTACTCATGTCATTCACAAAGAAATAGGCAAAGCGGGGAAGAGAGGGAACTAGGGATACCATTTTTGACCTCAACTCCTCCCAATCTATAGGTTGATCACTCTCCATCAACCTCCTTACATCAGTTTAGTTCCTATAGACCCTAACCTTTAGTTAGCACTTTATGTTTGAAATAAATGTGCAGTTTTGTTTAGCTCAAATAAAAAATTGTATGCTGACTATGTTACTGTATAACAATCATAATATGATGCACCGTAAATGTAGAACACTCATTTAAAAGTTCTATCAATATGCATTTAGAGTATTTACAAAGAGTTTTCTATTTAAGTTACCCATGTATTTTTTCTTTCACCATCTTGCAGGTTTTCTTAAATCGAGTGTGGCTTATAAATTTTAATATTTATAAATAGCTAGAGCCGAAGGTATTCTAATTTTTCCTATACCTTCAGATTATCTTTACAATTCATTTATTTTTGTTTATAATTTTCATGAAAACAATAGAATTATCTAAATCAAACATCAATAAATCAACATCATCAAAGTTTATGCCTCAAACAGATCTATAGAATATTGTATGCTAAAACATCAAAACACCAAATGGTCTATGGCAAAACCAATGATTGCACACTGTTTGGATCATACAAAACTGAGACAAGGAGAATGCAGAGACCAAAAGCACTGTTGTCCAGAACCCATAAGAAAACAGGAGAATTTGGAAACAATTCAAGTTGACCAAGGGGAAAACATTTACAGGACCATGTGCTTTACTTTTGTTAAACTCAATCTGGTATTAACATTAGCATCATATTTATA
This sequence comes from Sequoia sempervirens, assembly GCA_007258455.2. NCBI lineage: Eukaryota > Viridiplantae > Streptophyta > Pinopsida > Cupressales > Cupressaceae > Sequoia > Sequoia sempervirens. The sequence goes on from VDFB02179234.1 coordinate 86,590,220, forward strand.
GTGAGACAAAATAACCATCCAACCAATATTCTAAGTAAATGACACTATATTTAATATTTATCAATAACTACTCACAGCATTTTGAAATCTTAAGAGGCATAGCTTACTTTTCATAAGAATCTGCCCAACCATCAGCTGAACCATCCTCAAAAATGCCTTTAGAAACCTGATCACTGAAATCCTCTGCCCAGTCTTGGACGTGCATCTTGGAGAACTCATTTACCCACTCTTCATCAGGTTCCTGTCTTGCTTCCTTTCCTTGTACATATTCATCCACCCATGTCTCACCACGATGAGAATGCTGAAAGCATACAGAATTAGAACTGAAACATTTGAAACAAACATAATCCGAAATTCATACCACAAAGAGAAAACATTATATGTTACTTGAGAGCACTCAAACTAGTACCAAAGTTTGATGTTTTCCAATTTAAATAAAAAATAAAAAATGTTCCAATTCTTTGAGAATAAATTAAAGGAGTATTAATTCAAAAATTATTGACAGTACAGGTGGTGTTTCACTTAAACAGCCCTGAAATATGGACCACCACTAATTTGATGTTGTTACATTAAGTAGCTAGAAGGCATCACTTAAACTGTGTTAACATAACTTCCATGTTGCTTTAATCGTATGTCCACACCAGAATTGTCTTGGGAAACGGTCTCTACCAATTGTTGTCATCTCCTACAAATGCTTCCTTAGACAAGTCCACATAGAATCTGTGAATCTGGAGTAATTTCTCCTACATGGTTAATGTTCAATTCATTTTCCTTCATAAGATGCCATACAGAATTATAATGTTGACAAAACTTTATGGCAGTCTTTCTCGTCGGAGCTGGGGAAGATCAAATAAAGAAGCTGTCTGAGTTGATCTGTTGTTGCCCACAGATAATGTGCATGGTAAGTTTCATGCAGGGTATAACATCCCAATAACAGACACTTTAGAATTGTTATTTGCTTCACATCTAGAATATATTTTAGTTTAATAAGTTATACTTGGTAAGTATTGTATTTGGTTTTGGCATGATATTGTATTGAATTTAATTATTTAAGCAGAGGGTATACACCTGTTTTGAGTCCTTGGTGAGTGCACAAGCAACCAATTGATGTACGTAGATATTGTCCATGTTGCATAGGTGAATCTGCAATATAGTTTTAGGTTTGATTGTGGCAGTGAATGAATTAGTATACTTGCACTAATATACTGTAGGGATGGAGGGATCAGGGAACATTTTTACATTTTCCCTTCTGCAGGAACATTGTTTTCTGTGATATGTAAAGCTGTGATAGAACCATACTTGTCATTTGATGCGTGGGGTTTCGTAGATGTGTTATTGTGTCTTGCGTAAACATCATACTAGTAAATATGTTGTGCTTAACTATTAATGTATGGTATAAATGGGTGGCAATACACAAAATCTTACTTCCATGTAAATGTGTTGTGCTTAACTAGTAATGTATAGTATAGATGGCTAGCAATAGATGAAATCATGCTTCCTAAAGCCTGAACATAGGCCCTACCTATAGCCTTTACCTGTCCTAAACTACGACCTAAATGCGCTTAATCTATGATCATATCGGATAGGTAGGTAGCAGAGTGATGAGTTTGTTAGGCAATATCATCCAAAAGTTAGATGTTTTTTATTAATGTTTTGTTAGTTTATTGCAAGTGTGTTTTATGTCCTTGAGTAGATATTAGCTATTGACAGATGCTTGAAAGTCACCCAAGAGGATGGCTTTCTAAGACAAGTTTGTAATGTAAATTATAACTTCTTCATAATATATATTGTGTGTGTTCATTTATATCATTTTCAATGTAAATCTCTCTTTTATGTCATGTGTATCTGGTCCGGGATCCAACATTGGTATCAGAGCCTCAAGGTAAGCAATGAAAGGAGGATGAATTCTTACAATTGAGGCATTCATTCTTTGTAGATGATATGACTGGTAAAATATACAGCAACCTTGGATATCATCACAATTTCATTCCTTTGTGGAGAGACTGGACTCTGCAATCAATAGATATATGGTTGGGAAATAGGAATTCAGTGTTAGAGGCTTTTGTCTGGTCTGCCACATAAATATTGTTGAACAAGAGGAAGGGGCAAATATTGGCTATTGGCAGTGTTCTCTTCTTGCATCAATGGGGCTAAATATCTGTAATAGCACATGAGAATACTGTTTCTGAACCATTAAAAAGAAAACATGGCAATGCCAATTGTTTGAAGATTGCAGGCATTTCAATGTTTTTAAATCAAGGCTGCCCCCAACAAAGGCCAGACTCTATTTTATATTGCTGCTATTATCTAATTTAATTAAATAACACTATATACATGGAATGTTTGGTAAGGAATGCTTTTGAAATTGGGACAAAGCATATGATTTTTTTGTTTTTTGAGGAGAAAGTGGGATATGCATAAAACTTTCAGTTCATAGAGAGCATTAAATTTATATGCTAAACACTCATTCGTAGAGTTTGTTTAATTTTTCACATCCTGCCGTATCATGTTTTAAAAAAGGGAAGTTTGTTTACCTTATAACAAACTTCAAAAGGTAGGTAGGTTGGAAAAGTTATTCAAGTGTGGATAAAGGGGTTGGAAGCTCAAACCTTTCAAAGTACAAAATATTTTGTAAAAAGCTTGTAGGAGAAATCAGGGTAAGTGTTTTTTGTGGGTGCCTTATTGGTTGGAGATATAAGAGGTTTGCTATAACAGGTGCATTATCGGTTGAAACCAACACCTTATTTTTTGTGCATGGGCACTTACATGCATTGCATTCATTGCTTGTGTTATTTTAACTCTCTGTTTTAATGTTGTATCTAGTGGATAGAATTAGTGGTGTCAAAAAAGAGAATTAAGGCTCATTTGCATCTTGAGTTAGCTTCTTACTCGGAGAATGAGCACACTGCTTGAGAGGCAGTTTTGGTAGTAGTGCTGTTGCATTTTCAGTTCTAATTTGGTGTTTCAATTGTAGTATGTATTACAATTTTGGTTTGCTAGCGTGTTTGGTTCTGGTCTTCTCCTTTTTGAATTTTGATAAGGAGCAAAGGTGGTGGGATGTTATCATTTTTCCCTTGCAACAAATAGGGGGGAAGGTTGAAGATCTTTATGATTAGTCAACAAGTAGTTTTACACGTTTAATGCTCATTCTTATCTTGCACAAACTTCTCACTCAAAGAAATGGGTGCACTACTTGAAAGGCAGTTTTGGTAGTAGTGTTGTTGCATTTCAATTTTAATTTCATGCTTTAATTGGTGTAGTGTATGTTGCAGTTTTGCCCTGCTGGTGTGTTCAGTTTTGGTTTTCTCCTTTTCAAGTTTTGATGAGAAGCAAAGGTGGTGGAATGCTATCATTTTCCCTCACAACAAATAGGGGAGAAGGTTGAAAGTCTTCATGATCAGTCAACAAGTGGTTTTATACCTCTGAGAAGTGTTGCTTATGCCAAAGAAGCAGAAGCAATTATCAGCTGATGTGTATGTGTGGTCTAGCAATTGTTGCTGAGTACAAAGAATCACCAAAGTAATGGTCAATGTAGTTGGGTAAAAATGAATCTTGCTCATACTGCATGTGGTATACATGATCACAGGCATATTGATAGATGAAATCCATCATGATCATGCAAAGGTGTCACAAGTTGATTAGAACTAGTTGCAAGAGATGAAGGGTTTACAGAATTGCGTAATTGCTACCAAAGGCTCCAAATCATCTTATTGTTTCCTCTTTGGATCAAGGGGAGGTTAGTTAATCTTTGTGATCCAAAGTGTGCTATGTGTTGGTATTACGTGTTATGTACATGTTAGTAATATGTTAATAGTTTAATATAGTACGGTTTTCAGTGGTCAGGAGGTCGTTCTTGGTTGTTTATTGGTGTCTAATTCAAAGTTGTTAATGTTTTGTTGTTTCCCTTTTGGATCAAACAGGGGTCTATTAAACAATATGATCCAAAAGTTAGTTTTTTGTTACCATTGTGTTATTTTAATGTAAGTGTGGTTAATGTGGTTGAGTGTTTTTTCAATAAGTACTTGGAAGTTACCCAAGAGGATAGTTGTTTACTGCTCTATCCGATAAATCATAAAACTAATACTTGAATTAATCATAGAAATAGCAATGCATACCACATAGAGGAGTAAACGTATATATTTATTAGCAAATGAAATTATTACAAAAAGTAGACTAGAGATGGTCAACCAAGGATCAAACTCTTTCCCTGATGATATAATTATATTTAAATAACCCGATAGTTGCCAAGAAGAACACAATGGTCTACCAACTAACTCATAACTAACCAAAAGTTGACAAACAATTTATATATAATCAGATAACCATCAAAACATAATAATAATAGAGATATGTATATTGAATACATCATCCCATCCAAAATAAAAGTCATCTTCCAAACAACAAAGAAAACAAGTAAGATAATAAGATAAACGAAGGCAAACCTTGATGTTAATGCTTTCCACTCGCAAAGAATTGAGAAGAAAAACTAGAAGTACACATAGAACATAATTAGAACCAACATATCAAAAATGCAAGCATGTATAAGGAGAATGCATTCGCCAATGGCCATACAATTGAAGGAACTAGGGCTAAGGACCAAACAAACATAGAACCCAATCAAACTGCACAATGGAGTTGAAAAATGCTTCACCCAATCACTGAACCAAAGCAATATTGTAAGCACTTCAAGGCTATTCTCATTAGGAAAACTTTGTTCAATATCCCCATATGCAGTAAATGTGCTTTCATCCAAATCACCAACCTATAGGAATGATTCTCTATTTCTACCCATTATACATTTTAAGGAAGAATCAATTACAAAAGGATCAATAGTAACCCACAATAACCATACAATTGAATGGTTTACATCCTGGGAAATAGAAACTAAACCATTGAAAGTCTGTTGGATAGATTGTACAACAAAAGATTGAAGATGGTAACTACCAAACCATATTGTACAACTTCCTCAATTCGTACACCAATAGTAGGAGATAGTGCGATAGGGACAAAAAGAACAAGTCATATGATAGCAACAACAAAACATGGAGATCATACATTGGAAGCAATGAGGCGGCGTATGGTGGCAACAAGAGAATAAGACCGTAGAATTAGGGAACATATGGTGATGGTAGAAGCAAGCCACACAATTATGACAAAAGCAAGCCATAGGATGGGCAAAGGAGTAAGTCATGCAGCTAAGAAAGCTACCTTTTGAAATTGCTTGTCTCTTGAACACTATATAGTGGAGTCTTTTGTAGTCTACCATTCAATAGAATTTGAAAATTTAAAAATGTTAATTTGTTTATTCCTTTTATACTGTATGATGGAGGGAAATTTTTCATTTTCAAACCTTTTGATACTATGTGCTCTTGACTGTACGGAAAGGAAATAAGGCAGTCATACAATGGGAAAAGGGGCATCTTTAATATATTTTTTTTTAATATTTACCTTTCCCACCCAAGAAGAACTTTAAATTATATTATTTATTTTTTCGTTTTCTTCCTATGGGCCCACATATTATTTTATTATTTTCCTCCCCAACTTTAATAATTTTCTTTTTCTATCTAACCCATTGTATAATAATTTTCCTTTCACTACATTTTTGTTCGACTTGCTACACAGTACTTTCAAATTTGTGTTGAAGTATACATCACGAGTATGGTCCCTTATAACATTCATCATCACAATCATTCATAGACTCCAAGTCAAATATTTTTTTCATAATATTCGTACCTTTTTTAATTTTGAAGTCTTCAATAAAGTTGGATGCCTCTATTGTAACAAAAACCGCCAATTTTTGCGACCCTTGTATTGCATCCTGAACACAAACTATCCAAATTTCAAAGTCATTATCCATTGGCTACCTGTCAGCACACAATCCTTGTTCCTCTTCATTAATCTCCATAGCTTCAATAAAATTGTAGTTCAATGGAAATACTTCATAGTCCTCCATTTGCTAATGAAATAGGCCACACAGAGAATTGGTTTCATCTTCAACTGCTATTCCAAAATCCCTTTGTCATTCAGCTCCATTGGACCTTGATCTGAATTCTCTCCATTCTTCTTTAGAGTTCGATTTTGAAGAATATGAAGAATTTGAGGAAGTTTCTTCCTCACTCAATACCTAGTTCTTCAAATCGATTATGTCCCTTGTCATCAATCTAGGGTTTGTTCTTTTCTAGTTGTGGTCAACTTTGGCTGCTACCAATCAACCCCAACCCAACAATGCATTGTATGCTTTCTTTCGTAATGAGATGACCACAAAATCTAATACAAAAGTTTGAGTTCCAATGAGAGTACCTTCTAGGCCATTAAAACTCTAAACAACTTGATCCCTTACTAGTCTACACCCACCATTGAAAAGTTGGAGGCTAGATAGTCAACTTACCCAAACTTCTCCAAGTATCTTTGGGTAGTACATTCACATTAGATCCACCATCAACAATTGGTGAGAGTCTTTCCAAGGATCTTCAAGTGCACCACTACTAGTTTATTTGCTATGTTAGTCATCAATAACATAGTATGAATCACTTGGTCTCCTAACAAAGGAGGTTTCCCCAAATTCTAATTGTGCCATATTGTGCACCATCTCATTCTTCCCACATATAGCATTGGTGATAACATTTCGGATTTCAGGAATACTTTGTAATAAATCCACTACTTTAACCGGTATGATAGTTTGAAGTCCTACCTTGTAATATTTGTATTGAATATTAATTGACTCACTACTATACTTGCATTTGGATTTGAGTGGCGGCATTCATTAGCCATAGCATTCTCCACTTCTCTTGTTTCACGAAGTCTTTCTTTTTCTATACATGGGCCTAGATACACTACCTTGCTTGCTTGGGCTTGAGTAACGACCAATACTTTGTTATGCCTTTCTACATCAATTATGTTGATACTAGCCTTTTGCTTCAGATATCCAACATCTTCATGGTCTCCAAGTTTACACCATTTGCATAGTAATCCCACTGTACTCCAGCTTCTATAGTAATCTCTTGCAAAGTGTCCCCATTCATCACATTACCGACATTGTACAATGGGAGGACCTTTAGAGTCGTACTATATCTAACTTCGCTCCCCCTCTTATTTCAATAGCTACCTAGAGATGCATTATTATTATTATTTTACAGCTTCAATGGAGCGTTGGGTGGAGTAGACTACTCTCCTTGTGTGAAGAGAACTTGTGTGCTCCTAATCCTTAGATTGTATGGGCACTCTTTGATTGAACGACCCATAACCTAACAAATGTCACTCCTTAGATTGTATGGACACTCTTTGATTGAACTCACGCTCTTTGATTTAAGTAGCTTCCTAGATATGCATTATTATTATTATGTGGCTTTAATGGAGTTTTGGGTGTAGTTGATTACTCTCCCTATGTGAAGAGCACTTGCATGCTCCTACTCCTTAGATTGTATGAGCACTCTTTGATTGAATGACCCATAACCTATCAAATATCACAAAAAAAAATTCTAGGACAATTGATTTTTATGTGACCTTCACCTTTACATTTTGTGCACCAAATTTCTATGATTTCTTTATTGGATTCTTTTTCTACCTTTAGTTCCTTCATCATCCACAAAATATTACTTCTCAAGGCATGTACTATTCTAGATTCAACATCACTACTGTCATTCAAACTCTCATTTTCCTCTGTTTTTCTTTTACCACAAGAGGACATTTTATCTTCACTCTCTAAGTCCATTGCCTAATTATAAGCTTCTATATAGGAAGAGACCGATACTACCTTCATCTCTTCCTTAGTGAAAGAATCAAATCTTCTATGAACCATCTATTCTTGAGACTGTCGATTGATTCCTTTTCTAATTTTACCAAAAAGTTCCTTGGGCCTACAATTATAAGCTCTTACATTTTTGTGCTTACCTTGTCTTGTATTATAAATTTTTGCTACTATTTCATTATTATCTCAAAGCAATTTAAACTCTCCCTCGAAGGCCTTCTTTAATCTCTCCCATGTGTTTCGCCATGTTGGCTCAATCTCTATATTCCAAGCAATGGTTAGAAAAGACCATAGCCAATACTCTCTATCATATTGGATTTTTGCTAACCGAATTGTTTCACGTCTTGCAATGCCTCACTGGATTCTCCAATCCATTATCTATGAATTTGAGCAATTTATGCCTCTCAATGCTAGGGGCTTGATAGTGGAGTCGCCATATTTTTCTTATGATACAACCCTAGTGCCTGGAACCTGCTAACCAAAAGAGTCTTGACCAAACATTTTGATGCTTCTCTCGCACTCTCCACCACATGAGAATCCTCAACTCATTTTGCTTCAACATTCTACACTCATATTGCCTTCAAGTTCTCTTTTGTACACCCTTGGCCCAAGAGTTCTTGACTTGGTTCCTTCAATCAACAAATCTTCAATGTGTCAAAGGTTACTCTCACGTGCTTCTATCAATGAATCTTTAGATTCTATGTCCCATTCTTTCTCATCTAATGGTGTTTGTATTAGCTTTTCTACATTGTTGGAAAGATTGAGCGACACTTACATTAAGTAGTGGTAAGTGCCTTGCTATCTCCTCCCACATTTCCCTCATATGTTTCTTTATGGAAATATTTTTTCTTTTCCAACTACAACTCCAACTTCTCGGTTCATACTCCGACTTCTTTCTCGAGATGAGCTCCAACTTTGAACTTCTAAGACTGGAGTTTCTTCAACTATTTCTCGTTGTCGTCTTCTCCATTCTCTTTGCTCTATCAATCTTAAAGGTCGCATGATCTCTTGATCTTGACCACATTGTGGTCTCTTCTCGCATTTTTTGGGGTCTAAGGGAATGAATCTCTTAAATCAGACCCAACTTCTTTTAAGGAAATGGTACCAAAAGCTTACTACTCTATTTGATAAAACTAAAACTTGAATTAATGACAAAAATAACAATGCATACCAGACAAAGAAGTAAAAGTATATTATTTGCACATGAATTTATTACAAAAGTAGACCAAAGATGGTCAGCAAAGGATCAAACTCTTTCCATGATAATACGAAGTCTATTTAAAAAACCTAACAGTTGCCAAGAACACAACCGTCTACCAACTCTTATAACTACTCGAAAGCCAACAAACAAGTTATACATAGTTGGATAACCATATTATCAAAACATAATAATAGGCATTTGTATGCTGACTACAATGGCTTCATAAGCCAAGTTCATAATGTAAATCACAACATATTTTGTTTGTGTTCATTTATATCATTTGCAATGTAAATGTCTATTTTTTATTTAATGTGTAGCAGTTCCTACATCCAACAGATTTTATATGAAACAAATATTAATATGAAAAGAACATGAATCAAGGCATGTACCTATCCAATTATTCATCATAGTCTAATGAGTATAGAACAAGAGGACCAAAGGTATTTCTATAGTACAAAATCCACAAATCTCTCTTCCCTGACACCTAACTCTTCCACTCTCTTCACTAAAACCCTAATCTCTATTCTCCCACCTGAAATATCCCAACCAAGATATATGCAAATTTTCTGATTTTTTTTACAACACATATTTGTGCCCTAATTTCTTTATTTCAATTTTCTGCTCAAAACCCTAACACGCTGATGTGAATTTCTGATTCTAAACATGCATTAGCAGCAACATATAATCTTCCCAATGACATCAAATAACATAGCAGATTTGTTTAACCATAAACAAGAATGTAATCAGCACCATGAATCACCAAAATATCCATCCCAAACATGCCAAATTCTGATTATCCAAATGTTCAGCTTACTGCTACAAATTCAGACCTAATTATGGATGCAAAATCACTATGAAATGGGCTCCAAGCATGCCCAGCAATGTACAGTAGCTTGCTAATATGAAGAAACCCCAAAACATGCAATGAAATGATGATCTATCCTAACCCTAGCTGGGTGAACTGCTCCATCTCACACAAATGCAAGATAAATGCAAATATATGATAGAAAATGTCTCCAAAACCCTACCACAAGGGTGTGTTGGCCTGCTGGTCTGAATGTAGGGTTTGCAACCCTTGAAATCTTGTCAAAACCTTCCAAACTTGACAATTTTGCCCTTTCAAAACAAGGCACCCCTCTTGCAACTTGGGCGCTCCGCCCTAGGATGAAATCCTAGGTCAAAACAACATCAAAACTACCTTCCTCAAGTCACCTAGGCTGATATAAAAATCTGAGCATGAAGATCTAACAAAAAACTCCATTGAAGCACAAGTGAACCTCCGTCATGAAGTCCTCCTTTGAAGAGCTAGGTTTTCGTCAACAACTTTATTATTCTCAAGGGTTTTCGTCCTTGGAATAGTTGCAAAATTGCAGATCAGAAAAGCAGAAATAATTCACCATGATATCTTTAAAACTCTAAATGATCATGTTTATATAGCAATCACTTGTTTCCCCAATTAGGTCAGCCCAATTTGGGTGCCACTCTTTACCATTTAAATTTTTTGCTTTTATTTTATTTTCACCCCTCAACTTGGCACCAAACTTCTCTTTTGAATTTTTCTTTTATTTTATTTTTTATTTCTCCTTTTGGGTGCCAACTTTATTATTTTTTTTTTTTTTCCCTTATACCTCCGAAAAGGGCTGCCCAAGCCCAAATAAATTATAAAAAATATTTTAGGTACCAAAATTCAAATTAAATATTATTTTCTTCCTCCCCTTGGGTGCCAATATTCAAAAATAATAAAATATTATTTTCACTTAATTTTCCCTTGTTCCCTTTTAGAAGGGACATTAAAATCCTCCCTTGCCGAAATTGTTTGTCCTCAAGCAATGACAAGCATACCACCACCTGGATCTCATATCATCACACTACCACATGCATCAAAATTGAGGAGATAGATGTACCTCAAGGAACGATCAACATCAACCAACTCTCCAACTTCGAAGGATTCCCCATGAATGTGCAAGACGCCCCTTGAAGGTGCATAGAAGAACATAGCAACCCCACCTATGTTGCTAATATAAATCAGAACAGCAACCTTCCAACTGAAAATCAGACCCAAGTGAGTGCCAATATCATTGCCACTGTCATATGATGGTAGAGTATCACCCATACGCCATTCCCCAATGATGAAGAGATGATCCAAACCTCTCCAAAACACCCAAACAGCTGTTGTCCTCCAAGTAGCCTACAAGATTTCAATGTGCAATAGGGAAAAACAATCCCTTAGCAGAGAATGGAGTGGATCCTCATGAACTAGGGCAGGAAGGCCAAGATCTTCATGCTTTCTCCCAATCCCTATGACATAGTCCATCTGGAACACAAGCATTGGTAACTCAAAACCAAACATTATAGCAATACCTCCATACCTTGTGTCAAAGTGTAGCTTCACCTCCCGAGTATGCCCACATAAGGCAAGTGTCTCCATGGCATGCATCACAAATCTCTGAAATGGAGTAGCTGCATACTCTACCAAAAAGTCATGAACATGATGACACTCATTAGAGGAAAACTCTTCAAGTGCTCCATGAATGATCAAAAACCGAACCAAATCTGCATCACCCATATCTCATCTATCTATGAAGGCATAATACTAGTGGCTGATCCACTAAGTGTGTGCTCCATCATGCCCTCCAAGTGTATGATGTGAGCCTTCAAATGGCTCTTCAAAAGAGACAACACCAAATCCTCATAAAGCAAGCTATGTGAACAAACAAAGAATAATGAATTATACCTCGAAGCTGATTTCTCTACTTGCTTGGCCACCATACAAGGCTCATTCTTCATATACCACATACTTTGAATTTTCATTACCTCTCTCATGACATGTTGTACTAACTTGGTCCTCTTGTGTCTTGGACACACGAATAAGACCTCATGTTTGTCTCCCAAATGAATGCCAACAATAGAAGAAGACTTCTTACTATCATCCTTATGAGTAAGAGCAGCCAACTCAAGATTATGCAAAACCCAAAGACTGTTGTTCCAAATCAGAAAATCAAAAAAGTTATCATACCTTTCCATAGTGTATTCATTCAAATTTGCATCCATGATGTGTGCCACAAGTCCTAAAAGTAGGGTAGCCTCATGCTTCACCAAAGAGTCAGTCATATGATGGGATTGTATCTCGTCACAAGTAAACTCCTCAAGTTCTCCATGAATGGCCAAAGGCTCAATCAAATCTGAACCACCAATGTCTCCACCTATACATGTATACATCACATCGTTGGCTTGTCCAAAAGGTGTATGCTCAGCTATCCCATCCACATCTATGATTTGAGCCTTCAAATGGCTTCTCTAGAAGAGGTAACTCATGATCCTCATGATGTAAACTATGTGTACAAACAAAATTTTCTGAATCATACCTCTTTTCATGTTCAACCAAATCTGAATGTTCTTCTTCCTTGCTGACATCAAGAGGCTCATCCCCTACATGCTCAACCCTTACGCATTCCTCCTTTGGAAGAAATAGTGATCTAAGATATGATTCCCTTTGTTGCCTTGCATGATCTAGATGATTGCAACGTTCCTTGACCTCCTGTAGGTGTTGTCTTGTTTGGGCAGCCAACATTTTCACTCTCCTAACTCTTTGCAACCACCCTTCACACATATCTTGTGTCTTCTTCACATCTTACATAGTATGGTATACAAAATCAGAACCTTTGTGGCTTGAATCCACAATACATTTCTTACATTTGACACTCACATCTTGAGAGCCAACGTTGGGAGATCCCTCAACACCATTCCCCTCATGTGACATGGTTGCTATCTCATGGTTATGCAAAGAAATATGACTGTTGTCATAAAATAGAAAATTAGAACTTACATTATACCTCTTTGTAGTGCCTTCAAAGGACTCAAACAAGTCTTCATCCTTTGCTAATTGCCCATTGTCAAGTGCTGGTCCAAGAGATGTATCTAGCTGAAAACCAAGTGTGCCACTTGTCATGTTGCTGCAAGTTATATCTTCATGTCCACTCTTCACAATCTTCACATTGAATTGTTGTTCTTTGGATGTGGTTGCCATGGAAGACTGAATTTTTGTTGTAGATGATGAAGAATGTGCCAAGCTCAACTCCAAACAAAGCTCATCAACTTGATTTTCTAATTCTCGAAGGGCCTTTTGAGTGTTTTTCCAAGAGTCCATAGTGTCCTTAAGCTCAAAGGTGAGCTTATCCACTTCATCAACATAAATCCCATCCAGAGTGAGGAGATGATCTCTATCCACAAGTAGGTGTAGGTCGTTTGACTTTACTACCACCAAAGCCTCCTTGAGTTTGTGCAAGTCATCAAGAGATAGACCTCCTTCAAATCCTCTATGCTTCCCTGGAGCCTTCCAACACAATCCTGCTATCATCTTATGAACATGATCAAACTGAGTTAGGGCTACCACAATCTTACCTTCGTTTACCTTCAATTGTCCTTCCAAGTGATGTGACTTATGAAACCCAACACCTCCATACAAGATTTTTGATTGGTCCTCCTGATCATTCTCCTTCAAATAGGCTTCCCTCATGGCCTCTTCTTCAATACATCCATGCGTAAAAACTAGATTATCATCATGCTCAACCAAAGGGTCACCATTGAAGTAGTGAGTAGAATCTTCTACATCATGCTTTTCCTCAAGGGCTGATCTAGAAAGTGTATGTACACCTTTGACCACCTTAACCTCCAAGTGATCCTCCATATCTTGCAATGCTAAATCAATCTTATCCAATTCACTTTGTTCACTATATATTGAAATTTCCAAATTGCCATCATATGTATGAACAACATCCCTCTCAACAACACCCAAACCACAATTTGATTCCTTGCCAAAATGATGTAAAGGTGATAAAGCAAGGCTAGACTCAATTAATGAAACATCACAAGAACCCATACCTTCATGTAGTTGTTCTAACATGGCTGGTTTGACAACCTTCATGGCGGTATCTTCACCAATCTTCATGTGCTCTTCATTTGTAGCTTCAATAGGTGAATCTCCTTTGTCCTTGTCCTCATAGGGTTGAAGTGAACTTTCAAACATATCTTCTTTTATCACTTGGACAATTTCAACATACTCTTCTTCAGTGGTTGTTCTAGAACAGTGTTCACCTGTAGGTTGATCAATGATTGCTGATTTAGGACCCTTGTTAAACTCCTCGTAGAGATTTTTGGATATTTCATTCCTAGATTTTCTTGATAGGGAGTCTTCATACTGTTGCAAGCTACGAGCTACTCCCTGTTGTGACAGCACTAATCTCTATTGTGACAGCATAAGTTCTTTCAAGATATCCTCAACACTTGGCTGCTCACACTTCTTTGATTTCCTCTTTTGCTTGCTATTGTCCCTCCACTACTCCATATAGCAACCGAAGGAAAGATCATTTCTAACCTCTTGTGAAAGTGCAAGGTACTTTTCATGAGCAACCATTATATCATCATCAACTTCGGAATGCATCATACAATCTAACCCTCCAGGTTGGAGGAATCCAAGCTCCGGTACCACTGAAATATCCCAAACAAGATATATGCAAATTTTCTGATTTTTTTTACAACATATATTTGTGCCCTAATTTTTTTATTTCAATTTTCTGCTCAAAACCCTAGCATGCTGATGTAAATTTCTGATTCTAAACATGCATTAGCAGCAAAATATAATCTTCCCAATGACATCAAATAACATAGCAGATTTGTTTAACCATAAACAAGAATGTAGCACCATGAATCACCAAAATATCCATCTCAAACATGCCAAATTCTGATTATCCACATGTTCAGTTTGCTGCTACAAATTCAGACCTAATTATGGATGCAAAATCACTATGAAATGGGCTCCAAACATGCCAGGCAATGTACAGTAGCTTGCTGATATGAAGAAACCCCAAAATATGCAATGAAATGATGATCTATCCTAACCCTAGCTGGGCGAACTGCTCCAGCTCACACAAATGCAAGATAAATGCAAATATATGATAGAAAATGTCTCCAAAACCCTACCACAAGGGTGTGTTGGCCTGCTGGTCTGAATGTAGGGTTTGCAACCCTTGAAATCTTGCCAAAACCTTCCAAACTTGCCAATTTCATCCCTCCAAAACAAGGCGCTCCTCTTGCAACTTGGGCGTTCCATCCTAGGATGAAACCCTAGGTCAAAACAACAACAAAACTGCCTTCCTCAAGTCGCCTAGGTTGATATAAAAATCTGAGCACGAAGATCTAACAAAAAACTCCATTGAAACACAAGTGAACCTCCATCATGAAGTTCTCCATTGAAGAGCTAGGTCTTCATCAACTCCTTTTATTATTCTCAAGGGTTTTCGTCCTTGGAATAGTTGCAAAATTGCAGATCAGAAAAGCAGAAATAATTCACCATGATATCTTCAAACCTCCAAATGATCTTGTTTATATAGCAATCACTCCTTGTTTCCCCAATTAGGTTGGCCCAATTTGCGTGCCACTCTTACCATTTAAATTTTTTTCTTTTATTTTATTTTCACCCCTCAACTTGAGCGACAAACTTCTCTTCTGAATTTTGCTTTTTATTTTATTTTTTATTTCTCCTTTTGGGTGCCAACTTTTTTCTTTTTTTTTTTTTTTCTTTTTTTTTTCCCTTATACCTCCCAAAAGGGCCGCCCAAGCCCAAACAAATTATGAAAAATATTTTAGGCGCCAAAATTCAAAATAAATATTATTTTCTTCCTCCCCTTGGGCACCCAATATTCAAAAATAATAAAATATTATTTCCCTTGTTCGCTTTCAAAAGGGACATTACCCCACCACCATGGTGAAAGTTGGTGGAAGGATCTAGAGCATTGATTAGTCCATTTGCCGTTACTCTGGGCCAGCACTCATGAATTGTCACAGTTGAAACAAACAGTTGGAAAAGTTTGAAATATGAGACAAGTTGTGAGAATTTTTCCCTACAATCTCAATAATCATGAGTATCCTTCTCTTAAGAAACATGAATATTAAAGGTAAAAAATAGCAATTTTGGAAAAGAGAAATAAGGCTTTTGGGTTTTTTAAATCATGGATTTTGCTACTAGGGTTGTTCAAAGTTTGGAGTTTGCTAAGGAGAAAGGAAAGAATGAGAACATATTCAGTCACTTTCTGAGAATTCCGCAGACCATTCTCTTTGTTGAGCTTTGTTTGTTCTGAACAAGGGCCTAGATTATTAGATTGTAATGTCATTTCTTGTATTTGTTCATATAATGTCTTTAGACAGCAACAGATGAGTATCGCCTATATTCAAGCACGTGTATATTTGTTTTGTGATTAGGATCTTTCTTTATATGTATATTCTGATTACTTGTGGAAATCAAATGAGAAATCAAATGAGCTTCTTGACAGCCAATGTTTTTTATTGATTCTGCACCGAGTATATAGCATGTGTGATTGTAATTGATTTGAAAATGAATTTACGGAATGAATTTTTTTTAATCAAGGCATTGAATATATGATCACCCATGATTTTCAATTGATTTGGAAAATAAGTATATGAACAGCTATTGATTTTAGGGGAGAGGGGCCAGTAGTTGTGCAGGGTCCAATAGTCATGCAGTCAATTGTGATTATAATACCCAATCTTACCACATATTTATACTATATATTGTAAATAAATAGTCCAAATGTAAATAATAAAAAAACCAAATATTGATCAAAAGTGGACCCATACTTGAACACATGAGAACCTCTGAATGTTATATAAAAAAACATAAATACATTCATGAAGAAGTGAAATAAGTATTTTTTTGGTCTCAAATAAAATATCATAACTATCCACTATAAGTGTGTCATTTAAAAAATAAAATGCTCATTTAATAAAATAAGACACTCATTTAAACAAGTATTGTTATCATAGTAAAAAAATATTGTTCTTATGTGTACAACTATTGGGGTAGCAATATACAAGCATTGGAATATTTTATATTAATAGTTTGTCCTATCACAAATATAAAAGGTGAGCACAATAAATACCATGTATTTTCCCATTAAATGTGAAGGATTTTCAAAAAGTTTTAGTGTTCAACTATTGATCCATTTTTGTTTGATATAAGTTGTATTTTAAATAATTATATGTTGTTTTTATAACAACAAATAGTTTTTTTGTGTTCAACTATTGGTCCATATGTGTTGAATATAAAAGCTAGAGATATCAAAGATTTATGGTTACCAATAGGTATTTGGTCCATTTAGGTTGCATATTAATTTTATTTTAAATAAAAAATGATATTTTACATGCAACAAATGGTATTTTTTTGTTCAATTACTGGGGTCCCATGATTAAGTTTTGGTCGAATATTTAAAAAGTCAAATTTTAGACACTTCTCAATAGATGTGTTGATGTGGCGAGTTGCATGATGAGTCACACCTCCAAACCTTAGTTATAGATAGATAAGTGGCCAATCCACATTTCAAAAAAAAATCGAAGGTTCTACGATATTCCAGACTCAGTCAATCGCTACATGTTGACAAAGTTAGCCTACACGACTACTAGCCCCTCTCCCCTAATTGGTTTAGAATTTGTTTATTTGTTTTGATTTTGATTAGTTTGGCATTCAGTATTTGGACTGCCTTCATTTTCACCCACTACAAAATTTAATTAGTTATGGTCTCCCATGATTATCAAGGCACACATTGATGTAGGGAGTATCTAGGGTATAAGAGCAATCTTTCATCAACCACAAACATATGTTTTTTCATGTATGTATTTTTCGCAAGTATTTTTCTGATTTCCTAGGAGTATTACATTGATATAAGTCAAGTTGGAGGCACCAAATATCACCACACTCATATTTTTGAGGTTTGGGACTTCATAGACTATAGCCATAGGCATTAGTCAAATCATCGGGAGCACCACAAATCACCCTAGTTTATCTTATTGGTTGTGGTTGAAATCATGGTTTGTTCTACATATCTATAATCTTGCATTTGATTTCTATCTATTCTTTGTCACCACACATATCTTGTTCACCCAAGGTAGTTAGCTGAGTCTTGTAAGTTTTTTATTGTGCAATGGTAACTTGTTTGATCAATGCGGCAAGTATTTGAAACTTGCGCCAATATGTAAAGTGACCTATATCATTATAGGTCCTAACAAAGGTTATATATGGAAATGCATTTAATTTGGAGACTTCTAGCTCATTGGGGACAATAACACATCTTGCAAATAAACCAACATGCTATGCCAAGGTGGGCACCAATTCCCAAGGTAAACCGATGGGAAAACATCTAATTTTAGGGCAAATGATCCTTATCAACATATTCTAGAAGCATGGATCATGTCATCATCCACTACATCATCTCCTATAAGACAAGTTTGATGTGATATGAGGGCAAACCAGATTAACTAAACAGACTAATCAAAGCTACGAAAGAAGGCAAAAGATAGAAAGCAAAAAACAAGAGACGAAGAAGTTTGTTGTGCCCAATCAAAAAAAATTGCTTCATTAAGGCATTTTGAAAAGAATGGTCAAAGTCTTGTAAAAATAGTCGTCAAAATTTCTAAAAATAGACTTGATTTAGGGTTTTTTTGGGTTTGTTGTCAAATGGATGCTGTGAAAATTTCTAAAAATAGAATATTTGTTTCCAAGGCTCTAACTGATTTTGATTGGTTAAAAATACTTCTCGATCAGGCTGGTCCAGTCAAAATTGTCAAAAAATTAGGATTTCTCTGGTGGGTCTATTCTGCTTTTTAGAAGGCAAAGCATGAGCTTTGAGTCGATCAATGGAGAAAGGTCAGCTGCCATGTGTCACATTCAAAGTCTCAAATGTTGCACAGATGACGTGGAATGGCAGAAGATGCATGCAAAATGGTGAACGACAAAGGCAAAAAACGATAAAAGTTGAAAATTGTAAAAAAAATTCTAACACTAGGAAGTCTAGGCGCCCCTGTCCAGTCAAGGCGCCTGGCATTTCATTCCTTAGAATATTTTTTAGCTTTTGTCATTCATTGCACACAAAATGATGAATGCAGTTCACAGGGCAATGAACGAAAAACGAAAAAGTTGAAAATCATCTTTTGTCATTCATTGCACACAAAATGATGAATGTAGTTCACAAGGCAATGAACGAAAAACGAAAAAGTTGAAAATCATCAAAAAAATTCTAACTCTGGTAGACTTGGGCACCCCTATCCAAGAAGGGCACCCAAGATCTCTTGCCTTAGTTTATTTTTTCCATTTTTTGGAAAACGTGCAATTTGAATCTTCAGCTCAATTTAGATCCGATCAAAAGTAGTCAAAAGCAATTTTAGTGTTGGGAAAAGCTGGAGATCATCTCAAATATGTTCAGGCTCTTCAATGAATCCATCATCCAATGTCGAGGATCAATCAGACAGCGGATAACACAGATCGAACGGAGGCATTTCACACAAAACGAAGCAAGTCAAAGGAAAATTGAAAATCTCAGAAATTTGACTAAGTCTAGAAGACTTGGGCCCCCTGTCAAGGAGGGGCAACTAGCTTTCAATGCCTTAGAATATTTTTCACGTTTTTCAGAAAACATTCAAAACTTCTTCGTCAACCCTATTCCGACTTTCAGAAAATCAGTCAAATGCAGTAACAAAGGCTAGCAAAAGGTATAATTCATCTTAGATATGATCAGGCTTGCCAAATTGACTGACTTTCAAACTCCGTTATCCACCAACTGCCCAAAAACGAAGATCAAATAGGGGTCACTGGATTCACGTGAAACGAAGAAAGTAAAAATTTGAAAATCTTAAAAAATTGGCTAAGGCTGGAGAAGTTAGGTGCCCCTGTCCAAGAAGGGCGCCCAAGTCTTCACATCTTAGTAATTTTTTTATTCCAACATGTCTCCCATTTCAATCTCCGTCAGCAAGTTCAAGGGCGTACAATCACAATCAAATGATGTTAGATGCTAGTATGAAGTCGGGGATCACTTCAGCAGTGGTCAAACATGAAATTCCCATGGTCAAACAGAGTTTATCAGTTGGCAGCGTCAGATTGTTGATCGTCAAAGTTGGAGGTAGGCCTCACTGGAAGCAAAAACAAGCGAAAGATTGAAAATGATGAAAATTTGACTAACACTGGAGGAGCTAGGCGCCCCTATCCAGTCAACACTCCCAAGAGTTCATGCCTTAGCCATTTTTCAGTCTCTTTTTCATTGATGAAAATCATGTCTTCATACATGCGTGCTTTTTGCAGCTATAAAAGAGGAATTCACCATTTGATGCAAACGAAGTCAAATTTTTGCATGCATAGTTTCTATCTTCGTGGATAGACTCCAAAATAATAGGGTTATGCATGCAAAGTGCTTTTTCATCTTCAAACTCTATCCAAGAAGGCTTTGGCATGCATTCTTCATAATTTGTAGGTTAGCTTTCAAGGCAAGAAAGAATTTTTTTCTCATCAAGATTTGGAGGCTCAAACGGAGTGTTTTTTCCGTGTTCTTCCTAGATTCGAGATTGGGAAGCACAAAAGCATGCTTTTTCATGGTCTGATTTTCTAGGGCATCACATTGTAGAAACAGGTGGTCAGAATTTTCAATTTTCATCGATCTGGATCTACTTGCTTGTTACTCCTCATGAAGATTGGAAAATTTTAAAAATTTGCATGTCGGCCCCTACTTTTTAGGAGACCACGCATGTTCAGAAAATCCTCAACTTTTTCAAAATCTAACGAACTGGGTCTCTTCAGATTGAGATTGTTTACGAAACCCAGACCTTAGCCTTTTCTACTTTTCTTGGAGAAAAATCAGCAATCTATTTTTAGCAGTTGGTGCAAAACTTTTCCGAACATAGGCGTGTTTACAATCAAAATTCAAGATTTTCATCATACAACACTCTTTCATTGAAAATCAGGAGAAACGTCAGAAGCATAAAATTGCAGAAGAAATAGAGGTCATCACTCCAGTTGCAGAGCCGCCAAAATTATCAATGAGTGAGTCACCTTTTGGGGCAGCGATGTTTTCTAAGAATAGAACTCAAAAAGCAGCAATTAACTTGATACCTTTTCCATGTTAAACTTGTTGTTTTCATTCATGCATATCTATTCTTTGGAAATATCAAATGTATAGTTGGAGTTTTTCTCGCTTTTTATCAATTAAGTGATGTTAGCAGGTGGTTAGTTGTTAGTTATTTTTGCTTAGTGTTAGAAATAAAGCTTGCATGTTAGCGGGTCTAGTTGTTAAAAACAAAGAGATTTAGGGTTCCCTACTCCTTGTTTGTGTATAAATAAGGGCAGCCTTGCCCGTTTCTTTTTAACCGTTGTTGTGATAACAAATTGTTGAGCCTACTTTTCCTGCAACTTTGTTATTTAGTGTTTGTTCACTTTGTGTCAAGTGTAATCTGGTTTGATTGCATATTGTAAGCCTACCTTTGCTACAATCTGTTGTCCCAGAAGTGTATTTACAGTTCGAATTTGAGGAAGGAAATCTCATGCCCATTTTGCTCTGATCTACTGTCTCAATCTCTTTCAGTATTTTATCGTATGTATTTTGCTTGCATAATCTCTATTTCAGCTTACATCTTATAAGTACAATGAGTCTTCGGGTGTGTTCTGGAAGCGAGTTTATTTAAGCTTTTGTGTTAATCAAATCATTCCTTGTTTACTTCTGATTCTCAAACTCTCAGTTTACTTGAGTTTACAGAAGCGTCTTTAGTTTAGGCCTAGTTGTCGTTAAAGTTCTGGAAAAGAGAAAACCTCAGCTACAACACAAAGAGTTTTATAACCTTGTGCTCTTAGCTGAGAAATAAAAAGATTGGCAATAGTTTAGTATTTCTTTTTAAGCATAATCAGCGAAGAGGGAGCTTCCCCTCCTAATTTGAACAGCAGTCTAATTGTGCATAGCTGTCCGTTTCTAATCCGCATTCTAGAGGTGTGAATTGAAACGCTAACAAAGTCTAAGAAGACAAGAAATACATTAAGTGAGATCATTAGATATAGCGGGAACTATTGTATTCATGGCTAATGCCTAGAACTTATAATCCAACTCTTTTGATCAATAAAAGTTTGTTGATTTTAAATGAGTGATTTGTGTTGTCTGCTGAATTAAATAAGGCTTAGATTGGCAAAGTTATAATTGGCTGCAAGGCTGGATAATCCTTAATTGGACCTCTGACCTTGACTGCATTAGTTGTCAGTTGTACACAAAATTCTAGAAGTCTTGCTACTTGGTATCTTCTCATTTTTACAGGGTGAAACATGTTTAAGGGGGATAAATGTTAGGCTATAAAGGGGATGGAATGTTGTACAGCTAGGGACATGATGATAGGATGGGCCTTATGAGTAACTTTTATAGTGGGTCAAATGGATAACTCGTGAAATAAATTGCATTTAGTTATTAATTGGCCTAATGTGTAAAGTGTTTACTATCACTTACTGTTGTTTAATAAGTGGTTATATATAAGGGGCATTTGTTGATGAGGATGGAGCATAGATCACAACATTATGGATTATTCTATTAAGTAGTAGAGGAGGGAAGTAGGCTTGGCTCTCATTGCAGGAGATAATTGGAATGACGCCTTCCTTAAGGAATATTATATGATGTAACCCTACCATAAGGGCATTGCTATATTTATATCCAAAATAAATTGAATATTTTACCACATTTCCCCACCATACATCTTTGGTATTGTGTGTTACTATAATATTTCAACATAACTTTAAAAATTAGTTATTTAGTTCTTAAAAAGTGGTACATGAGCCCCAATTTGGACAAAGGGACAAGAGATTGTTTCAGATCTGGTATCATTTTGGAGAAATGTTCAGATAAAAAAGTTGTAATCATTAAAGTTATTTCTCTTAGTATGTGTCGAATTCTGATAATCCTTGCCCCCATGGCAAAATAATAAAATTTATAAATACGATTCAACACAAGCGATTGCAATTAAAATTCTGGGAAATATTAGGGAGTGGAAACCCAAAGAATATGGCATTCTCAATCTGGATTTATTTTGCAGATATTTTCATAATTGCAATTGCAGAGGTTAATTTTTTGAACATGGATGTAAGATTGAGGTGATTCTTGCACCACTACAAAATATGCTTAGAGGGCTTTCCAGCAAGTGGTTGAGAATCAAAATTCTGAACAGTTACGAGGCACTGATAACCAAATGAATTTGGCCTTCTGAACCTAGTCTTACTCTTCTGAAATTTCAGAAAAATCAGCTGAACTTGCAGAGAGTCGTTCTCATAGAAAATGTATCAGGTTGATAAAATTCTTATACCATTAGAATGTAAGCTTCCAGAGCCTTTTGAAAAGTAGTTGCAGTCAAAATTCTGGGTAGTATTGGTAGATTAGTAACCACACACAATTGGCCTTCTGGGACAGTCAAACTGTGGTTTTTACAGTCAAAACATGGACAAAAAAGATGAAGAGCCTTCATTTGTTGCAATTGGCATTATTTATAGAAAGGAGATGTTTGAATCCTTAGATTTTATATAAAATGGGATTTAAAGAAATACCTATTTTTTCAAGAGCAGGTGATATTGATACAAGGGAATGGTTGCTAAATTATAAAAAATGTATAAAAATATAGGAAAATTAACGGCATTCAGATTATATTCTTCACCTTGAAGGTAATGCTTATGACTGGTGCTGACTGTGGAGAATGATAGAATCATAAATCTTACTTAGAAAGAAGTTGAGCATAGTTTCTTAGCCAAATGGAAGCATGAGACACTTATTTAAGTTAAAAAAAGATCAAGGAATTCTATTAGCAAGAGCTGAGATATAAAGATGTAGAATTAGCTAAAGTGAAGGATGGCATTCAATCTCAAGTTAAAGAGATGAACAAATTAAAAGAAACACTGAAAGGAGTGGAAAATGGAAGTCAAAATCCCTGACCTTGGATCAGGAAAAATGAGACAAACGTTTCATTGTGTTGGTTCCTACCAAAGAACTTTGATATTACAGGTTCAAGGATTATTTAAATGGAGAAGGCTGATAGGAATGAGAACAATTCTGAAAAAAGATCACAAAGAGTTGGAGGACAATCATAAGAAAGGATTTGAGAATCAAAAGCATGAAGCAAACGAATGTTGATGTTTATTGGGCAGCGTCAGTAGTATTCTTCCAGCAATCTTCTTACATGAGATAAATTAAATTAGAGCCTATGGCTATTTAATTTATTGAGTCATCAAGAGGCACGATGATTGAAGAGTTATATCCATTTGTTAAGGCCGACATATTATAATGAAGAGGCACGATTAATATTATTATCAAGGCCGACCTTGATATAATGCGAATATTGAGGAGGCGCGAATGTTAAGGTAGCCGACTTCTTGAATATTGAAGACGTGATGTTTCAAGGTGGCCGACTTGATGTATTGGAGAGACGCGACCTCTCCCTTCATATTGTATATATACTCGATGGCAAATTCATTATTGAGCATTCAGATTTCATTCTTGTTCGTCCTTCATCAAGTGCAAGTTCTTCACAAGGCAGTTTGATATTTATTGAGACTGAATTTTGCATCAGCGAATTGTCTTCTTGAGTTGGCTGTGTTGCATCATTCATTGGTGCTTGTATTTGGCCTTCATATCGGCCTCTTGTAAAGGAGTCTTTCTTTGTTGAGATTCAATATATAAGTGATATATTGTTGTTGGGTTTTTCTCCCTCAAGTGGAGGGTTTTCCCAGGGTATCTGCTGTGTTATAGTGTCTGATTTTTTAATTAAATTATGTGCATTAATCTGATCATTAAAATTTAACATGGTATCAGAGTGGGTTGATGCAAGATCCGATCAGATGTAAATTCAAATAGTATTGAAGGAGCTGAATCACCTAGCCTGTGGTCGGGCAATTTTGTGTGTCATCCTCAGACGACATCCAACAAGGGACAATGCCTTACAAATTGCGTAGGTTCTAAACTCAGGGATCGCTATACATATAGAGGTATCATTTGTTATCAGACAACGATCTGGTTGAGCCTCTGGCTCTGGCCGTGCTCTAGTGACGGTGAAGAAGCATTCATGACAATTCAGTTTGAAGAATCAACTCGTGCACCCTGACGGAGAGTCCACATCACCAATGACTTTTGTATAAAGAATATGCGTCACCTTGGATCTCATGATGGAGCAGTCTCGAGGAAGGAGTCAACAGATTAATTAAGGCGCAAGCCCATCCCGATGGAAACCACGATCCACATTTCCGTCTCTATAATTTTGTCTTGTTGGTAAGAAAAATTCCTTTGTCATCGACGTCAGTAGCAACGGCACAGGAAGATTGGCATAGCGGTGGATCTGAGTGACGAGTCGGCGTTCACAATGAAATGGGCAATGGCGAATTACCTGTGGCCCAGGGACAACGTAATTCTAGTTCATGTGCGCCTCGCGAGCGTCCTGTACGAGGCCGACTAGGGTTCCATCAACCTCTCGGTGGAGGGAAGCAATACAAACGAGAAGTCATAGTAGAAGCTTGAAGACGACTTCGACAATGTCACCTCCACCAAGACCGCTGATATGATGCAACCATTGGTTAACGCGCATATTCCGTTTAAGTTCCATATCGTTAAGGACCATGACTTGAAGGAGTGCCTCTGCTTGGAGGTCGAGCGCCTCGGCCTCAACATTGTCATTATGGGGAGTCGAGGTTTTGGTGCCTCCTGGAGGAACTCAAAGGGCAGCGTCAACAACTATTGCGTTCACCCCTACGTCTGCCCTGTCGTTATCATCAAGTACCCTGATGAAGAGAAGGACTGCAACCTTGCTAACCTGCATCCCACCGAACCTCTGAAAGAGTCTGAGTTGGAGATGGAGGCCTAAGGAGGTCAAGTCGGATGAGCTTCATTTATAGGAAACGGACTGCATCGTAAATTTGAACGGTCAAAGACCATGTTCAAATTTAACCTTGCCAGGGGCCTATGTTCAAGCCGTGAAGACTGTGGACTGATCTGAGCGCAAGAGCAGCATATCTTACTGCGTCCAATATTTGCATCCTTCAAAATATTTAAAGAGATAAGTATTCTTTGTTTGTTGAGTTATATCATTTAGTTGGATCTTGTAATTAGTAAAGAGAGATAGTGGTTTCTCTTGAATTGTGTTCACCAGCATAAGATCCTTTGAAAATTTCATTTATTGCAAGTTATTTCATGCTGGTTGTGAAGATTTCTGTGTGACTCTGAAATAAAAAGAGAATTGCAATTTCGATGGTGATTAGTTGGTCACATCGACATCATTCTCTAATGCATGAACTGTGATAGAGCCTTGAACTCTTGGAGAGAGTTGGTTCTACATGCTAACTGCATAATGCATTCAAGAAATCTGTAGTTGTGCAGATTGTCTTTTGTTGTGCTGAGTTTAGCACTCTCGAGAGGAGTAAAAGATGGAAGAAAGAGTTATATCAAAATTAAATAAAGATAAGTTTCTTTATCCCTTCATTTTGATCTTTTGATATATTTCTCTTATAGGTTGACTTATCTATTCATGTTTTAATGTTGTTCATAAATTTTTTATGTATTCATGATATAACCTGAGATAGTAAACCTTGTATGATTCTAGCCTTGATATTTCTTTGGATAGTTATAAACTATTAGTAATCTCTCTCTAAAATGCTTTCAGGACAATTCTAGGAGCAAGAAGGTGATGAGAGATTACTTAGTGATGAAAAGCTTGAGGCATCTTGTGAGGAAGTCATGCCGACCAAAGAAATGATCAGTCATGCCGACCAAAGAAATGATCAAGCGTGAAGTCACAACTGGCAGCCATGGGACTGAGTTGGTGGCTAGAGGGAGCTTACTTCCAAAAATCTTCTTTGCAATCTCTGAAGCAGGGATCAAGAGGCAATTTTGTAACTCACTAAGAAGTGAAGATTACTATATTACAAGGTTAAGTGTTAAAACCTTGAAGGACATCTTCAGCCGCTGAGATCAGAATTGCACAAGACAGTCATCTGGATTTAACATTGGTAGCTCCGCAAACCTATTCAGAATAGTGTGATCTGGGATGAGGTCGAGGAGAACAATCCTGAATTCTCTACAGTACCAGAGGTGTGCGCTAGAAAACATTTATCTAAGGCAAGTGTTGCAGGCAATCTTGGACGAAGAGGTCAAAAGGTTGATGCAAGTACTTGAAGATTCAGAGGGAGTCTACTGAACTTGAAGAAGATGTTTAAGGAGGCTGCAGCTAGTTCAGATCTGGTGGATCCTCTATATGCACAATTGATTGGATCATTGATGTATCTAGTCAATACTAGACCAGATATCTGCTATGCAGTGGGTGCACTTAGTTAGTTCATGTGTGAACCGAGGCAGATACATCTTGTTGCAACAAAACATATCCTGAGATACTTGCGTGGCACAGTTGGATATGGGTTGAGTTATTCTTCAAATGTGGACTTGGAGCTGCATGGTTATACTGATTCTGATTGGGCAGGGAGTGTTATTGATCGAAAGAGCACCTCTAGATGTTGCTTCAGTTTGGGATCTGCTATGATTTCCTAGTGTAGCAGGAAGCAGTCATCTATAGCATTGAGTAAGGCAGAGGCAGAGGCAGAGTATATTGCAGCTTGTGTGGCAACTCGGGAAGCAGTGTGGCTTCATAAGTTCCTTGTAGGATTGTTTGGACAATCAATGGAGCCTACTATCATTCATTGTGATAACCAAAGCTGTGTGAAGCCTTCTGTGAATCCTATGTTTCATGACAGAACCAAGCATGTTGAGATCAAATACCATTATATCAGAGATATATTGAGGAAAGCTATACAGTTGAGGTATATCAGCACTGATGAGCAGACGGCAGACATTCTCACCAAGCCTCTCTCCAAGATAAAGTTTGTGTACTTTCGAGATAAGCTTGGTATGGTGGAGAATACAGCCCTAACTGAGAAGGAGTCTCAATATCAGTGATCCTCTTTAATGAGTTCTTCTCTGTGAGAGAAGTTCGAGGTGAAATCCCTTGTTAATGCATTCTTCTCTACAAGAGAAGTTTGAGGTGAAAGCCCTTGTTTCCACCCTCTGGAAGAACCATGGTGGATGTCATGTGTGTGACTCCATGATAGCATCACGTGAGAGAGTCCGTGATGATTTTCTTGTACTTGTGTTTTCACCCTCTGGGAGAGCCATGGTGAAAGTCATGTTGAGGTGACAACATCACGCAAGTGATGAACACTCGTACATACCATACATGGTTGTAGCCATTATGGTTGATATCATGTTGAGGTGATATCTGATATCACGATGAGGTGATATTCTTCTTTTCCACTTATGGTTGTAGCCATAGTGGTTTACATCATGATGAGGTGATATGCTTTGTGCAACTGGAAGTATACTCCCTAGCTGAGAGGGAGTGTTGATGTTTATTGGGCAGCATCAGTAGTATTCTTCCAGCGATCTTCTTACATGAGATAAATTAAATTATAGCCTATGGCTATTTAATTTATTGAGTCATCAAGAGGCACGATGATTGAAGAGTTATATCCATTTGTTAAGGCCAACATATTATAATGAAGAGGCATGATTAATATTATTATCAAGGCCGACCTTGATATAATGCGAATATTGAGGAGGCGCGAATGTTAAGGTAGCCGACTTCTTGAATATTGAAGACGTGATGTTTCAACATGGCCGATTTGATGTATTGGAGAGACGCAACCTCTCCCTTCATATTGTATATATATACTCAATGGCAAATTCATTATTGAGCATTCAGATTTCATTCTTGTCCGTCCTTCATCAAGTGCAAGTTCTTCACAAGGCAGTTCGATATTTATTGAGACTGAATTTTGCATCAGCGAATTGTCTTCTTGAGTTGGCTGTGTTGCATCATTCATTGGTGCTTGTATTTGGCCTTCATATCGGCCTCTTGTAAAGGAGTCTTTCTTTGTTGAGATTCAATATATAAGTGATATATTGTTGCTGGGTTTTTCTCCCTCAAGTGGAGGGTATTCCCAGGGTATCTGCTGTGTTAAAGTGTCTGGTTTTTTAATTAAATTCTGTGCAT
This sequence comes from Sequoia sempervirens, assembly GCA_007258455.2. Lineage (NCBI taxonomy): Eukaryota > Viridiplantae > Streptophyta > Pinopsida > Cupressales > Cupressaceae > Sequoia > Sequoia sempervirens. The sequence continues at coordinate 86,619,046 of VDFB02179234.1, forward strand.
TAATCTGATCATTAAAATTTAACAATGAAGAGAACAAGACATTTGAAGGAAGGCAAAAGGAAGAATTTGAAAAAGATCCTAAGGACTCAGGGACTTGTGAAAGAAGCTCATGCTCCACTCAAGAGCCAAAGGACTAGATGGAAGACAAGTTCGAAGAATTAAGAAGCTAAAAAGGTGGTACTATATAAACATTCACATGAATGTAAGAGGCAACAATTATGGAGATATAGCATGGAACATCAAAGGAGTAATGACCATTGGTATGTATGGAATCAAAGAAGCATACAGCATGGATACACTTCACATCAAATGGGCTATGACCATGGACATGCATGGAATCAGATAAGCAACAACCATAGTTATGCACACATCAGAGGTGCAATAACTATGGAAAAGTGTGGAATTAAAGTAGCATAGCAGAAGCATGACATCATCGAAGGACCAAAACCATCACCTACAAATATGATGTATGGGTGGATTATCAAGCAAGGCACCAACTGTACACAGAAATGTAAAATTATTACTAATTGGTCTCTTGTCATGTGTCAAAAGGAAAAACATGTTTAGGGGAGAGGACTGCTAGGATACAAGGGATACAGAATACTGTACAACTAAAAATATGTTAATACAATGCATATATGATTATGGATTACGCAAATTGTGGTGCACATAATTCATGTTTAGATAGGATGGTCCTAATGGGTAACTTGTGAAAAAAGTTATATTTGAATATTAATCTGCCTAATGAGTAAAGGTTTACTCTCACATTCAGGGGCCATCTATCATTATAAATGCAGCAAAGTGCATTGAATTATGGATTAGTCCTATTGAGTGGTAGGGATAGGGTAGGGAAGCAGGTTTATCTTGCAGAGTGGTTGATAATTTGAAGTGGCTCCTTCCTCAAGGAATATTGTTTGGTGATCCCACCTTAAGGGTCTTTCTATTTGTATCCCAGATTATATTGAATATTAGACCACATTGGCCCACCATATGTCTAGAATATTGTGCATTACTGTTATGTTTCAGAATTACTCCATATATTGTATACTTAGTTCTTAACAAAATAAGTGTTGTATCATTAACCACCTAGCTGAAAAATCTGCAGCTCAAGAATTCCCATCAAGCTGTACCTGATATTCATTGGCCCAATCACTAGCCAAGGATGGAGCACCCCAGGATTTTCCATCATGCTGTAGCTGGTATTCATCGGCCCATGCATTTGCTTGGGATGGAACTGCAGGCTTAACCTGGTTATCATCAACAATTAACTCTCCACGACTCATTTTGGAAACAAACTGGAGGAACTTTGAATTCTGTTCACAGTCCAAAAGAAACCATTTTAAAACTGATAAATATAAGTTAGTTTTGCTACAAAGAAAGAAAGTGAAAAGATATCAGAAGTAAACTCATTTTCATCACAACTATAACAGGAAAACAGTATTTTCCTTAAAGAAGATTTAAATGTTTCCAATAACAAATTTATTGTGGATAGCTATCAATTGATATGAGGAAATTGATATTATGATAACTGAACTTCAAGTTCCCATTAAACCTAGAGTGCACTTACAGCCAACCAAATCTGTAGCAAAGTGTTTTGTAGATTTAAAATTTTAATATAAACTGGGACCCAACAACTAAAACACTAATAGGATTCTTGGGGCCTTGGCACTCAAAAATTAAAATTGAATTAACATTTCATAATGGCCAAGAATATTGCTTCATTTTACTCATTAAGTACGATAAAGGATCATGTTTTATAATCAACTAAAGAAAACTTATGTGCAAAAATTCACTGAGAGAATTGACTGAACATAATACAAAGCTTTATATCTACCACTAGGAATTAAGGAGATGCAAAGTTCAAGATTTAGCTTCCTGGTGAAGTTTTAGGACAGGCGTCATTCCCACTCTTTATCAAACACAATATTAAGAGGTGAAACTCCAAGACTTATGTGCATCCATATTCATTTACAGAGGAGATACTTTTTAGGAACAAACGTTATTTGTTTAGTTTTTCATCAATAGGCTAATTATTTTTATTCAGCTAACACCGAAAAGCAAACAATCACAAAGATACTTAACACAGATAAGATATTGCTCATTCAAATTTGTTAAGTACTTTTAGATTTTGAAAAAAGTGTACCTGAAGGAATGGCCAACATCACAAAGGCATCTGTTCTAAAAAAGTCCAATACAGGCCAAATATGATATTGTCAAGCCAAAGAAAATGGCAGAAAGTATCATGTTTAAATTTATTTCCTATGCCTCATAAGAAACAATTTCAATGAGGTTATGGAAAGTCACGTTAGCTAGTTTGAACGCTGAGAAAACAACATTTCAATCAACTTTTGGAAGTTTGTAACACTGGTGTCTAGAAGCTACAGAGTCTCTATGCATCTTAAAAGAAATTGGAAAGTCCTGACTAGCAATAGAAAACAAACAAGGGTTCCTCTTATAATTCTTCAACATCATGTTCTTATGCATCAACTCATTCATTTTCTCCTCATCTTCATGAAATATTATCTTACATACAACTGTTTTAGCTTGCTTGGAAAACTCTTTCACCTTTTTATGCAACGTGCACCAACAGTTGATACTTATGGATATGTTGAAAATTGTTCATCTGTGACTTTTTAAATATTGTGCATGCTCTCAGCTTTTCCTTTCAATCTCTCAAAAGATGTTATGGTGCATAGAAAAAATATATTGGCAATGTTCTACCATCTTCAAATAAGCCAACCTGTCAACTGCAGGCTGAATATCTCCATGTTGACCACCTTTTCCTTTAATATTTTCACCCTGTATTTTTTAAATAAGCCCCTTCTACCAATTAGCTGATTAACACAATATATTGTTAGAATGTATCTATCTCTTAGTTTGTGGAAAGGAAAAAAATTTATCAATTTCATCAGTATATGCTGCTTCTGTTTTGCCAACTCTGTACTTTCTCTATGAAAACTAAACATACTCTTCAATTCCCACCAAAATCACCTCTCTACTTTCATTCCTTTTTTCTTTTCTTTTGTTCTGTACTTTTTAATGGCCGTGCAAGATTAGTAATGAATGTGAACAACCTGGCTATGGATCAAAGCAATTTGTTCAGATTGTATATTGACTCCCTCCCTGCACTTAAGGTAATAGTTAAACCAATGACTCCAGATATAATTGACTGAACCTTCCAGGGTGCTACGTAACATAATGCAGATCTATCTTATCCCAGATCTGACATAGACCAAGAGAAATCCAAAATACTCAAGGTGCTAATCTCTATCTCCTTTCACCCACATGATCTCATTATTTTAAAATAAGTGCATTACATTAGCATTTTAATTCATCTCTTACAAGACAACACAAACCAGAACAGCAAATACAGTAGAACCCTTCTTCAAGTTGTCAAGGGAAGCTCCTCGAGACCTAACTAAACTTAAACTAAAACTATAAATAGATTTTACAAGTATGCACACTATATAAGATTTCAATGGGGGGTTTTATATGAATGGAAATCACTAGTACTTATGTTTTTACCTTGGATGCATGCACCAGACTGTTAGTAGTCAAGCCTTGCAAAAAGATTTTTTTGATATTAAGGAAAGGAAATTTCAAATTACTCAAATACAACTTCCTACCAGCTAAAACAGAGACCAGTATTCCATTGCAACAAAATATTAAGGGATAAGAGCACACAATTTCAATAAGTAAAAAGCTATTCAAAGCTACAATTCAGAATAGATAAAAGTCGTCAACACAAAGTTTGACTCAATACAATCTACTTTTGATTCACTTAGATAAGATACAATTACTTCAAATTGAATGACTATCTCTACGACTTAAGCCCAACTCCAAGTATCATTAAGAGTTTATATGCTCAATGCACATATTTATAGGTTTACAATAAAGAGCTCTTAGAGATTTAAGAATAATAATAAAATATCCCAAACAATATTGTTCTGAAGCAAACCCATCCTTATTTGTAGAAAAAAGAAAAAAAAAACAACTTTAAAGCAAATTAATCCTAAACAATCAACAAAATAAAAGCCTATAGGCTATCATCTATTGGCCAGAAATAGAACACCAAGAATAGCTACTGTCGGATGCAATCACTGATGTAAAAATAGTTAATTGCACAAAGTGACCTTTATGAGATTTGAATCAATTTTTAATCTGAAATTCACCAGATCTTCTGAAGAATTCCCTAATCCCTAACCATAATGATGAATCCACTGACAGACATCTACACCCTACAACAATCTTTCAATACCAAACCACTGCCTAGGATTTGAGAAGGTCAAATACTTAAAGTTCAAACCCTAGCAATATGAAAGCGAGTCAAAACTTCAATACAAGACCTGGTGCAATTTGGTAAAAGGAACATTGAAGCTGTAACGAAAACCTGTGATGAGCAATGCCTGAAGAACTGCTGATTTTGTTCTGAAAACTTCAGATTGTGCCCTTGAAATTCCTCAAATCAATACCCCTGTGGTTGCAAAAAATATGCATAAAATCATATGAACATTCCTGAAAACGAAGGTATTGGCTGAATTGACTAGGCTGCTGTCATAAAAGATCTTTAACATGTGACTGAAACATGTTTAGGCTTAACAGCCCTGCACATCAGCAAACACTTACCCTGCAAAAAGAAAAGGAAAACCTCAAGTTTCTGCTAAAAATCAGAACTGAAATAGACCTTAAGATTGTAAGACGAACAGTCCTTCAAAGGCATTAGATTGCACGTTTTTAACTGCTGATTTTGCTTTAAAATTGGCTGAGAAAACAGGATGCAAATTTCCTTAGGTTTCAACAACTTTAGATGCCAAATGAATTTATAGTTGGCAATATCATCCTTCAAGCACATCTCATATTGTTTTTCCCTTACAAAACATGCAATCAAACATGATTTCATGCAACCTTTAAGTGCAAATGGAGTCTTTGTATGGTTATGCCCATCAAAAATTGCGCTCAAGTAGTTTTGGCATGGCTAAGCCAAAGAAGTGTGCCTTAGCTGTTCACAATGCTGAGTGGAAATTTGTTGGGTTATAACCACCCAAAAGTGCACTTCAGTTATAACCTTTTATCCCCCTTTAACTGCTGGTGGAAATCATTAAGCAATTTTGCACTTTTTGTCATGTTCCCTTTCCTGAAATTAGCAGGAACCCAAAAATCCCATTCCTGATTTCCCGTGGGCTTGGGGAGAATTAAAAGGGAAATATTATTATGATATTGTATTAAGTTATTTCCTTTCCTGAATTTATAAAATAAAAGGACAACTTAATATTATATTAATAGCTGGGTCACCTTTTTAAGTGGATAAGATTATAAAATGATCAAATTTTGAATAAAGGAAATTGGTGACCTTGGTTTAGAAGAGGTTATAAAAACAACAGAGTGAAGCCAAAGGGAGATTTATCTATTATTTTAAATCCTCATTCTAAGCACTTATGTTCACTCAATCCAAAAGACAAAAACCCTATGGATCGCACAAGATCCAAGGGCAATAATCTTTGAGCATATCAAGCAATAATTCAAGGACTAAAACCCTTGGACTTCCTATTGGTGATTCTAGTTCACACAGAAGTTTCAAACCTAAAATTAGTAATTACTCATTCTCAGTGTGAAGCTTGTTGGAAAGACTACAAATCACAATCCAGGGATTATAGAGGTTGATCGCACATTTCCAAGGCAGCACCAACTATTACAGTCATTGTAGCATTAATTTGGAGCTAAAAACCCTGATTGCAGCTATACAACATCAGCAAGGTTGCACTGTACAACATCGGCAGATTGTCACTTGGTTGGGCTCTCATCAGCATTGCCATTGATCTGCTTTCACATGTATTTTTCAAAGGGCACAGTTGGCTTTAAGATATTCTGAACAGCAATCAGCTAAAATATAGAGGATCAGCATTCAGTATTTCACAACCAGCAGTGATTTCGAGGTGGGATTGTCATTAGTTCTATTGCAAGAATTTGGTTTTAAAATTTGTAATACACTGTCAGCCTTCCTTATTAGACTTGCAATAAATCTTGTATGAGTTGAGGATCTAAAGAATAAATTGTTGTTTCCAAATTTCATTAAACTGTCAAATGTGTGATTTGCAAATAAAATTATAAAAATCATTGTTCAGTAAGTGACCATAACATTGGTATCAGAGCGGTAATACTACTAGCCTATAGGTTGGATTTATGCAATACAATGCTAGAGACCTTCACTATTTAAAAAGAGAAAAGAGAATTTTCAGACATCAGATATAGAAATAGAAAAAATGGGTGATAGAGGGAAAAGCCCATATAATGATGCCTTCAAGGAATTTGCAACTTAACTCACACTGAGCCAAGATGCACTAGCAAAATCAAAGAGAGAATCCATGGCTACTTTGATCCTTACTGTGTGTGACAACAATGCAAGCAGGGACAACAATGCAAGTAGAACCAACAATAGAGAAACAAGTTCATCAACAAATAATCAGGTTCCTAATAGATCAGCTCTATCGAATCCAACCCCAAGATCTTCAGATCTAGACTCTTACAGAGAGAAGAACCACAACTAGAAGGAGAAGAACTGCAATGCTTACCCCAAGAGATGATGGATGTTTACTAGGAGGAATATTGAAATCTTAATCAAGAATTCAAAAGGATATGTCCCTCAGAGATTATTGTCATTTGCAGATGAGGACTGCACCAAGAATGGGAGGAAGAAGGAACCCTCAATATCAGCCTCCAAGAGACTTTCAGAGCCAAGTTAGCAAGCTAACCATTCCTACATATGACCAATCTGGCAAATGTTCAGCCTGAACATGGTTACAAAAGATTGACACTTATTTTTTTGTTGAATCCAATGACTGAAGCTGAAGCTATCAAATTTGTCACTCTTCATCTAGAGGAGTGGCTCATGAGTGGTGGTATCACAGGATAATCACCCAAGGGCACAATTCTATCACTAGCTTAGAGGAATTCGAAAGGAAGTTGCTAGATAGGTTCAAAAGGAAGGACCTTGAAATTCATTTTAGAGAGCTACCCCAATTGAAACATCATGGATTAGTAGAAGACTATGTGGGCTGAATTTCAAAGGCCAGCAGTAATCGTACCAAATGTTTTAGACAGAAGAATCACATCTCTTTTTATTGATGGGTTAGCCAAACCCCTCAATGATTTAGTTAGAGCCTTTGATCCGACAACACTACAAGATGCAATCAATAAGGCCCTAGATCTGGCATATCTAGCGCCAAGAACAAATTCATTTCCAAAGGACCTCCCTTCAATCCAAACAAAAAGAATTTCAGATAAGATGGACTGAAACCTACTCCATCTAAGAAAGAAGTGGATACCAAAAATGAATTAAGAAGGAAATCATTGTGCTTCAACTGTCAAGAGCCATGGGTATCTGACTGGGAAAAGAAAAAATCCATTACACTGAAATTGTCTCAGATGATGAGCCTGAAATAGAAGAGCTTGAGCCAATAACCATAGAGGAAGAACACGAACTTGAAATAATGGACACTGGGGCCACACATAATTTTATTGATGTAGATTTGATGACCAAGACAAAGGAATTCAATGGATTTAAAGTCATTGTTGCAAATGGATATACCATTCCTTGCACACACAAAGTGAGGTAACTTAGTATTACTTTAGGAGGGCACATGATACATGATGATTTGTATGTGGTTAACTTAGGAGAAACAAACACGGTTTTGGGTGTCCATTGGCTACACTCCCTCAAGGATTTTATTCAAAACTACCAATCAATGGAGCTTAAGTTTAAATCAAAAAACAATGAGGTAGTGCTCAAAGGAACTTTCGATGGAGCACCCAAGATTGTCCGTGCAAAAAGGAGGAGAGATCCTTTCATAAGGGACACATGGGTTATCAATTGCCTCATCACCTTGTCATAATTAGCTTCCAAAAGAGTCTTTTACCAAATAGATATTCAGACACTTCTAGGACAGCATAGTAAGGTGTTTAATGATATACCCCCAAGCTTCCACCAAACAATGGTTTCTAGCACATTACAGAAATGGAGAAAGGGGCCAAGCCTATCATCACTACTCCTAATAAGCATCCACGGATGCACAAGGAGGAAATAGAAAAATCAATCAAAGAATTGTTGGAAGCAAGGCACATCAAATGAAGCTACAATCCATTTGCTTCTTCCATGGTCCTACTAAAGGAAAAAAATTGCACTTTGAGGATGTGCATTGACTATAGAGTGTTGAACAAAAGAACTATCAAGAACAAGTATCCAATCCCTCGAATTGATGAACTCCATGGATCTATTTATTTTTCAAATTTTGATTTGAGATTCAATTATCACCAAGTTCAAGTATGTAATGAAGATGTAGCAAAAACGACCTTTTGTTGTCACTACAAACACTTTGAATTCTTGGTCATGCCATTTGATCTCACCAATGCACCCACCACCTTTCAATCATGTATGAATCAAATATTCAATAAGAAGCTCCAAAAATTTGTTTTAGTATTTTTGGATAATATATCGATTTATAGCAAAACATGGGAGGAGCACTTGTAATGCCTAGAAGAGGCACTTGGGATTTTGAAACAACAATCCTTGTATGCTAAAGAATCCAAATGTGAGTGTGGATTGACTGAAACTTTGTACTTAATACACATTATAAGTGCCTAGGGAGTTCGGGTGGATTAGCAAAATATCCAAGCTATCATCAATTAGCCGACTCCTAAGACATCAACACAATAAGGGGATTTTCGGGACTTTGCAGCTACTATAGAAGATTTGTTTGTGTGTTCTTGCAATTGGTTGCAATATTGACTGATCTAACCAAAAGAGGATCATATTCTTGGAACAATGACGCAGAAAGGGTGTTTAAGTAGCTCAAAGAGGTCATGAGTACTTGCCTAGTAATTGCAATACAAGATTTTCCACTTCCTTTTGTGCTTGAATGTGATGCATCTAGAGAAGGAATTGGAAAGATGCTAATGCAAAACAACCACCCCATAGCTTTTGAGAATTAGAAGTTAAGGGAACCAGAAAGAGCATTCTCCATTTATGATAAAGAAATGTGTGCCATCATGCAAAATCTAGAAAAATTCAAACAATACCTGATTTATGGCAACTTCATGGTGAAGTCTAATCATAATAGTCTAAGATTCTTTCTAAATCAGCAAGACGTTAATGACCACCAACAAAAATAGATAAGTAAGCTCCAAGCTTACAATTTTGATATTAAATATGTCGAAAGGAAAAAGAATGCAGTGGTTGATGCCCTCTCTAGGATGCCAAGCATATGTTCCATTTCTAAGATTTCTAATGATTGGAAGGAATTATTAATAACTGAATATGTCAAAAATGCCTTTTCTAACGATATTCTAGATGAAAAAGTCAGCAATGAAAGATTTAGGGTAATTGGACTTATCATGTATAAGGGAAGAGTGATTTTAACTCCTTATTCAATGCTCAAAAAAGAAAATCCTAGAAACAATTCATGATTCTCCCTTAGAAAGACACCCAAGGTTCTACAAAACGGGTTAGAGAGAGGTTTTCCAAGAAAGGCATGGAGGAAGAAGTGCTCAAGTGTGTGCATGAATGTTTCACTTGTCAGCAAAACAAATCAGAGCAAACCTTTCTAGCCCGTTTGCATCAACCCCTACCCATTCCTAAATAGAGGTGGGAAGGTATATCTATGGACTTTATTAAGGGCCTTCCAAAAGTTAATTTGTGTCAGCCCTTACCCATTCTTGAATAGAAGTGGGAAGGTATATCTATAGAATTTATTACAAGCCTTCCTAAAACACAACATAAGGATTGTATTTAAGTGGCAGTGGACAGGCTAACAAGATGTGCACATTTCTTACAAGGCACCACAAATTGCAAATTTGTTCTTCAAAGAAATTTTTAGACTCCATGGGCAGCCCAAATCAATTGTGAGTAATCACAACAACAGATTTTTAAGTCTTTTCTAGCAAGAATTGTTTTGATTAATGGGAACTGCACTCACTCCTAACATAAGCTACCACACGCAAACAGATGGCCAAACAAAAATAGTCAACAAATGAGTAGATGTATATTTAAAGGATTACATTTCAAGACAGCAAAAGGCATGGGTTAAATTCCTCTATTTGGGTGTGTATTGCTACAATACAACACACCACATGTCTATCAAGATGTCTCCATTTAAGGCCTTGTATGGATATGATGCTCTGACTTATATTGATTTAGTCATTTCAGATAACAAGATGCCAAGAGCCAAAGATTTGATTCAAACAAGTCAAGACTTGTTAAAGGATCTCAACAAGTACTTGTAACAAGTTCGGGATTAACACAAACAATATGCCGATCAGCGTAGAACTGAGAGAACTTTTGCAGTAGATGATATGGTTTTCCTAAGATTGTCACCTTACAAGCAGTCATCTCCCTAAATAAGTGGACCCAAAAATCTCGAACCACATTTTTATGGACCATATAGGATTATATATAAGGTTGGAGCTATAGCCTATAAGCTGAAATTACCAAAAGGGTGCAAAATTCAGAATGTCTTCTATATGTCACGTCTCAAGTGGGTGATTGGACAGCATCTTGCACCCACTAGAATTTTGCCACCCTTGGATGACAAAGGAAAAGTAATACTTGGGCCTGAAGCTACTATGGACACTAGGGAAAGGAAGTTAAGAAACAGAAGTACTACAAAATACTTGGTTGGAAAGGTGCTAAAATCTTTGAACACCCAAATTTGCATTGCTTGAGGGCAAGCAATTTTGGAAAGGGAGGTTTTTCGTGTTCCCTTTCCCAAAATTAATAGCAAGAACCCCAAAAGCCCATTCCTTATTTACCATGGGCTCAAGGGGAATTAAAAGGGAAATAATAATATGAAATTGTATTAATTTGTCTAAAATATTTATTTTCTTGAATTTATAAAATAAAGGGACAACTTAATGTTATATTAAATGGTGGACCTCCTTTTTTAAGTGGATAAGATTGTAACATGATTCAAATTTTGAATAAAGGAAATTGGCACCTTTGGGTTGGATGAGGTTATAAAAACGGAGTGAAGCCAAAGGGAGATCTATCTATTATTTTAAATCCTCATTCTAAGCGCTTATGTTCACTCAATCTAAAGGACAAAAACCCTAAGGATTGCACAAGATCCAAGGACAACAAATTTTGAGCATCTCCCACAAATATTGGGGGCATAAACCCACTAACTTCTTGTTGGTGATTCCAATTCAAGAATTACACAGAACTTTCTGACCTGAAATTACTCATTCTGGGTGTGAAGCTTGCTGGAAAGATTGCAGATCACAATCTAGAGATTATAGAGGTTAAGTGCACATTTCCAAGGCAGCACCAACTGTTGCAGCAACTGCTGAATTAATTTGGAGCTAAAAACCCTGACCACGACTGTACAACATCAGCAATTTCACACCATACAACATCAGCAGATTGTCACTTAGTTGGGTCTAATCAGCATCGCCATTGGTCTGCTTTCACATGTATTTTGCAAAGGACACAATTTGCTCTAAGATATTCTAAACAGCAATCAGCTAAAAATACAAAGGATCAGCAGTCAGTATTTCACAACCAGCAGCAATTTCAAGGTGGGATTGTCATTTGTCATAAGTTCTATTGTAACAATTTGGTTTTCAAATTTGTAATAAGTTTTCACCTTTGCTTATCAGACTTAAAATAAATGTTGTATAAGTTGAAACTCTAAAGAATAAATTGTTGTTTCCAATTTTCATTAAATTGTAAAATGTGTGATTTTGCAAATAAAATTATAAAAATCATTGTTGTTCAATAAGGGAACATGACACTTTTCCTTCATTTCTCTTAGAATTGGTTTTCTGATCAATTTATAAAATTACTAAAGCCTTTCTGAGAACATTTCCTTCATTAGTGCTTGACATCAATTTCAGTCACAAAATGTACACCATATTCTGAGTATTACAGTGGCTTGTTGAAAGCCACCATGTAGCATTCATCACACTCAAAACATTAGCAGTCACATCACAACTTACATGCTTCATCTTCCAATTCTTGTGTCCATTACAATCACAAATCATCTATGTGTACAAAGAAAACAGGTGCAAACTTAGTATTATTCAACTTCCCAAGCCTTGTTACTAAGCACTTATGCTCCATAAAGATCTTGATAGTGACCATAACAATGTAGGGGAGTTTTCAAGTTTAATGTGCTATGCTAGACCCTCTCAACCATTGCATCTCAACTCTCGGACCAAGTGATATATGGGACACAATTAACCGTGCCTAGTTCAATTTCTAATAATTTGAATACCAATGGAACTTCATGTATAGCAACTACTACAAGTGATGGCTTGCATTAGAGATATGTAGCAAACTAACATCAGTTACATATGAAGGGCTCCTAGAAGAAATCATGTCTTCTCCGCATTTTTTGCTGTTTTCTTTATGTCTTGCCGAAATGCAATAACAAGGAATAAAGGTTTCATGGTCCTCAAGCTCTCAATGCAGCAATCCACTCTCTGGCTGACATGTTTGAATATTTATCAAAGTAACAGATAGTTCCTTCTCTGGGAGTAAACACTTCATCCACTTTATCAGAACTCCTCAAATCCCATTTATCCAAATTTGTGCTTGTCAGTTCCTTATTGGCAACTTGGGATCTAAAAATCTAATTTAATCTGCATTCGTTGTAGTTTCAAGGTAAGATAACAAAATCCATGATGATGAATTACCTTTGCTGTCCTTGACCACTAGCTGTCTAAATAAGCATCATATGCTGAAAGCAAGGAAAAACTCATTAAATCTACTGCAAAACTATTTTCATCAATTTCAACTTTTTGGGCTGCAAAATTCCAAGTAGTTATTCCAAACTGATCAGCTAGCCTTGCAAGTGTTCTGCTTAATCCAAGAAAGAATTCCTACTTACACCTTGCACCTTGCTTGTGTGGTGCCACTTGGATTCTTTCTCTCTCTCTTTAATACATGGCTAAATTCCTAGTTGGCACCTTCTTGGTGTGGTGCCACTTACAGTTTCTATCTATCTCTTTACTCTGCCGCTAAATTCCGATGTGGCACCACTTGGTATCTCTCTTTATTCCATGCCTTAATCTCATGCAGCACCTTATTTTTGTGATACCACTTGGAATCTGTCTCTTTCAATTTATGGATAAATTCAGATGCGGCACCTTGCTGCTGTAGTACCACTTTGAATCTCTAACAATCTCTTTTACTCCATGGCTGAATTCCCATGTGGTAGCTTGCTTGTGTAGGACCACTTGGAATGTTTCTCTTTAATCCATGGTTGAATTCCTCTCTAGCACATTACAACCATTAGCACTACTTCCCTCTTCCAGCTACACCTAATGGACAAGAGTTGTCCATGCTTTGGACAATTGTTATTATAATGGATAATGGACAACTCCAACACTCCTTCCCCCATCCTCCTCCCCCTCCCCAACCACTAACCAACCCTATCATTTCTGTTTCTACAATTTCATTTCAGCACATATTTGCTCCATAAGATAATTAAGTAGCATGATGTGAAGGAAGAAAGCCTGAAAGTTCATTAAGGATTGTGATATAAGGAATCTGTGTAAAAGATTTTGCCAAACAGTGGTCACGAATAGACCTCGTGTATATGGCTTACTATAACCCATGTCAATCCCATTAAAGTTTAATACTATATTAATTGGTTTACCAGCATTCAAGTACAAATTCCTTCACAAGGTAATATAGATGTTAATTAATTAATCTCTATACAGCATAGCCAAAAAATAGCCTAATCATAATGCTTGTCCCCATGGAGGAAAATTAGGAAAATTAGAGTTGTCAGTGTAAAAAAATTTCCTAGAGTTGCTTTCCCCAAGCTACCTTACTGGATTTCTGCTTATTACAGATTAATGATATTGTGCAGACAATCCCTCTGAATTACATTTGTTGGCTGTTCCATGCGTTCTTTTACATAACTATGACATTTACCAATCCTGGAAATGATTATATTGTGCTTGGTTACTGCTAGATTAGATTACTTGGAGACTTAGTTTAAAATCACTATTTCATTGCCCGAAAAACCACTGAAAGCCAAACACATCAAATTTAATTGATTCCTAGCCATATATGTCTATAAGCAAACCTGAAATTTTGGATCTGAATTTTGAGACAGTGTATGTGCAAGCATACGTGTCTGCTCCAGTGCTGCAGAGTTTGAAAAGTTGCCATTTCTCAAAGGAGCAATTGAATCCATCTGAGATTGTTCCTGACAAATATTACAGAGTGTCAAAACAAACCTCCATCTGCCCAGAAAGAGACCATACGCAATACTAGAAAGACTCCATGATCAATCCAATGCTCAGGAAACTGAGCAGAAATAACTAATGCATGACTATTATGCTTAAGAATAGAAATTGAAGCAATATCCTTATCTTGTTAAGCACCCAACAAACATATGAAACAAAGAATAGACAATCTTAAATGAGCTTCACATTCAATAGCAGCATCTAGCATATGAAAAAAACCATTGGTGGACCTGATTAAACTGATCTGCCCATGCATCAACACCGTGATTCTGGTGAAATTCTTCAGCCCAGGACCCTGCATTTTCAGATATATTTTTTTGACTATATTCTGCTACCCAGCTATCTGCAGGATGAGAGGTATCAAATTTGCTTCCAAATGTCTTGTGCATAGAATCATAACCTGTAACTTGGGATTCATTCCAGTATTCTTCCAGCTCTGAGAACCTCCCAGCTTGAGGAGACCAACCCCTAAGATCATTTTCAATATCCAAGGAATGCAAAAGTGAATTCACCTGAAAAAAACATACAAAACATTACAACATGACAGAAAAATATCAGAAAAATAAGGGTGCCACGCATAGTTCTTGCATATGTCCCAAATCGTAGCAACTACCCACTATCAAACATAGCATCAACAGGATTCAAAAATAAGAACACTGGGGCCAAACTTTAGACTAACAAATTTGTCACTGTGTGAAATGGAAACAAGCATGCACATTAACAACAATTATTAAATAATATTGAACATACTGCATAGAGCTCTTAACCATTTTTTCTTTTAGCTGTGCTTTCGAGTCTTGACCAACTTTAGTCATTCATGAACACTAATATTTTTCTCTTTTTTTATTTCTTTCTAGAAAATGGATATAAAACATTAAAAATTCAAAACATTCTATTGCAGCTTATTCAGAAATGTATGATTTCAGTAGTCACTATCCAAATGGTACAGAATCAGCTCTCAACTATCAAACTAACTACCAAAGCATGTGGATGTTGAAAACCAAAGTGAGCTCACTCCTCGACACATTCAATGTACCCTAGATACCTACAGACACAATAAAGCTTCATTAGAACCATCACTGACCTGTGCATTAATATAATCCTCACTTTTATCAGCAAAAAAGTGCCATGCCATAATGGTACTACGGTCACGTATACATCGTTTGTCGCCTTCAGACAATCCTAGAGTTGGAAGCTGTGCTGGACGAAAAGGATATTCTGATCGGCTGCTGTCCACAAATGACCGAAGGAAACCTGACAGTACCCTTTGTGGAGTGCCTGAAAAGAAACAACACATGCATCTCAACACAAAAGTAAATTTAGAAATATCATGTGAACATATTTAAGAGCGTCACAAATAATTTGTATATTTGGTTTCATGTCCATCCTGAGCATCATAATACTGGGGTCTAAAGGATTTCGGCAATTTGTAAACATATCTTGTTATATGTCTATCAATTAAGGAAGCAGTTATCATTTTTAATATAGAAATTTTCTCCAATGTCCAACTAAATTTGTAAGGTTTTGTTTAAATTGGATTATAAACTTAAATGAATGACCTATCCAAGTATCCAAAACCAAATACAGACTCATAATCCAATCCAAAAGAGGAGATACAAGAATGGGCTGTGTAGAGATATAAATATAGAGTACTCTTTCAACTTCTTGTTCATTAAAACACATCTCCATCATGCAGTGTGTCCAGATGACCCCATTCATTACTAGAAAGACAAAAAGAAATTATATAATTGTCCATGAATGACCAAGAATAGGTCAAAGGGACTGGAATGTACATCAGGCACAATTGCAAAGAACTAGAAAAAAAGGGGTCCAAGACTCAAGCAAATACAATAAAGCATTAAAGGCGAGGAAAACAAAGAAATAGACAAATAAGCATTAGCCCAAAAAGGATAAATCACAAACAAGTACAAGTGTAGATAGAAGTGTGAGGGGAAGACCCTATGAAGTGGAAGTAGATGAAGACCACCCAAACAAGGAACCTGAGGTACCAATGTTTTGGAATGCATTGGAGGAACCAATGATATTATCATCAATCACTGTAGGAACAACAATGCAGAGTCCATGAATACTTGTATGGGAAAGTCCATGGCTAAGGGGGTAAAGTTTGACAATCCTAGGAGGCAATCAATTCCGCATAGAACCTCTCCTAACACTCAATGAGGAAAAATTGATGGTAAAGAAGAAACCAATAATGTGGATTTTCCCCCAAGATTTGTAACATGTAAGAAGGATGTTAAAGGGTCTCTAACATTAAGAAGAGATAGATCCATCACCATTAGAATGGAAATTGGGGTGTTGAGAAGCCTTAGTTGTAGTAGATCACAAGGATGAGCAATGTCTCACTGATTTTGTCTCCACCCATATTTGAATCAATACTATCCAAAGAGCACTTAATGCCTTTAACACATAACACATGTTGAAAAAGGATGTATTCAACATGGTAGATCTTGGACAACAACAAAGAGATCTATGCTTGAAAGTGGTGACCTCGCAAAGAAATAGGGCTACGCATCTCTAATCAAGGTAGCAAAAGACATTGGATAGAGAACCACTAGAATCTTTATAGAGACGATGGTTATCTCCAACAAATTCCATAGTAGACAACACACTAAAATAAAATGCTCCACAAACTCAACCTCTTGGAGAGAATAAAGGTGGGTAAACCCTTTCACTCTAGAAAATATGGTGGTCCACCTTGACACGATGTTGATGGGAGCAACTAACCAAGGGGAACCCTCGAACGATGAGACAAATGATGTTGAAGAAAGTTGGGTTAAAAATGTTTTCATTAGTGGTTTATAAGAAATGCTCAATGTAGTAAGCTAGTTTTGGGCTAAGGGAGTTCAAATGGTGAGGTTTAGGTAACCCAAATGTATTAGCAATCAATATCCTCTATAACAGACCAATTGAGCACCTTTTTCCCTAGAATAAGGCAATGAGGAGCACATAAGAAGTGCACAAACAGAGGAAGCTTGTCCAAAGAAATGTCGATAGATTGGGATAGCAAAGAGACCTTTAGTAACCAGCAATATCAACATCTAGAGGGACCTAGAGAGGCAATCTCCTTTGATAAACAAAGTGCAAAAATTTCCCACATGACAAAACAAAACTACCCATGGATCTAAGCCTATGTATAGACCAAGCAAGTCTGAAGATACTCTCGAGACAATAAGGTTGTGCAACAAATTAAGCATGAAAATGCACTAACGAACTATCTTTTTCCATTGGATCATACACTAAAACATAATCATTTGAATCCTCTCAACCCAAGCCCAATCACAAGATCCCAAGATAGGGCCCCAAGCCTCAAAATAATACATCACTATGAGCTTAATCATTGCATCAAGGGGCATGTCTTCAAAGGGATAACTTGGAAATGCATCTAGGAGCATGGCACTCAAGGACAAAGAGCAAGAGAGTAAGGTGTATCCGTTACAAAACAAAACTAAGACACACGTGGCAAAGAAAGATAAGTATCAATAAATAGAACTCTTGGATAGGTATAAGAAATGGTGATCTCCATTAGGCCCCCTTTGTAGTAAAGGAAATCGAGAAAGAACATCCTTGGTGGTGTCGAAGGCCATGAGCTTAGTTTTACTAAGTGTCATGTCCCCCAAAATTGCAACATTAAAATATAAAACATTGAAATAAAAATTAAAAAACAGAGTAAATAAATAAAATTCATATCAGCAATTTAATATTATTACAATTATAATTATCGTAAGATAACATTATAATTATATATAATATAATATTGACAATTTAAATATCATTAAATATTACAATCTTATACTGAAATTTAAAAAAACTAATATAAAAGTAATAATAAAAAGGTGTTAGCAAGAAACATTTAATATAAGATACATTATCATCAACACCATAGCATATAGGAAAGAGAAGGGTTATTAAGAATATTACAAGGAGCAGCAATTAAGAGGCAGCGATTCCTAACACAAATAAATATAACGAATACCAAAAGTGAAGCGATTCATATTGGGGAATAAATGCTTACTAACTTAAAGTATATGACTTTCCATGAGTAATCGCACCCCTTCTCCAAAGTAGGGGATATAAAATCAGACTCTATAGGAGGAGGGAAGGGATAAAAATCGAATGATTGTGAATAAGGACAAGGGGAATAAACAGTCAGCAGCAGTGGTAATTCTGATCCATGTTTTAATTTAATATAATAATCATAGTTTATTTTTAATAATAAGGAAGTTCACAAGGAGATATCATTCCAAGTGAAAAAGATTTATAAGCACGATTACAAGAGGATTAAAGCAGATTTAAAGTAGGAGTATATAAGAGAGAAGTAAAGAAGGGAAGAGGGCTCAAGGAGAGATAAGTGAAGATACGTATTAAAGGGAAGTAAGTTGAATATAAATATATATATATATAAAAGTAGTGATTAATGGAGGACCTTGTCTCCTATAATGGAGAACCTTTGTGTTCTATAATGGAGGACATAGCGTCCTATAATGGAGAACCTTTGTGTTCTATAATGGAGAACATAGTGTCCTATAACAGAGAACCTTTGTGTTCTATAATGGAGGAAGAATTACTGATGTTTAATCACGATATCCTATTTGCTAAGTTATTATTGTAATTGATTTCTAACTTGTCTGCAGGGATTAAATCGAGCCAAGGTACTCTCTAAATCCGTTATTTGCTTGGAAATTGATAATTTAGAGTAAAAATAATATAATTCCTATTAGAGACGTTACACTAAGGTTGACCACAAGCTAGCAAAGATCACAAAACTCAAAAAGGGCATCAAGTTCTCTCTGGCACTTTGTAGCCAACAAGGACAATGAGGACCACATAATCCGCAAAGGGCAAAATAGCAATCACATCATGATGACAAAGTCAGTCATTATCAACATAAATACGATGTCTATGAAAATCCTCAAGCTTGTCAACATACATACCAAAAGGGGTTGGGAAAAGAGGGCAACCTTTCTTGACTCCAATAGTACTCTTGACAAAGTCAATGAAACTAAAAGGAGTATGGAATTGTCCAACAATTGCCTTGTAGAACCACATGATAGCAAAAATGAGAGCATTGGAAATATCATTGTCCCACAAACCTTGGAACAACAAATGCTTCAAGATGAAGTCAAAGACCTTCTTAAAGTCCACAAAACAACAAAAGACTTTAGAGGACCAATGACAACCCTCTTCAATGATAGCACAAAGTGTGAAAATGTGGTCAATAGTCTAGAAATCTCTCCTAAAACCAACCTACCCTCTAGCCCTCAAATTCCTATCCTCCAACACTTCAAATAATATCTTGTCAAGTTCCATGGTAAGAAATTTAGCAAAAGTACATCTAATCAAGATAGTCTCATAATTACTTGAACTAGAGCAATCACCAAATTTGAGAATGGGGTGGATAATATGTTGTGACCGAGAAGAGGTGAACCCAAAATGAACAACCTCATTAATAAATAATTGTGAAATGGAGTAGGTGAGTGAATTCACACCGTACTTGAGAAACTCTACTTGGATTGACCAATAGAAAACAAGTGACATGGGGGAGCAAGGAAGAGGGGACGAGAAGAGAAAACTCTAGTGCTAAGCTGCTCAAGGATATTATAAAGAGAAATAAAATAGGTGACCCAAGCAAATAGGGTGATGTGAACAATGGGAGTGTTCCCTGGTAGGAGAGTATGCCAAAAGATCTTAGGGAAGTGATGGAGGGCAGCAAGGAGCTCATTTAAATGTGACACAAGAAACCCTTGTTTCATGCATCAAAGGAGACAATGATAGTCTCTACGAGTGGTGAAACTAGATGGAAGGTTTCAGGAAAGAATAAAACAAAGTCTTCAATGCATGGATTTACACTAGCTATCAAACCAATGATTCAAAGGTAAAAAACCATAAAGATAGGGTGTAGTTGAATGATGACATATGTGGGTTAAGGAGTCAAGGGCTGCCTCCTATTGATGTGATTTTCATGACCGCACCAACACAGAATAAAGTTGCCAACGGCTACCCTATTCTCTCTTGATCAAAGTATCCAGCACGCTAAGATTGCGAGAGAGTTTGTGTGTTCAACTCCAAGGTTCCTTCTAGGCGGTGGATAGTCTCAATTGGCTCGATGTGATTTGCTGGTATTTCAAGGGGGCTTACGCAATTGTTCAGCAGCGGACAACAGACAGCAGATTAAAGGGGTTTTATGTGGTTCGAATGATTTGGCAGGTAAGTGCAAGTTTCCTAACACTAACCAGAAATGAACTGAATTTAAATGAGTGCAGGGATAAGAGATGCTATAATTCTACTTTAAGGTGTGGGACATGGCGATCAATTCTCGCAGACTTCAACCGAGCTTTGCTTCGCCTCGCTTCGGACAGCTTCCACAAAACCAGTGCAATCTTCAGAGGAGTAATCAAAGGTATTCAAATCATGATTCAGCATGAAGACACCATCACAACGACGCATGCCAACATATAAACCATAATCGAAGTTAAGTTCACAATGTTCCAGTTGACCACGCAAGGCGAACCCACCGTCAGCGAGCCCACTAGTGGTATGGATAAGCGAAGTTTTGTTCAAATTAAGCACCACATTCCACAATTGCCAACTACTTGAATGAAATGAATATCTACTTTACTTTAAGCTACTTCAAGATTCTACGTGAATTGGAAGGACGAAGAAGCCTCACTAGCTACTCATAACAAAGAAGAGATCACCATCAATGAAAACTCTTATATTATGAAAGTGTTCGCAACAACTTCTTACAAAGTATTCAAATGGAAGACTTTCCTTCCTTTTCAATCTAAGCTAAACTATCAAACTATGCTACCTTCTACTCTACCAATCTCTCTCTATTCCTTCTCTGCTATTCTAATCCTATACAAATGAGGGGGGATGCCCCTTTTATAGTTGGCCCGGTCCCACGGACAGCTTAGATTCAATTACAATGAAGGGCTCAAATTGAGCCACATAAACCCTAACCCTAAAAACCGCCACCAAGAAGAGTGGGGTAATAAATGAGCAATTAATGTCCACCATCCTTCTAGAAGATTCCTGTCCATAGACGCGTTCACATTGTTCTTGTTCTTTTTGGCTGCAAATTGGATGAGTCTGATCATCATGGCTTTTGTTTCTTGGACTGGTATGGCAAGCACGTTCTCAATCTGACCTCAAGGCGGAAACCTCTTTCTCTCGCTCGATGATGATTTTCTTCTCAGTTGACATTCTCTAACTCTGAACTGCATGAGGATGATTATTTCTCCACCCCTGATCCTGAAGGATTTTCTTATCTTGGACTCGAGCATTTCTTCCTCGCCATCTACCTCTTTGAATTGAGTGCATATTAGGTTATTCCAACACTTAGCCATTTCTTCCAACATGCAACTTTTCTTCTTTCGAGGTTGAAATGTAGTCTTGGAGTATTTGCTCCATCACTTCAATTCCTCCCACTCTGGTTCCGACGTTCATCCTGCAAACAAAGGAAGAGCATTAAAACATTTTATAATATGAATCCATCTTACTCACCTGATATCCATGTTTTGATCTCCAATGTCCATCATTTTTCTCTAGCCAACTTTCGCTTTCTTCATAACTTTCAACATCTGTGTGCTAGGGCGCATATCATTTTGATGTTTGTGTCTCCACCAATGCCTTGGAAGATCTTTCACGTACTCTTCTCAGGAACCCTGAGGGCATATTTGAGAGCTTGATGCTTGTGACTTAGACATTTTAGCCAACTTTCTTCAAGGGCGCATTTGGAGCCTTGTCACTTCATTTTCTTCGCCTTAGAAAATTTTCAACTTCCTTCTCTATGATGGGCACGTTTAACTCAGACAAGTCTTTCTTAGAATTTTCATCTGTCCTGAAGGCGCGTTTAGAGGGTGTTGTTTGATTTCTCTCTGCCCTAGAAAATTTTCCAACCAACATGATATCCCATTTTTGCCTTAGCCAAATTTTCAACCCATCTGCCTTAAAAATAATTTATTTCCTCTAGAAAATTCATCAACCAGGCACCCGAGTGAAATTCCCATCTTAAAGTCCTTGGCAAGGTGTGAAAAGTTTCAAAATCATCTCCTTGTCGAAGATATCCAGTACCCAGAAGAAAATTCCCCAAAATTCATGTGTATCACTGCGAAGGGGGACATTTAATTTTTGAATTTTGTACCTTAGAAAAATATTTCTCACCAAAATTTTAATCACCTCTCAAGTCTGGGCGCATTTCATCCCTTTAGCCTTCATCTTCACAACACTTAGAAATATTTTCCCACTTCATATCCCTTGCTGGGGCTAGGCGCATTTGATAGGGTGTACTTCCATTTTTCACTTGCCTTAGGAAATTTTCTCCTAGCTTCAGCAAGCTTGGGCGCACTTGGAGTAGCTACTGCCAGTTTGTTGCCTTAGAAATAATTTCACTTCAACTTGATGCCTAAGGCGCATTTTGGGGGTCTAGAGGAACTTTTAGCACTCAGAATATTTCTTCTCCACTATCACTTCCAACATGGGCGTATTTTACTTGGGGAGGAGGAAATCTTAACACTTAGCATTTTTTTATGGCCAACTTCAATATGGGCGCATTTAGCTAGTGGTGGAGGAATTCAACATACTTAGCAACTTAAAAAAAACCACCCCCTTCAACAAGTTTGGGCGCATTTGAGGGTAGGAGGAGGAACTTTCATTACTTAACAACCTTTTAAGCCATCACCTTACTTCATAATGGGCGCATTTGGCTAGTGGAGGAGGAACTCAACACTTAGAAATTTTTTGAACATCCTCCATGGCAAGGTGGGCGCATTTCAAGGCCCCTACAGGAATTTCAAGACTTAGAAAAAATTCCCAAGTCAACCTCTAGCATGGGCACATTTAGGGGGGTAAGGAGGAATTTCCTACTTAGCAAATTTTATCAATCTACCTCCATCTTCTTGAGGGCACATTTGGCCTCCTGTACTTCCAAGTTCACTTGCCTTAGAAAAATTTCTACTTGATTCTTCTTTGGATGGCGCATTTACCTAGGTGAGCTTCCATTTTATGACTTAGTTGAAACTTCATCACCAATTCTAGCTTCTTCATGGCTGAGGGCGCATTTGGATATGTGGACAGGAAATCTTCCTCACTTAGAAACTTTTTCATCACCTTCTTGGAACTAGGGCGCATTTAGGGGGGCCAACAGGAAATTTTCAAACTTAGACATTTTTTTAGCTTGCTTGCCCTGGTTTGCTATATTTAGTAAGTTTCTAGTTTTCACCCTTCTGAAGCTTGGATTGATTTGATATCTTCGCCACAGGATCCTCATGATCCAGTTGATATGTTCACATTGCCATCTCGTGCTGACTTGCTATTTATAACATGTTTCTGGAGGTGATTTACTATTTATAGTAACTGCTTGGTTTCAGGACTTCTGCAACTTCGTTTGACGTGGAATTTGACTGACGTGATCCTCATGGGTTGACTGGCCTGTTCACACTGGTGTCTCACACTGACTTACTATTTATAGCCTATTTCAGAAGTGACTTACTATAAACAGTAAGTGCCCAGATTGCCTTCAAATTTTACCAGTGGAATCCTTGAAAGATACTGATCGCAGTGGGATACACCGGTTTTCAGAGATTTTGGCGTTTGACCCCTCATTTTAGGTCCCGAAGCTGGAAACCCTAATCTGACTTGCATGCAACTTAAATGACTTATGCTTGACTCCATTTCCGTTGCATGTCGGTCTGTTTGTGATATTGAAGCGTTGGGGGGGCTGCCGGAGTGAATCTGCTAAAAATAGTAAGCGCCTGAAAAGGTGATCTTCTGAGTGTCAGATGCGTTTGCATGTCATACTGCCTGAGAGATCTCAACAAACCCAGAAAAACCCAGTAAATTGATCTACATGCAAGCAGTGGCTAAAAATAGTAATTTCCTGAAAGGTGATCATCCTGCCTCGCATGTTACCTTGTTGCATAGCTCTTGAAAAACCCATGATGAATATGCCGACATGCACTGAAAAGTCTTGCATGCAAACCCTAAAAAAAGCCTCTAAAGACGGCTCTTGAAAAAAGTCATGATCTTGGTTTGCATGTTACATCATTGCGAAGCTTTCGAAAAACCCACAAAGAATATCCAGACATGCGTTGAAGACTCCAACATGCAAACCCTAAAAATAGCCTCCGAAGTGAAGACTGTTGAAAGTTATCATCTCATCTTGCATGTTATACCATTGCGTTGGTCTCGAAAAACCCAAAAATATTGTCTAGACATGCATTGAAAAACTTCACATGCAAACCCTAAAATCTGCTCCTGAAGGTGATACTTGCTAAAAATAGCAAGTTGTTTGTTTCAGCTCAAAATTTATCGGCAAGTAGCTAAAGGTGCTCGGAATGCAATGTAGCAGTCGGAATTTTCATTAATGCTGAGAAAATGTCCAGATCAGGTACTTACTAAAAATAGTAAGTTGTCAGAATTCAGTGAAAATTTAATAGGGACCTATCTAAAGCCATCTGACTTCCACGCCAAACTGCTCGCCCAAATTAACATCAAACTAGCCTGAAGAGTGCAAACCCTATTTCTACAGTCTTAGCCAAAATTTCAAATTTAAGTCCAAAGATGGGCACATCCCCGGAAAGACAGACAGCAAAAAGAGACAAAAAGAGAGAGACAAAACCAAAGCCTAAAGACCAAGAACGGAGCAAAAATTAGGGGGTCCCCATTTTAAATGGGGTGATGTGTGAAAAGGTCACAACACCTCCCAAAGAACATTAAAGAGAAACACATACAAGAGAAATACAATGGAAAGTGGAAAGGAGTAGAAGTAGAACACGAGCTAGGAAATCCAAGAAGCATACTCAATGGACTACTCATCATCAAAATGGATCATGTTGCAACAAATATTGGTGACCAAAAGGGGGTGAAAGGGGGGAGGAGCAAGAGGAGGAGCATGGAGGGTGAAGGTGACAATAGCATGGTCAGCAAGAGGGGTAGATGCAAAACAAAGAGATCTCAAATATAAGTTATAAAAGATCAGCTAGTAAGAAAATAATCAACAATGTTACAAACACCACCATTAGGGAGGCAAATAAATTTATGAAAATCTAGAAAACACAAGAGTTTGTTAAGAATGTAGAGACTTTGAGATTCTCCCAACCAAAGAAGGTATCTCCTATAAGTAGTGACAAGGTTATTTGTGTCAACCTAAGTCCTCAACAAGCCAAAGTCATCTGCATCCAATTTCCAAAGATAGATCTCATCATCAAAAAGATCATAAGTGGGCATCTAGTGGGTTTTAGTGCAAGCATTGAAGTCATCGAGAAGAAGAATATTACCCAAGGAAGAGTAGCGGAAAATATTTTGATAGAGATCAAGGTAATCATCAACCTCTTGATCTACACATTACAGTCAAAAGAAGGCAGCCAGAAATAGCATGCAGCAATGAAAACATCTTGTATTGAGAGTAGCATTCTTCGAATCTGGAACCAAATTTATCTAGAATGTAAATCAGAGATCAACCACAATATCCAGGACCGAAAGTTGTTGAGGAAGAGGCAAGCTATGCCCCACTCAAATCACAAACACCCCTTGATCTACAAATGGCACGCCTGAAGGTAGAGGCCCAAACATAACTTGTGATTGTAAGGAGAGCTCACATGGGGTTCTCATGGGTCTCAATCAGAAAAATGATATCCCATTAAGCAGTAACATCCTAGAAGTTGCTTATAGAAGACCACACATAGCCATTACAATTCCAACAGGCGATGGATAGGCCATCTTCATCAACTGAGACCCAAGAACATCATCATGCAGACGGACTAGTGTGTGACCAGCATCGAGGTGGGGAATCACAAATAATAGTTTTGCAGTCTCTAATAATGACCCACATGTTCTCCTTCTAACAACAAGAACTAGCACAAGCCTTCCTAAGTTCCTCCACCTGAAATCATGTGAGATTGGCATCCAAAAGATTTTCACACACACACACACACAAAAGTGCAGTTTCTTAACTCTAAGGGCTTGTAAGCACTCTTCACTAGACCAGAATTTGCTTACAAGGGTGTTATCTAGATTTGACCACGCTCTCTCCAAGATGTTGCCTTTGAAGCCTAAAAAATCCTATTAGAAGGTGTGACTCTTTTGTAGGGGCTCAATCAGTTTGGAAAGTCCACAAACCAGGACGTTTAATGTTTTGGCATGCCAAGCTTTTCCTCATCAAATTTGGCCGAACAGCCATAGCAATAACAAAAGGAGTTTTCTTCACCCCTTAAACACTTGGACCCATAAATCTTGCTCTTCGACCTGTTTTTTGATGGATTTTTTATGGGTCATTGTTTCTTCTTCAAGGTGTTAACAGTGAATGAACAACTTTAAATGTTTATTTTGAATTATGGAAACAATCTCCTGGAGTTGCCAAAAATGTGGACTGGTGGATGGAGAAGAGTGAGATTAAATCATTAAGAATGTTTTCCTCTTGTAGTTGTTGTTGGAGAAATGAAAAAGGTTTCCAAATTCAGAACCTATCTTCTCAAGTTTTGAAATTCTGCTGGAAAGCCTGCTGTACTGAAATTTTGGTGTCTTCACAGCCCAGTTTTTGTTACCATGGGTTTCCTTGATAATCAGAAAACATCTACAATTGTTCCAGGCATAAAACCAGTCGAACAGAAATACGCAAACCCTCTCACATCCTGTTGCCTCCGTAAACCTTCACAGCTCAATTATATTTTCTTTGCAATTCTGTGATTTCTTTCTGCCCTGCTTGCTATTTGATACTCATCACTATTCTTACTTTGAAGAAGGGGCTATTGTTCAGGGGATCAATTAACAGTTAGGGCCGACTGTCTGATAGCATAGCACAAATGCAATCAAGGCCAACAGACAGAACTGAAGGTAGAAATAGGATATTAAGGATTGTTATGGGCGGTTTGATCTGCCCATGCTAGAACACAGCAAAACCCCTCAGCCTGTGCACTGCTTTTTGTGTGCTCCTTTACTCACATGCAGCAACCCAAGCAGAGCAGATCTGTGCTGCTTAATGCGTA
Source organism: Sequoia sempervirens (assembly GCA_007258455.2). Classification (NCBI taxonomy): domain Eukaryota; kingdom Viridiplantae; phylum Streptophyta; class Pinopsida; order Cupressales; family Cupressaceae; genus Sequoia; species Sequoia sempervirens. The sequence goes on from VDFB02179234.1 coordinate 86,646,297, forward strand.
AGGAGTAAGGAAAGGGAAATGCTCACGGGATTCACTCACAGTATTTGGAGAGTAAAAAGAAATACAATTTCCCTGAATGCACTACCATATCTATGAACCCTAATGAAGATTTCCTCAAATTACATTGAAACTCCTGTTCATCATGAAATACATAAATGAACACTCTTATTCATGTTATATTATTATATGCAGCACAAAGTATCTTAATCATTTCATAAAATAATTACTAATTAGTTAATAAAATTATAAAAGTATGGCAATCCAAAATATAGTTAAAAATGACATTTTGAAACATTAAAAAAGAAATACACAAGGCATAAACAAAAATACCAAAAAAAATCCGGATTATCAGAGCTGTGCCCTAGAGTTTATGTAATTCTTTTAAAGTTTTCCAAGCATTTATGCACATAATCTTTAGTACGTAACTTAAAAAATTTACACTTTTTTAAAGTTTGTTGGCTGCTCTATCTGATAAATTAAACACATGAATTAATAATGGAGATGACAATGCATACCAATACATGCGTAAAATTTCTCTTTATTTGCTCATGAATTATTACAGAAGAAGACCAGAGATGGTCAACCAAGGATCAGAGTCCATCTGACTAGATCATACTACTCTCCTTGACAATACACAATGTATTTAAAGGACTCGACGGTTGCCAAGAAGAACAAAACTGTCAACCAACCGATGCTTATAAGTTATAACTACCCAAAGCCGACAACCAATTAATACAACAATTAATACATAGTCGGATAACCAATATTACCAAAGCATAATAATAGACATTGTACACCAACTACAAAGTTATTCTTATCTTTAAGTATTATAGTAACAATGCATGTTGCCTATGTAGAGACAGACTTTTCCTCCCTCTGACAACATAAGTCATCTGCAAAAGAAGGCAAATGTAAATTCTCCAAAATCATATTATATATATTGACAACATCCAAAGAGGTCCACCCATAATCAACACCATCCACCATGAGTGGCTAGTCTCCACAGTACTCACAAAACTGTGAGAATTTATGGATTTGGGAGATTTCTGCTTTCAATTTGTTTAAAGCTTCTACCATACTCGCCCAGTCAATAATTTAACAAAGAAAGATGATTCCAATGGACTGACTCTTCCCAAAAAGCTGCCCCTGATTTTGCATCTATGTTGTGCTACATGTGATGCCTTTGGACATTGTTTGGATGCAGTTCTTACTCAAGACAATGATCTTATTGCATCCAAAAGCAAGACGTTAATTAACTGGCAGAAGCACATTCTACTTATACCAAAGTGATGCTAGCCATTCTAAATATGACTCCTCAGTGGTGAAAATTCCTTTTTGAGCACTAGATTTATAATTAGGATTGACCACCATAGTCTTAAGACAATCCGAAATCAAGGAACTCAACTAATGATCAAAAGAAATGGATTGTCATGCTCCAAGAATGACTTTGGAATTTTGTACAATAAAGGTACAGAAATTCATGATGAATCTCTAGAAAATCATGCCATTTCAGACAAAGAGCCAGCTTAAATTACTGAACTTCTACCAGGCTACAATCTGAACCCATCACAGTCAAACTTCATTTCTGTTCATAAAAAGTCTTTTTTCAAATACCAAATTTATCTTCAAATCTTTTCTTTTATCCAGACTGCTTCTTTTAAACGGCCACTCTACAGCCATGTATGTTGACCTCACAAAACCTACAAAATATTTAGCATACGTGAAAATTTACATTTCCAGGCATGTAACGCATGGCAATGGTTTGACATCTGTCACAAACCACATGAAGCAAAATGCAGTTAAGTACCACACTAAGAAGCAGTTTGAGGTTGGACCCATAACATCTATGCCTTCAAACCCCTTATAAGCAAATTATTTTGGAACATGTAGGTCTTCATTAAGCCCGATCTAGGGGACATAAACAGTTAAGGCATGCATGAGTGAGGTTGCATATCATGCAGTTTCTTCTCAAACTTCATTCTAACTTCATGATTACTAATATATTGGAAAGATATATGTTCAAAATTCATAAACGTGGCATTAGGCCAAATATATTAGACCTAAAATTGGAATTTATAAGTTGAATAGTGAATCTTACCATCAAAGGTAGGTTGAGCATGAATATTGTTAACACCTTGCTCATAAATGTGTTCAAACTCGGGAAAGTAATCCTGGTTTTCTCTATTTCGATGATGCACAGGAGCAACACGATTGATTGCCGTGGACTCTTGCCATGCATCTTCATATCCCACATGGTCTACAGAGTTGAAGCGTTGCAAAAACTCTGGATCCTGCATACAGTTAAGAATATCAATTATGAAGGCACTTGAGAAACATTAGGCCACAAAGTCGAGAGATATGTAATAAAAAACAGAAGGACAAACCTGATGGTATGGCCGTTGAAACGGTTCCTGCTCATATTCTGATCCTGGAAGAGAGGTCAAAGGCCTATCAAATCCAAGCTCTGAAGAAGCACTTGGTCCTGATCCTGGTAATGCTGGAAGCTCTTTTAGTCTTTCCTATCAAAGACAAAACAGCATTTGCAGTCAATGGTAAAAGTAATTAAACAGATACTATCACTAAGTTAAGTTTAACTGGCTGCAATAATCTCTTTATAGCTGATTCCAATACTCTACACGTGTATCTATAGATGGCAACAATGATGTAATCCCTTGAGATAACTTCTTTTCAGTCTCTTTAACATTAGCAAAGCAAAAACATGTTGTAAACGATTCATTGACAATGTAACATTTTGTTTTACTTAAGATTTATCCCCAATTGTAATACTAAATCATAAACAACAATATACTAATCTACTTCTACTTCTTATAATACTAGTGAATGATTTTGATGATTTCAATGGGTGGGGAAGGTCAAGATTCCTACTAACCAATGCCTATTCAGTAACGAAGTTATATCCAGCCATGACAAGCAAGGAGCTATAAATAACAGCAAAGATATGATGTAAAATAAACACTATTGCTTAATAATCCTTCTCTTAACTCACTGATATTCATCTACAACAGGTAAAAGACCACTACATATAATCCAAATACCCATTATAACTACACCAGCAAATGCAGTGGAAGAAATTTTACAAGAAGAGGACCTATCACACCTCTTACTCCACAAAAAACAATCTAAAATATCAATGACTAGCCAAGGAGACAATTGTTTACATAGATATGCTACAATAGCTACCTCTCTAAAGCTTAGAGAGCAGCTCTAATGGTGGACAAACTATCAAATATTGAAACCCTAGACTATTATACATTGTGGCAAACAAAAACCCAAAGAACCAACCCTTTTAATGAGTGAAGAACTGGCATATATAGATTGGTCGCCTAAGAAATTGGATTGTGAAGGAGAAGGAATGCAGATTTGACTCTGCAAAGATCGCCCATGCTCTAGCAATCATTGTGATAAATGTTGCATGTCAAAATCACCCTTTTGAGATTCGCAAAAATCAAGAATAATGAGAAAATTGCCTTTTGTCCATTCACGACACCTCTGAATATTAATGGCATATGAAATCTTGTGCAAGGATGGAGAAATCTCCCAAAAAATCCATTGAAACAACGGCCTGGAGATGGCATAAATCATAGGGCTATGCAACAATAATTATGGTATGGGTTGAATGTCGATTTTTTTTCCTTTGAATCCACGCCAACTTCATAAAGAATGATTTCTAAGAGCCATTGGATTTAATATGGTAGGTACATGGCCAAATCAAGTCATCAATGAAGCTTTGGGCCATTCAAGAGGCTATGTGGGGATAGATATGAGAATTGTGTCATTCCACTTGGCACTCTGAGTTTGAAAATAGCTTAAACAAGCTATCGTCTCACATATTCAACTTTGGCTTCACGTTCCTGCATCATCCCTTGTGTATCCTCTATCGACCTTTTTGAAGCACACAAACTATTTTGACACTTCAGCAAGTTCACAAACTTGCAAACTCGTTGACACTTAAACCATTCACCCTTCCTTTCTTTCTCTCTTCCTCTTTCTCTTCAACACATTGCACTTTCAGCAAAATGGAGAACAAATGAACAAATGTCACATGTTTGGTAAGCTCACAAACTCGAGAACTTACAAAGTTAAAATTTTGCAAGTTATCAGTTTCCTTCTTCAATCATTCACACTTATGTTGACTTCGTGAACCATATTGCACTTTCACACTTTTTGCGAACTTAAGGACCATATCAACCTTTCGCAAAGTTTGCTAACTAGCAAACTTTGCAACACTTGAACTCATTCTTCCCTCTATGTCACACTTTCATAGAGTTCGCGAACTCACAAACTCTGTGATATCACGAACTTGGCAACCATTGTTTCTTTGTTGGGGTATTAGGAAACTTACAAACTTTGAAACCCTAAGTTGTCGGTTCTAGTACGGGTTCCGATACGGGTATAGATGCAGGTATGCCGGTACAGCAAATTTTTCTTTTCTTGGGTACGGGTATGGGAGTATATATATATAAAAAAAAATTATAAATTATAAACATAATGTCATAAGCATGTTCAAAATTATAAATTTAATTATAAGAACAATGATATTCATTAGACATAAATGATAAACTATTAAACATAGGGCATTTATTTAGGAGAAATACTCTCTTAAATAGGGCATTTATGGTTTTCATTCCCTTATAAATCTCCTCAATCAGCTTAAGGACTATACGGACTGATTCTGACATTAACCTACAAGCTCCACTTCCACAATAGGGTATTGGAAAATTGAATAAGATGATGTATTCCTGTATATTATTCAAATGTGTGCATATTATCTGCAATTGAAGAACTCTTGAAATCCAATAGTGTAACCCTTGTCTACTAACAATGTAACAAATTCCATTTATTCCTTAGATTTTTAAATGGTCTAAAGTTTCACACAATCACTTTACAAGTAGCTTACTAGACTCACATGATACCTCACAATAAGCATAGTCTTCTTGTATATTGATGCTCTTAAAATGTACTTTGTAATGGTATAATCTCAAGGTTCTTCAACATTAACATAATCTCCAAACTACCCTTTTAACAAATAAAAAATCAGTTAGAGAAAAAGCTCGATGGTGTAAACCCCATTCGCTGTGGGTTCAGCTAGAGTTCCTCCCAGGGGCCCAGGAAGGAACCCTAGCCGAACCCACAGAGAACCAGAACCAGAAAGTATTTTGCCAGGTATGGGGGGGTAAATAGAAGAACCCGGTAACTTAGTTGAAACCTTAACTCCATCCTTTCGTCACATTTTCGCAAGGTTCGCAAACTTGTGAACCTTGCGACATTTACAACCTTAGCGATGTTTTGCCAAGTTTGCAAACCATTGAACTTAGCAATCTTGACTTGCTCCTTTGTTGGAGTTTTGGGAGATCAAGGTTGATGGAAATGGTTACCAAGTAGGGGTAAGGCCGAATGTCTAATCCCACATCACTTAGTCTTTTTTGAAATTTTTGGATTTTAAGGATCAAGAAGAACTTATACCACATACCAATGGAAGGGTATCAAGGTATGGGAAAGTCCAATACTCTAAAACTTACAATAGGAAGGCACGACAAGGATGACAAGTCCAATAGGGATGCCAAGACACAAAAATCCAAAAAATGACAGACAAATTTTACATGGACACGAGCAGGTTGTCGAGATTGGTAGGGAGAGTATGCAAGTATGGACTTCCCTAAAAGTCTGAAACTCTAGCAAACATACAAAACACAAGGGATGACACAAGAAACAGCCCAAACTTAGGCTTTTCATGGACTTTTGCCGCCTTTGACACTAAGAGAAACCAGTTAGGATGTCTCATATTGATTATCAACAATGGGTCAAATATGACTACACACAAAATGGAAGGGACTCAAGCAAAATGGTCATTACCGATTTGAGTCCCAACAAGCTCTAATTAGGGACGTGTGTCTCTTGTAGGCACAACAAGAATTCAGATCTCTAAGAGCAGATCAAAATCAGGAACAAGGATCAAGACTAACTTACACTTCATCATGACAAAAAAGTGTCACGGTTACATAAACACAATAGTATATACAAGACAAACAATATATACAAAAGAGACTTAACACTGTTCACATAAATGATAAAATAATGTTGACCATGGATAGGTAGCTCCCTCGAGCTCCCTACCAAATCCTTCAAGTGATATACATTTCCTCCATAAACTTCTACAACTTCATATGGCCCTTGCCATAAAGAACCAAACTTGCCATGTTTTCCTTTGTCCTCAGATCTTGCATTCCACACAAGAACCAAATCGCCAACTTGGAAATTTCTTTGTAATGCTCTCTTGTCAAACAAATACTTTGTCATTTTCTTATTTGACAAAGCCTTCTCATATGCAATTTTTCTTTTTTCTTGCAACTCCACTAGTTCCATGACTCTGTTAGATATTGTAGCATTTTTTGTGTCAACAATATCTTGTAGCAGCTGATATACTGGTTGTCCTAAACTAACTAGCATCTATGCATCTGTCCCATAAACAATTTCAAATGAACTCATGCCAATTGCAAACTTATAGGTTACCCTATCTGCCCAAAGTGCATACTTTAGTTTATCATCTTAGCTCTTCTTGTTTAGGGCCAGTGTCTGCCAAATTTTTAAGACTTCCCAATAGGAATTTTCAAAAGCTTAAGGACAGGGACAAAACATTCCACCCCTGTACCTATTTTTTTGCAAAAAAATGAGACATCCCCTCCTTGTAGCCAAATTTCTGCAAAACACAAGAATGTCCCCTCAATTTTGGAGGGCATTCCCAAAGACATCCCCCAAAAATGAAATGCCTAGGTGATACCCTAGAGTCCCTGGGGTCCTTCAACTGTCCATAGATGTCAAGATGTCCCTAGCAACCTGCCATATGAAAAGCAGAATAAGAAAAACAAACACTTTAAAAAGCATTATGATTTCTATGAAGAACACTTCTTAAAAATATTGGAAAGCAGCAGCTCTAGGGATGAAGAATGTCTCCAAATATTTCCAATGGATGATGACTCTAATTTATGAGCTTGTTGCTCAATGCAGCTATGCATTTATTGATGCAGTCAAGGATAGGGAGCCGAATGAATGGCAACCTTACCTTTGTAGCAACACCAAACAAAACTACCAAAACATAGAAAGATTCAACCCCAAGACTAAAATAGCCCTCTGCAATAAGATCCAAATTTGATTTTGAGATCAATACCCATGAAATACTTCAGACAACACCAAGAATGCAACCACGCACCTGCTGATTTTATTTCTTAATATGATAGGGAAAGCTTCCATCAAATCTGGGGAAATTTCAGCAAAGTTCTCTTTGTAAATACAACCTTTTCAACCTGCAAAAACAACCCCATTAACCTACAATAAGACCCACACTCTACAACTTGGATCAAGCCTTGAGCTCCTAATAACCTGCAAAACCCACATGATGAGTACTCTTTGGTCTTCCCCATTGAGTTTACAATGACCCACAAACAACGAACAAAACCCCATCCTTCCTGCAGTCAAATCCTATGAAAGCTGACTCTCCTTCAATCCATGCTTGTCTTCCCCATTGAATTTACAATGACCCACAAACAATGAAGAAAATCCCATCCTTCCTTCAACCTGCAATCAAACCCTATGAAAGCTGACTCTCCTTCAATCCATGCTTGGGTTTTATCCTTGCACCCTCTAACTTGGGCACCAAAATCAAGAGAGGGCAATTGTGTAACTCATTGGGACGCCACTCTGCAAGAATGGAGACCAAGTAAAATGTGAAACTCCTCCATTATGACTAGGAACAAAGATCAAGTCAAATGTGTAACATCCACCATCAAAACCATTAATCACTGCCTACAAATGGTCATTTAGGGCACCCTCTCCAACATGCACTAACATCCAAATGAATTAAGATCATGCATCAATAGGCAAATGGAGCACTCCATCTTCTAAGGATGATTTGGAAAGTCAAAGATGCCTCTTACAAGTTACAAGTAACCCCCTCATCTATGACATGTCATAGATGCTCTAACAAGTAATGATGGTTATCATAAGTGACCGCCCCTCTTGAAAGAGGTCTCAAAAAATGTCATGTGTCTTCTTACAAGTGTTACGAAGGAATCTCCAAGATTCTCACCATGTGGGATGCCAGAAAAGGGGGGGTGGGGGCAGGGGATAATTCAAATTTAAAAATAAGCAATGCTCTGCAACTAGGAACCCAAGATCCTTATTCACAAGACCGAATTGAAGATTAAATTATTTTTGTTTGATGGCAATTATCCAAACCCCAAGATGCTCCCACATCATTTCTTCTTTAGGCAATTTGATGCACTTAATAGTTGTGAATCTAACCTCTGACTTCTGACTCATGAGTTTGTCACTTTGATAGATGCAATTAAATTAAGAAAAAACCATTCTATGATCATCAAATGGATAATAGGATCAATAGATTGTCATTGTGAATTTGGCACATTGTATTTACTTTTTCAAATTCCAGCTTATTTCTATTTGTTTAAGTTGTTTTTCATTTTTGATTTATTTTTGTTTTATAAATTCAGATATTAATTTATGTATTATTTTAATAGCTATCCCAAAAATCTGGGAAAAAAATTCCATCCCCAAAATCGTGCCTCACATTCCTCTGTCTCCCTATCCCTAAAACTCAAAGTAACACTGGACTCCCAAGTGAATTTGACAGAATAGGCACCCCATGGTTTTGGCAAGCAAAACTCAACTGAAAAGACCAGCTGCAAATCTTGAGTAAATTTGACAGAATTGACACACTTTAGTCATGGCAAGCATACCTCAACCAAGGAGACCAGGTGCAAGTCCTAAGTGAATTTGATGGAAGAGACACCCTCCGCCATGGCAAACATACTACAACAAACAAGACCACATGCAAGGCCTGAGAGAAATTGGCAAAATAGATACCTCTCAGTTATGGCATATATAACTCAACTAACAAGAAAAAGGTGTAAATCCTGAGTGAATTTGATGGAACGGACACCCCTGTGTCATAACAACCATGCCTCAACTGACTACACCAGGTGCAATTTCTAACTGAATTTAGTGGAATAGACAACAATTGGTCGTGACATCTAAGCCAAAAATACCACCACAACCGACTACTCCCCCCAAACCCAGATAATAATCTTTATAAATAAAATGTTTACCGGTTCTCTTGAAATTCAATGAAAAGAACTTTTTTTAACTCTCTCCCTTCATTTCTCAATCTGAAGTTTTAACTGAGTTAACCGTTGCACAGCTCAGACAATATTCCTTCTCCTTCGATATTTACTACAAAATTCATATTAGCATTGCTTCTCCTTTGTCCTCTACGAATTCATAGGGTTTTGTATTTTCCAAGGAAATGCGAAAAGATAGAAGTGACCCTTAAATGCATATGAATTAGTAAACAAAAATGCTTCCGATGTTCTGTAATGTTAATCAAAAGATTTGAAATGAATCGTGAGATAAAGTCTGCGGTGAATTAAAGGAAAAAATTGGGGTTTAAAAAAAGAAAACAAAGTCAATAAACTAGCATAAGAATTATCATCAGAAAAAATCTCAAATGTTCTAGAATGTTGTATTAGAATATTTAACTCAATTTAAAGGTCAAATTTCAGGGTACGGAAGAGAGTAAAGAAAAGAGGAGTTAAAAAAAAACCTGTTTGGAAGACGTTCCCAAGATAGAATCTGCGAGAGCTCCGAGAGGATTAGAGGAAGAAGAAGGAGCTCCAGGGACCGCACACGCTGCTCCCCCTGTTATCAAATCTCGCATGGCCATTCTATTAAAATTGATGTACACCTAATGAGTAATTCCCCCGACTCGTTTGTATGCCTCCTGCCCCGGCGATAATGAATTATAGCACAGAGGGGACTCAGCCCAGTGGTGTAACCAGATAAAATGGTAGGCGTGGACAGTATATTGCATCAAAGGGAGGGCCCACCTCTGTGTTATGTTGTATATATATGTTTCCTGTAAGAAATTCTTGTACGATATTTCGGGAAAATGGCGTAGGCTTAGGAAGTTAGGGGTCCATCCGGATGCTATTCTTGGAAGATTTAAAATAGTTAGAAGGTTGTTTGTTATTTTTACCCTGAGAATATTTAAATATGTGCACTATAAATTTTTTAATAAATTAGTATAAATATTTTAAATATATTTATTAGAGGTATGTATTCATTAAAATATGAAATTTATTTTAAAATTGTGTTAAAAATTAGAAATAATATTTTGGATGTATCTATTTGTTCTTTTTTAGAACATCAATTTTGATTCTAAATATTTTATATTTCAATAGTTTCATATTCTAATTAAATATATATCTAAAAAATAAAAAATATTAATTTTTAATTATTTTATTTATTTAAGAGTTATTTTAGTATATAAATAGATAAATTTTAATTTTTAGTGAAGAATTGTTTTATTTACATTTTGGTATGTAATTTTTAATTTTATTTTTGAAAAAGTCATCATTTATTATTTGGATATTTTTTTGTTTTGTTTTTACTTTCAAAAGTGTAGTAAGTATATTAATATGTTTTTTTTTCATTTATAATGCATTAATATATTCTAAAGTTTTGATGTATTGGCATTTAAAGATAAATAATATTTTTTTATTAAATAGAAATTAATTATGTAGGTATTAATATATATTTTTAAAAAATTATTTTTTTTTTTAGCAAAAGACGTTTAAGTCGACTATTTATATTATATAATAGTAAAGGTTACAATATTTCTTAGCAGTATCTAGATATGATGTAGATACAAAATGTCAATTGTTACATTTTGAAAATAGCAAATAGATTGCTAACAGCTGATAGACCCTTCCTATTGTACCACATAGATCTTACCAAATATGATTGCTTGGCAGCCGTACACACCAGAAAACACCAATAATACCAGCCTAGAACTTGTTGGAATCTAATCCCAACTCCTATTGCGCCTTCTGCCTTCCCCGCTATCCCGCGATTCCTCATGCAAACCAGTGCGGTGGAGCGGTGTCTACCACTATACTGCTTCTCTTTCTTCCTTGATGTCTCTAGAGTTAAAAAATAAGTAACTTTTCTACTAAATAAAAATCAATTAGTTTATCTCTTCCTCATGATTATGCAAGAGTCAATTTTTCTCCCAACCCTCGATTGGGTATAAAATAGATTTTGTCACTAGTAGATTGGTTTAAATTAAACTTCAATGTTGCCTCAATGGGAAACCTTAGCCTCTCTAGAGCAAGTTGTCTATGAGATCATAATGGAAGGCTAGATGATTCAACCTCCAAGAAACTTAAAGATGGATCTACTAACAAAGAAGTATAGGCACTACTACTTGGCTTACATATTTAAAATTTCTATGGTGTCAAGGAAAATACAAATGGAAGAGGATTTAATGGTGATTATCAACAGCATTTGAAGGAGGGGATCACCTACTTGGAAGATAAACAACATGCTAATGCAAATACAACCCCTCTTAGAATCATTGTCTTCCTTCACTATAAATCACATCTATCGAGAAATTAACCAAGTTGCAAACTTCCTAGCAAACTATGTCATTGACAAGCAAGATGATTATATCATAGTAACTCAATTGAGTCTTGGGATTCTCTTAAGTCCTTTATTAACCCATAGTTCACCTCCTTTCCTTCATGTTGTAAAATTCACTATTCTACATCTTAAGGATGTAATCTCCCACCAACCTTATTCTTGGAATCACTTATGCGTTAACAATGAAGTAGGATGGTTGGATTTCATGAATGTGAAATATCAAGTTCTTGTATCATTGCACGTACCAAGAGAGTTCTTGTCTCTTTAATCATGTCATAATAGAGGAAAGGTTTGAAAGTCATTCTAGATGCTTAGTTGTTGGGATGGATTTACTCGCATGTCATATCCTAGCTTATGCATAGCATTATGGTGGCTAGTCCATGGCTTCCCTTCATTATCCCTATAATTGATCTTCCAATGAGGAGCATTGAAAGACACAAGCAAAACTCAACATTGAATTCCTCAAATGTGCAACTAAAGGCATCTCTTCGATAGGTATAGATTGATCATTTACTCTTCTAGTTGATGAAATTGAAAATGATAATGAGGAGGTCATATAAGATGATTTTGGACAATCTTTGTTATATATTTCAAATTTAAATAAGGCTTGATGATAGTATGTAGTTTTTTGTATAGTTATACATCCAAGATAATTTTCGTTTATGTTGATTTGTAACAGATATGCTATTTTTATTGGGTTTATAATGGGTATGTCACTATTTTGGGGTTCAAAATTGTCATGGGGTTTATTATTATGGCCATGCATTTCAAAGTAGCCTTTTGATAGATATTTTTTATTTTTTAATATAATGGATATGGCTCTTCAACCAATTTTCACTAATAACAAAAAATTTATAATATATATTAATTTTTATTGTTGAGAAAGTAAAATAAAATTATCTATTTGTTTTATTTTATATTTAATTATTTAATTATTTCAATTATATTTTTATTTAAGAATGTTAGTTCTTTTAAATATATATCATTTGTGTTTTGGTTTTAATGCTCATGAATATGACACGAGGCTATGTGCCTTCTTGTTATTGTGGAATGCATGATACAAATGACAAGAGATATCAACCTTGAGTTATTTTATTTAGTTAAGAGTTATTTTTATTTATTGAAGACTTATTTTGTTTTATTTACTTTGAGAAATATTTTATATTTTTAGTTATTTTTAAATCAAGCACAAATCTTTTTTGAGAATTATTTTTTCCAAAGAAAGATTTTATACCAGTTATGCTAGAGGGCAAGTTGAGTTGTTGGATGGCTCTGACTATCCAAATCAAATGTTATCTTAGGACTGTAGGAACGCTATTTTTTCCTAAATGGAGAAATCTCATGTTGAAGAGGAATATAGTGTTGCATTTTTTCATAAATATTTTTTTTCAACCCATTGTAACATCATACAAACATATTGTTCAAAGATTTATGGATTTGATTGTGTATACTTTTTTGCATCAAAAAATTGTCTTTGTACTTGATCAAGAGTGTTATCAATCATTCTCTTTCTTTCGGCATGCAAAATTTTCCAATGCAAATCATTTTTGGATCTTTTATAATAATGTTTATTCTTTCGTATTCAGCAAATGTATTTGTGGTTATTTAAAAAATTTGTTTAATGTATATGTCATGTTTGCAAACATGTCTTCTAATGAAACCAAGCCTTTGGGTGGCTTGTTCCCTTTAAATTGAATTATTTCATATGCATAAGTTTAAATAATCATTTAGTTTAAGAACAAACTCATTCCACATTGAGGAACTAAAACAAAGAAAAATAAGGTGCACCACAAATGAGATTAACAAATGGGTACACCTAATTTTTACTAGTTTGTTTTATTCAATTTATAAGGGTTATAATGCATAAATAATAATAAAAAATCAAACCTAACCAATATAGCAATCAAAAGGCGGGTTTTAAGAGGGTCAAATGTTGTGTACCTATTCCAAAAAATGCTTTTTCAGGCCTCACTAAGGACTAATTCGCCCAGTGGTGAATGGGTCCCTGCTAGGGTTGTAGAAAATCATTTTTTGGGCTCTGTTCTTTAATGTCTGCACTCCCAGATCCTAAGTGTTCAACTCCTGAAAATCAGAAATAAATTTTGTAGAAGACTTTTTGTGATCTTGCAAGAAAGATGACAACTTTGCGACTTTGATAACTTTTGTTCTCCACTTGATCTTCAACTTAAAACTTGCAATCACACATTAAAGGAGAAGAAAAATGTTGTTTTGTTAGGGAATAGGGGTTTGCCTTGGTCAAACCCCATTTTGGTAATTAAACCTTAAAATGAAACAATGCATAAAAGGAAATTTGAATGAACAATGTAATGCCACAATTGACCAATCCTTAATTGAAACCTTGGATTACAAATATGCAAAATTGCATGAAGTGACTTCAAAGTATATAGATCTTGATCATAGAATTTGAAATAAAACAATGCTTGAATAGGATCTCCAATGCTACATCAACACATCAGCTCAACAACATGCATGATGCACTGTGCCTTTGACGTGATGAAATAGATCTTTGATTGTTGCAATAAAATTTGATAATCTACCCTTGAACGCCTTCTTGAATGCTCTATAATGCTCTTGTGAAATTTTAGGATTCTTGCATAAAAATTCTTAGGTGAAACTATGTGAAATTACCTTATATTTATACTTAACTTACTCTTAATTCCCAAAGTTCGAATAACACAAGCCAACATCATATCTAGGATTTGAAATCATTAAAATACCACCAAAAACATATCCCAAGGGGGGGTCCTAGGGTTAAGTGAGGAGGGCGAATGGATCCTAACATACTTAACTAGGACACACTTCAGGAAATATGAAATGATATGCAAAAAGGGGATCCAAGGACCTAGTGAGGACCGCCTAGATCACTAATCTAGGACACATTCCTTGTAAAATTAAGTGTTGTGTAATATTATTTAAGAGTGGTTTTATCCCTCAGAAAATGCAATTAATTAGGCTTGGATATGAATTAAAGGGGCCAATTGACCTCAATTAATTAATAAAGCCCTAGATTAGATTAAAAATGTAAAGATACACTTTACAAAACCCTAAATAAGGCACCATTAAGTCCATTTTATTATTAATTATTCATTCCCAAGTTAAGTGTGAAAAAAGGTTACTTTTTTCTACACTACAAGAACTTCATTCAAAGTATAAATTGGTAAAATTTTCAACTTTCTCATGGAATGTTATAATCTCTTTATCATTCTTAAACACTTGCTAGTGATTAGCATTATCTAGGACACTTGGATGATAGATAAGTTCCATGGTATAAGAATATTCTTAAAAATCCTTGTGGGGAAGGAGAAGAGATGTGGAAAAAACTAGTGAATCAACCTATGAATTATGTTCTCTTGGAATTGCTTCAATAGAGAACACATCAAAATATTCAATGATATCCAAAAATTTATTCTTGTAATGCTTGCGCCTATATCATTTTTAACTATAAAAACCTTTTTGAATTATTTAACAACTAGTTTAACATCTCCAAGTGCTTTCAACTTCTTAATTCCCTTTTCTTTAGCTATAGCAAGCATGAACAAAAAATTTGCATACTCAACTATATTATTTGTATTCTTAAACTCTAACTTGTAAGAAAAAGAGATCTTATCAATGTTAGGTGAAATCAAAACAATTATGTTTGTCATAGAACCAAAAGAAGAAGAATTGCCATCAAATTCCAAAGTCCAAATTATAGAGGATATATCTAGATAGGTGATTGTTTGAGCTTCACCATTTCAGGTAGAAGAAACCACATGTGGACCAAGCCCTATATTTTTTCAAGATAGAAAATTTGTCCTTGGGCTCAAGATCAAGGTGAAATTTCTTTCCATCAAGAGGAATAAAATTATGAGACAAGTTCATCAAAATTTCACCATCCAAGTCTTTGAAAAAATATAGCTAAGTAACATGTCATAACTTGTACAAGTATCCACTAGCAAAATAGTTAACTTTAATCTCTTATTAGGGTAGGCAACAAGGGTTATTGAGGCATCTTTAATCTTCTCAATAAGAGGCACCTATTTAAACTTTGTTGAATAGTTCCTTCCAAAGGTCTTAGAGAAATGATAAGGGCATGTGCAACATGTGTTGGCATATGACATTATAAAATTCTCAAAAATCTATGATAAGATTTCTTAATCCATAACTAGCAATGTGTAGTGAAATGTAAAATGTAAAATGGGCTAGGCTTCTCATTTGGATACAAATGGGGCACGGTATTTTGTGTTAAAGGTCAAGCCTAGAGAAGGATCTTCTAAATTTTTAGAACCTGTAATGTGATCAAGAGAATGAGCACTTACATGAGGAGAAGAGGGAGAGGAATATTTGTATACATAGTTTACAAGGAAATCCAATTCACTAGAGTTTATTCCAATTCATTCAACTTGAGATATTTGAACCTTAGCATTTTTACAATGTTTTATAATATTAAAGGATTCACAAGACTTATTTACAAGTAAATAGTAGGAACAAGAGGAGATACATGTGTACTCGTTGATTTAGGCATAGAAATAACATCTTTTGAAGAGGAAGAAGGGTTTATTGATAGTACATACTTCAGAGTGTTGGTTGTAACATCACCATGTAAGTTCTTTTAATTTCCAACCTCCTTTTTTTATTGCGCTCATTGATTTCTAGTGAATACAATATTGGTATGTGATATCAATTTTCTTTATCCAACATTGATTAAGTAGATGACAATTAGTAGAATTTTTTGGACTAACTATTTTTGGCCATATGACATGTACAACATATAATTGTATGAATCACACTTTTTATTTTTGGAAAGTCTTATTCAAAGAGTATTCATAACATATTTTTATTGTTTAGTTAGTCATGTTTCTTGAGATGAATTATGGATTATTGTAATCGTGAGTTGATTCCTAAGATAATAAAATATTGTGATACATTTTCTTGTGGTTTTTCCTAGTATGCTACCAAGTTTCTATGTAAATCTATGTGTTCTTGGTTTATTTATTTTTGTACTATCGATTTTCTCAACATACAACACATGACTAATCTTCCAATATAGTATAAACATCACCTCCTCTTCCTAAATCAGATTTGTACTCAAAAAAGCTAATGTCATATCATAGTCACCATAATAATGAGTACCTTCTTCTCCAATCAATTCTTCCTCTATAGATTCCTTTGTAGCTATCATTTGCATGAATCGATTCATCTCTAAACATGATGCACCATCATGATTAATTGTCAAGTGGAAGCTACACATAACTCATTTCATCCACTTTTGGATGGCCCTTACAAAGTGAGTCCTTGCATGGGAGCAGGAAATCCTAACATTTAATTATTATTGATAGGTTGCACATAACCTTTTCTAAGTGTATCATGGTATAAAGGTTGATGTTGTTATACAAATGTCATTTGTCTTTTAAGAGCAATCAAATATTTTACAATCTTTGGACAACTAAATGAGAGGTAGTAAAGGTTGAATTCTTATTAGTTTATAATTCCTTCTTCTATTTTCCATCTATAAAAAGTTGTCTTCTATTTCAATTTCCAAGTTTTGAGTAGCCTCCAAATTAGAAACATTTCCTCTTTAAGATGGGAGCTAATACATAGAGGTTGGTCCATAATAAAGAAACATTTTTAAGTTTATTTTTTGTAGTTGGTCTATTTTTAATTTCAACTTTATTCACAATTTTATTAAACTTGGCAACAAACTCCTGCATTGGTTCATGTATTTCCTCTTTGAGTTGAGTAAGTTATGCCAACAAGGAGTGCACATTTTCAATGTTTTTAAAAATATCTTTGACCTTCCTCTTTACTAAGTTTCATGAATATATGGGATAAAATATAAGTAGTGGAACCACTTAGTCACAACATCAACCAAAGATTCTACAAATAATCTCATGACTACATCTTCATGTTGCACACCTAGGTAGTGCATGCAACAAACAAGGCATTAATGTTCTCATCTATAGAAATATTTTCATCACCTCTAAACTTTATAAAGTTCTTCCTAGATCTTTTAATTAAATCATGAAGTCAGTTTGTAAGTACCAGAGGGAAAATGGCTACAACCAAAGGGAGTGGTTGTTAATTTTCCATATTTTGTAAATAGATATGTTGCTAAAAAATTATAAATATATCTAGAGAGTGTTGTACTGTTTAGAATAAGTGCCTAAAAAGTAGGAGAATTTACTATTGTTTTGGTGGGAGAAGAAGGCCTACTTGGTGATTTAAATTTTCTATTTGTAGGTGTAGAAGATGGAGCAAATTTATCCTCTTCCAAACTATCAAACATAGGGTCGTTATTCATTTTTTATAGTCACCTCTAGTATATCTTTTGGTATCCATTGTATGAATTAATATTGGCTATTCTATACTATATGCTTGATATTAGGTTGATTTCTTCTTGTTACCAGTACAACTTATTTATTGACCGCTAACTATCATCTTTTAACCAAATTCCTTGGCTCTTATCTCCTTATTTCTCATCCAAGATCTTCTTTATCATCTAAATTTTAATTAACTTAATGATATTACAAATTGAACCTTTTGTATCTCCAAGAAAGAATGCATAAATTAGTTATTATGTATCTTTTTCAATTTCTAAACCAATTAATGTTTGGTTGTAACACTAGTCCAACATTATGTTAAATATTCATTAGTACATTTAGAAGAATTTTCTTTGTGAAATTTGATGCAACTTGGTTGAAGTGATCTAGGTTCTCATTTCCCAACAAAGCCACCAAAAAATTGTTGGTAAATAGATTTTGTCACTACATTTATACATTAAAATTAATGTCGACGCACCAATGGGTAATGAAAATAGTTTACAATAATTAGAGAGATTGTTATTTAATTAACAATCTTCCTCTATGTTTGAGAGGGGCAGCTCCCTCATATGATAAGGTTTATTTTTGGGGGGTATGATTTAAGAAAGGAAAAGATAAAATAAAAATATTTGAAGGGAGAAAGAAACCTTAGGTATGGTTGATATGAGGCCAGGACTCTAGATTTTCCAAAAAAATAAATTTTAAGAATAAACACAAAGATTTATTTTCTTTAAAGATGAATTTAAAAGAGATGTGAAACTATGGTTTCAAAGGTAGAACAAAATCTAACATAATAATGACTTATTCATCTAAGGTTTCCAAATTCATAGATCAAGAAATAACTAGTGATACATCCCAAATATGTATGGATGAAAATATATATTTATAGAAACTATTTGTATTCTTCACAAAACAAAAGCTATTGAGAGAATGGTTGCAAACTAAGCATAAAAACAATCAAAAACATAAAGAAAAAAAAAATAGGCTCATAGGCTAGCGATATTATTCTTTATGAATTTCAAAATTAAAACTATGTGGACTCTTCTATTTATGTACAATTACAAGGAGGAAAAAGTTTTTTTCTTTATCAAATATCCTTGTATATATAGGATTTCTTATTTTATAATTGTTTTACAATTGATTCTTTAAATTTACATAATTAATAAATAAATAAAGTACACAAATTATTTTTCTTCGTCTTTTCTAAAATAGAGTAGGATTTCTTATTTTATAATTGTTTCACAATTGATTCTTTAAATTTACATAATTAATAAATAAATAAAGTAGACAAATTATTTTTTCTTCATCTTTTCTAAAATAGAGTTCACTCTATTAGGTTATAATAAATGACTTAAGTTGCACATAGAAACTAACTTAAAATTAGAATAATTATTAAAAAATAATAATTTTATTGAGGTGAGGATGAATTATCTTCTTCTAAGCTTTATTATTTTGAGCTTATTTATTCTACTAGCTAAGAAGCTTCAAAAGTTAGACTTGGAATTGTAAATTTCGTATTGCTTAACTACTAGAGTGACCTATTTACCTTTGGGTGCTATGATATTTTCCATTCTAAATTTCTAAGTCAAGAAACTTTCAATAGTTTCTTCAATCCATTGTGGATACCCTTATAATTTTAGAGAAGAAGAAGAAGAAATGGAAGAAAAAAATCCATTCTATCTTTTTAACAAATTTAGAGTTAACATCCTTTTTGTTCAATATATCATGTGCTACCATACATGTGAATGTCTTCTTCGTAATATGAGCATTAATTAATTCAACCTCATCACCTTGCAAAATTTTAGTATCAATAGCAAAATAATTTGTCATGATTTACGCTCTTATTTACATTTATGATATGGTCATATTTTATATTCAACTATGGTTTGTTTAAGGATCAAAAATTTACATTCTACACTCCAAACCATTGGAGCAATTGATTATTTTCCATGCTAGCAAAAACATGTTCAACTATTAGACATTTGAATCAATTTTGGACATTTCTTGAATATTTCTTATGATATTTAACCTTAATGTTTCCTCTTCTAAAGTGGTTACAATTTTAAATACAATTCTTTCTTTATCAATGATTTTTATGTACATTACCAAAACTTCATTTATGAATCCAAAATCACTTGTTCAAACCATATTTTACTTGATCTGCCATATGTTTGGTATTTATTGATTTCATCAAGAATTTCTTTGCTAATATCATTTGTGATGGAAAATGAAATAGTAGCCACATGTTTGGTAGAGGTTTCTAGAATTGATTTAACATAAGAAACTAAAACCTATAGTTATTCTTCTAATTTTATTTTGTGCTTTATATTTTTTTGTCATTCTTCTAATTATTTTGTGCTTTATATTTTTGTATTCTTTCCACAAGGTGACTAATGAATACTTGGAAGTTATGAATATATCGTATTCATGACTAAAAGGTTCAAGATCAATCTTTGAGACTATGTAATCCTCCATAGCTATTTCTTCTTCATCCTTATTCAATAGGTTTGGAAATCTCCACAAAATAAGTATTTAAAGTTGGGTTTATTGATGCCCATATTTGTAAGCCCTAAAAATTATGTAATTAGCTAAATATTTTCCTCCTTAGTGCACCCCTTATCTACCCACCATTAATATCCAATCTAAGAGTTCATAAGTGGGACCGCATTATGTCGAGAAAGTTTTGTGTTCATTAAAAATCATGTGTTAAGTATTTTGGGAAGCTTCCAAGTGTTCATTTAATGTTGGGAGATGTTTCAAAATATTTTTCAACTCCCAACACTCAATTCCAAACCAAGGTAGAATCACCAGTTATGCAATATGCATGTAGTGTTTATTGACAAAGGTGGTTAGGTTTTCAACTTGTTAATGGGGCCTGATGTAATTCTTAGAGCTTAGATTTTATTTAATAGACAATTGAAAAGGGAGGTTCAATAAATTTCCATTGGTTTCCAGACCATTCCCAAGAAATGACAAAGACAAGAGAACCATAATGTAATAAATTTGAAATATTGTTATAACCTAACCATGAGTTGACATGAAAAGGAGAAAGACAAAGAGTAGGAATGAGTCCAAGCAATGTGTTTATTAACCATTTCGACATAGTTTGAAACCTTCAAAAAGGTGTTCATGGAGCATGGAAGAGGAGGTGATAAATGAAAATGGAGGAGATAAGTGACATTGAAGGTTTTGCGGGTTCTTAAAGCCAAGTAAAGCTTTGACTAGGTTCAGGAAGAGCTAAAAGGCCCAAACTATTTTTAAAATGAAAAGTTTAGTATGTTTTAAACTAATAAAAGGTGAGAAGTAGAGAAAAAATAATCCACCCACTCTTGTACATGGTTCCATGAATTTTGTAGGTTTCCTCATCTACCAATCATCTTTGTGTGACTTGTAGTGACCATTCTTGGGTGGTTTTCATAGATGGTCCTTAATGTTTCCAAGTTAAATAGTGGATAATGTTTACTCTCCCTTTATCTATCAAGTTTTCATGGGTGCCCATGTGATGATTTTCTAATTATTATCTATGCAATAATTTTATTTAGTCAAAGGGGTTGGTCTTTAAGCCAATTTTTGGTTAGTAGAAGTTTGTATGTTATTATAGGTTTTCAAATACTAAAGTGAATGAATACATTTTGTTTAGAGTAAGAAGGGTCTATGAATGAGCATGTCCATGTTCTAGTATATTTACATAGCAATTTGTGATGGTTCAAGGGAATGAATAGTCACAGTTGTGTATTTTCTCTTACCATATTTATTGGTGTGATTGAAATAGAGGTTAGATGATGAGTGGCAACTTCTAATACTTTGTAATGGTATTCATATTATATATGGGTTATTGTGGTTTTGAGATGGATTATTAAATATGTCCACCATATGGAATATAATGTTTTATTATCATGTAAATGAAATCTATTTTTTTATGCTTCACTTGATGAAATATCTTTCCTCTTTGATGTCCATGACTTTGTTGCCCAATGGAGTAGGAATTGGTCCACATTAGTGAAGGATCAATAAGCCATCATTTAGTCACCCTCTATCCAAGTTAGAGGTAGGAGCAGAGAATGCATAGATTAGGATATGCATGTTGTTCATGATTCATTGTTACAAACAAAAGAATAAATCTTAAGCAAACATGAAATTGTGAAATCATTACAAATTCATGTAATGTATGTCGGCACCTTGTTACTATATATGAAATAATGAATTAAATCTTATATGGGGTTATAAAACTATTGTTATATGTAGCTACATGTGCACTTGATATTATTAGCTATAAAAGAGGTATCATACAAATAATTGATCTTGACCTAGTGATAAATAATAGGGGATTAGTGTTTATTGGAGATAGATGCTTTTGATTAGGAAAAACAGGTTTTGAAGGGGGCTTGAAACCCTTTGCAATGAAGAAAAGCTGCTAAAAAGACAAAAACATTAAGACCTGCAACCCACAAAAAACAAAAAGCTGATAAAAGATAAAGCTAGAGAACCCGTCAACAACCCTATAGCAAAACATCAACAACAAGGCTAAACAACCAAAAACAACAACAAAACTATAGCATTTTGTCAAGAACATTGGTCGAGGCCATTTTTTTAGCAATGGACCCCTCGTGCATCTCAACCACATCCTTTAGATCCTCGAATGAAATGGCTGCCCTTTTCTTAATCTTGCTCCTCGTTCCCAGGCAAGGGCCAACCTCCAAATTCTTCTCCACATCGGGGTCATTATCCTCAATCTTCTCCTCCAAATTCATGTGGTTAACTTCATCAATGGCTCTTTCATGATCTCCCAGATCCAAAGACTTTCCAATCCACTTTATAGCTTTCTCATTTAAAACTGAGAGACCCTTAGCACTAGATTTCAAAGATTGGTTACTAGCATGAACAACAGTCTGCAAGTCATTGCTAATCTTGCTAATTCTTTCCTCCATATTCACAAACCTCTCCTCATTAATCTTTTGAACAACAATTTCCAGGGAGGTTAACCTACCCTCGTGACTTTTACCAAGTCTATCAACATCATCAACAAGTCTATAAAGAATAACATTCATAGTCTTGACCTTACCTTTAATAGACCATTCCTTTTGGATGCCATGCATTAACACTACATAGACGTCTTGCTAGTTTTTAAGCTTGAAGTTGAGCTCGAAAAGCCACTTCACAAGTGAGAGAAAATTGTGAGTTCTTCCCGCCACCATTCTACAGAACAGGTCCATATTAATTTCTTCCCAATTGACCGGTTGCGCAGTAGGAGAATCAACATTCTTGACAGGTTCCTCCTGAACCCCCTCTTTGCCCTCCAAATCCTCCTTAGTAGGGGAATCATCAACTTCAATAACCTCCACTTTCACATGGTGCTTATCAGGCATGTCCGCCAAGTTAGCTAGAATTTCAAGCCGCTCTGCCTTAACATCACTCCCCTTAACCTTCTCAACACCAACAGGAGAATCAAATTCAATAGATGTTGATTATTGTTATCATGTTATATTTTGTTTGATGTACAAACCTATTTAGGATGCCTCTAGGGAACCCTTCCAATTTTAGTTGAGATTGAAGTTGAAGGAGGTTTGATCCACCTTGGAAATTAATTTGAAATTTCCTCTCCTAATCATAAGGTTAAATTTTTTTCCTTGATTTTTGACACACTTGACACTCAAGAAAGAGTATTACCTTTAGGGATTCGGGACTTACAATTTTTATCACCAAAAAATGGTATCATTATAAAGGAATAAATTTGGTTGGTATGTGCCAACAAGTTACAAAATCAGAAAGTGTTGGTTGTGCTAAATCAAAATTGAAGATTCTATTACTGAGATAAGCCTAGAAGTTTTCATTGCCATGAAGTTCTAGGCTTCTTCAAGAATGTATGAGGTCACAACTCTATTGTCTAAAATAAAAAGTTTGTTATTGTTGTATCTTATTATTATTGTTATTTCAAGATCACATTTCATATCTACAACAATTAGTTATGAAGGTTTACACATTTTTTTATTTTGATCTTTTAAAATTTATCATTTTGTAGCATCCCAATTTTTTACCCTTCATGGTGGTATATGATCAATCATGATTGATTTATATGGATACAATTCTCCTTTGGGTGTTCCTTCAAATGTTTCACATGTTTCTACCCCTAGGAACTATTTTGGACTAGTTTCCCATGATTATATTAGTGATTTATGTTTGATTTATTTCTATACCCCACATTATACAAAAACCCATGCATAGATTTATAGGCATCCATAATTGAAAACGTGGAAAATCTCAATGAGCTAAAAATAATTGAAGATGAATATGAAGAAATGATTAGGCTATTAAACTATGGTGCTTACCCTACTACTAAAAAAAATAGTTTACTCCATCCCATATCATTCCTATAGATATCCTTTATAAATAAATAGACCTCTCTTGGATTGAATAAAAAATAAAAATATGATAGCCAAGGTCTACAACCGAATGCCTAGATTTGATGGGTATGATATTAATGAAGGGGGTGCACATGTTGTTGCATTTTTAAAAATCATAGAAATTTTTAATTTTGAATATTAAGAAATGTGGATAATATTTTTTATTAGCTCACCATGTAGAAAGGCATGAAAGAGGTGTGATTTTTTCCTAAGCATTTCTTTGTTTTATGGAGTGACCTTATGGCTACATTTGAAGGTAATTTTGCACTCAATGTTGAACATGTTATCCTTGTCCAATAATTATCAAGTATTGAAAGGTAGGATGGATATTCAAGAATGAACTTCTATCACCATTTTTTCATTGCTCTTTCCAAGATATCAAATGATTTCAAACCTAATACACCTACTTGCATTGCCAATTTTTTAAAGTTTATAAAGGTGGTCTAAGTTCAATGCAAGAAAAATTTAAATTAACAAGCTTTAATTAGGTTTATACATGCCTTGACTCCATTCAAAGAGTGAGAAATGATTACATTGTAAAAAAAATCCCCAAGTGCATGTATTATTGATAATAAACAGCTTGTCACAAGTAGCAACAACTAAATGGATGCAACATACAAGAAGATTACAATGTAAAATGATGGTTGTGATGGGTAGATGAAGGTGTTGGTGCATCATATGAGGAGAATCTAGATGATTTAACAACAATATTTGCACCTTCCTTCACTTGGATAGGTCATTTGTGGGTGATTGTAATCATAAAATATTTGATGAATTCTAGTTTGAGAATAAGATAGTTGGCCCTATCAATTGTTGTCACTAGATGGACAAAGAGGAAGAGTTCTACACAAGTGAGAAATTATATGGATAAACTATTTTAGCTTATTTTACATAGTGTATGCATGCTTGTGATATAAAGGATGAACAAGGAAAAAAATTCTTATTTGATGATTTACCCTCTTTTGTCCCTAATTTTGATATTGAAGCCACTAATATTTGTTTATATGATGACATCTTAAATGCAGCTACACTTAGTAATAAGACCATTGAGATAAGTTTTGGTGCAATAAATTATTTTTAATGTGAAGACCTTTACCTGGATGAGTGCAAATATGGTAATTTCTTATAGACACATATGATAATTTGTTTATTTTGTGAAAGATTTGTTATCTTCCTCATGTAAATTGTGGTTCAATAAGAAAATGTTGGTACAATATATGAAGAAGAAATGTGTTATAGTTTTTATGTTAGCAATATATATGAAACGTCATATTTCCAGACCAAGCTTGAAATAGTGAGACAATTTGAAAAATGTGGTTCTTCAACTAAGGTGTCTTAAGGTACTGATTTTTGTGTTGATAATTTGGATTACAATTTGAATCATGCTTATGATTTAGAAATTGAAGAATATTTAGCACATGTGAAAGTAGTGTGTGCTAGTTGGCTATTGTCTAAGGGTTTGATGAAGATATTGATTATGAATCTTTTCATTTTGAAGGTCATGCTTCTACAATTATGGATGATAGTGATTTACTTGAACTTTGAGTTTTTTTATATGGGTCTAGCATACAAATGATGGTGGTATTGACCAACAACATATGTGATCGATTGAAGATCACATTATTTTTTAACTTGACAATGTGCTAGAGCTTCAAAAAAATTGGTTTGTTCTACAAGAGGAAGCCTTTCTCAATGCAAGTTGGCAATTTAGCAAGGCATGATTTTGTTTGCCTTATGAATTGGAAGTATTTTATTTTTGCTTCAATTCAACTAAGAAGGCCAATAAGTATGATATTAATTCACTAATATGTAAGGGATGCTTACTTTCTTCTATGCATTTCAATATATTTTATGCTAACTTGGTCTTTAGATTTTAATTGCTACTATTGTAAACACAAGTGATACATTATGAAATAGACCTAGCACCTATTACTTGTGGTTGTCTTGTAGTAATAAAATTGATGGTGAAGTGAATCTTCACTCCTTGGGTAGCTCTTTTCATTTGATGCATGTAGATAGAAGGCTTCATATGTTGCAATTAGGTGGTAGATAAAATTATAGGTTGAGGGAGATCAACTCCTTCAATGGGCTTATCTTTGATAAAGACAAGCAACTGTAATAATTTTCCCTTTGCATTGTGCCATGGATCCTTGTGTAGGATCTAACTTGTAACTAATTAGTGGATTTTTTGTAATGCCTGTGATTTAAAATGTAAATAGAAATAAACTAGCATAAAATTTCTTATTCAAACCAAGATAAAACATCAAATATATTTCAACAAAAGAGTGTGAACTAAGCATAACATCAAACAATCAACTCAAATGTTATCAGAATCCATTGTTGAAATGCTTTCTCTAATAACTAGTTGGTATGTGAATGCTGCTCTGCTTAAAGACTACCTGATTTGACAACATATACTTAGCTCAAATATGATGGATTATTACATGGATGGCAAGGAGCCTCAATTTATAAAATGTTGGGAGAGGCAATGGATGGTTGAGATTTGATGATGAGATCAACAGTGAAGGATGTTGGAGAGGATTTTCCTAGGATCAAGGAGAGCATGGAGGTTCAAAATGGAGGTTGTTGGAATGTGAAAGGCTAGGATGCACTTACTAAATTTGGCAAGTGGTTGTAACCATGAGGGATATAAGGGACATGTACACCTAAGAGCCATATATTCTTGGGTTTGGTGGAGAGAATATGGGAACCAAAAGAACAAGTGTTCTTAGGTGTCCTTTATTCTTTAAATAGGCTGAGGGAGTATACAAATAATTAAATAATAATATTATTTAATTATTTTAGCCATGTATGAGCTAGAAAATTTGTGTAAATAGTATTAATTTATTTATCTATTGTGAGATGAGATGGAAAATGGGATTAATTATATAATAATATATGATTGTGGGAGACCTAAGGTGAAGGGGAATTGTCTAAGTGATGTGTTTAGTCAATTAGGACTAGGTAAAATAGGGAAATATTTAGGTTTCCACACTTTCTTACAACCATATATCTAAAATCCTCATGCTTCCATGCCATTGGTTGTGAGTGTTGTATTGTATTATATATAATTCCTTGTTTTTGTTTTTGTTTTGTACATATTTGTCTATATTTATGTTATATTTTGTCCTATAAGTATCATTATGTTTTTATAGTCATAACCTTAATTTATCATGAAAAAGTGCTAATTTGTCCTTATCATTCTCCATTTTAGTCTACTCTTTGAGATAACTAGATCCTCATTTTTCCTATAAGAGGCACACGTCCCCAACTAGAGCCAATGTTGGTGCCCATATTATGGGGCCCTAAAATTACATAATTGGCTGAATATATGCCTCCTTTGTGTACTTACCATTCTCTACCTGCCATAATATATGATTTGAGAATTCATAAATGGGCCCACCTTATGTTGAAAAAGTCTGGTGTTGATTAAAAATATTAAATTTTAAGTGTTTGGGGAAGTTTCCAAGTGTTTATTAGCTATTGGAAGAGGTTTAAAACCTTTATTGGCTCTTCATCCCCATTTTTGAACCAAGATAGAATCACTAATGGAACCTATATGTAGTGTTTTTCAACAAAGGTGGCCAAGTTCTAAACTTGTCATCCAAGCCCAATGCATTTCTTGGAACTTGAATTTTCTCTAATAAAAAAGTGAATAGCGAGGTTTTTATGAGTAACATCAGTTTTAAAACCATACCAAATAATTAATGAATATATAAGGAGCATAATTTCAGGGATTTGAAAGGTTGTGATAACCTAACCATGAGTTGACAAAGAAAGGATAAAGACAAAGAGTAGAAATGAGGCCAAGTAATATGTTCGTCAACTATTTCAACATAATTTAAAACCTTCAAAAAGTTGTCGATGGAGCCAAGAAGAAGAGATGATAAAAGAAAAGAGAGGAGATAAGTGATGTTGGAGGGGTTAGTGGTTCTTGAATCTAATTGAACCTCCAACCAAATTTAAGAAAATCTAAAATATCCAAATATTTAAAAAGTAAATATTTTAGTATATTTTAAAATAAAAAAGGTTTCAAGTAGAGAAAATGTGATTCACCCACTCATGTATGAGGTGTCATGAATGTTGTAAGTTTCCTCATCTACTAGATTTACTTATGTGATCTATGGTGTATAATGAGTTGTCATTAGGTCTTGTACTTTAATTAGTTAAATGCCATATCGACTATGGTGATGTTTGAGATTATTTATATAAGGATTTTAGATATCCTAATCCAATATGAAATTAAACAAAGAACAATACTTATGCTTGAAATAAATTTTGATTAGAAAATGTTTAAAAGTTTTAATCTATAGAAATATATAAAATTTAATCTACAAAAATTTAGGTGAAACTCTATTATAATAGAATAAAATTTCTTTAACTACTAATTTGCTAGAAATGAAACCTTTCTAGACCATTATATTATTCTCTTATCTTTCTATGGAATGTAAATCTTATAGAGAAACACAACAATAATATAGACTTCTCTATCTATAAAAACTGAGATTTTCACATATAATTTTTTTATCTCCGAAGTGTAAGATTTCAACATATGATGGATAATAGACAATGCAAATGTGCAATATTTTCTCTTCATATAAAGCATGGACATGCAAAAGAACATTAACAGACAACACTTAACACAAACAACAATACAAAAATATAACCTGCAAGTTATAAATGGTATGGACATAATTATCTAGACATAAATTCAATGCAAAACTAAACTACTTATCTCTACCATGTGTTCCAATCCCTTGTTGAGTGACTAGCTCAACAGAGGCTTGAATTCATTTACTCACAAAATCATCAACAAAATGCAATAATGCTTCTTAAACAAGAATTTAAGATTTTCAATTGAAAAATATTTTGGATTACTTCATGCATCAAAATATCAAAAAGTTTATATTGAATAGCAAGAAAGATATTTAAACTACAATCTAATTCCTAAACTATAGCATCATGGCAACATGCATTCATGCCATTGAAAGTTTGATACATAAATTTATAAATAAATATGATTTGAATTAAATAAAATAATTTAATTGCTTGAGAAAACTATTATTAAACAAAAGTCTTCTATCCTTCTTATCTTCCAAAAAAATAGAAATCTTATGGAAATTCACAACTTCAAGAAAAATAAGAGATGTTTGCCTCCAGAACTCCTCTTGTAGTGACCTAGCCTAATATGATTTCAAATATACTTCATAAATTCTAGATCTCTACATATGTGGCACTCCAAAGCTTCTATATTTGTTGAACATATTTTGATTTTATAAAAATGCAACTTTCAACCCACAACCATTAGCATTAAAATGTTCATTAACATAGAAATAATAACAATATTCATACATTAATATCAATTAATAAATTGTAACTACTTTATTACATAAAATTATTAATTTAATCATGATAGGGTTTATGGAAGGCTATGGATGGTAAAAAAGGGGGTCATTTTGTCCTAATGATGAGGTGAATGTTTATACCTCATTAGTGTTCGTTCTTGGGTGGGATTAATTTGTGGTCATTGATCTTTCCAAGTTAAATAATGGATAACATACTCTCCCAACATATATCAAATTTCCATGAGTTTCTATGTATTGTATATGTAATCATTTTATTTAGTGAAATGGGTTGTTCTATGTGTAAATTCTCTAGGTAGGGGAAGTTTACATGTTGTCTTAGGGATTTAAACACTAAATGTATAAGTTGAAAATGAAGGAATTCATCTAGAGAAGAGTAGAAAGGGTTTTTGAATGCTTATTTCCATGTTATAGTATGTCTCCATGATATTTTAGGGTTTAGGTCTTTAGAGGGATCAAGGAATAAGGGAGCAGAGCTCATGGGGAGAAATTTATAGGGTCGAGTAATTAGGAAAGGAATGTGAATAAGGAATGGGTAAACAGGGCAAGGAGAAGGGAACATTAGGATCTTGGGGGATAAAGGACCCCAAGACCGAGATCTTTGGTCTTAATTTTGACCAAAAATATATGATGTAGGAAAGAAATAGAGGGGAAGTCAAGGTTTGAGTCCAAATAGGGACTTGAAACCTTGACACCAAGTTTTAAGGTGTTGATACCATACAAATACAAATAAAGAACCCATGATTTCATGACTCACAAATATATTTGATCTCACTTGAAGAAACATAAGGTAAATTACATAATTCCTACACATATTATGACCCTTAATATATAAAAGAAAAGACTAAAAGTAATTTTACACTTTGTGGGTAATTAAGAGGCTACAATAAGCCCAAGTTACAAGATCCCTAATAATCCCAAAACCTAAAAATGGCCTAAAATTACTTAATTAACAAGGACAACTTTTGAAACACTAGGATTTGACCACATAAGTACCCCCTAACAAATTTCACTAAGGATTTTGGACACAAACACATTGATTGAGTATTCTTAATAAAAATACAAAATGTGGGATCCAATTGAAGGTTTCTCATATCGATTATCAATATTAAATAAATAGGTCCAAACACACAACACAAGATTAGAACCAAACAAATTTGAGACACATAAAAGGTGAGTACCAAAAAGGGATCAAAGAGAAAGTGGGAAAGACTTGTAAAACAAGAGGAGAGAAGTGGAGGAGATGGAAGGGAATTAAAAAAATTCTATTAGAACTTTACAAATCCTTAGAATAAACCAAATAGAAGGTTATGGGTTTGTAGGATAAGAAGGATGATTATGACATAAGAATATGGAAGGGGAGTCTAGATGACCATTAGAATGTAAATATATAAAGTAGGGAAATGAGAACTAAAGCAAGTGAAGGGGAAAAGGTAGGTATATGACGTGGAAGAAGATGAGAGATTGTGTGGAGAGGCACAAGTCCATAAGTCCTTTAAAACCATATAAAAGGAAGAAACAAAGAAAATGTGAAAGATAAGGACCCGATAAAGTTTTTAGTGTTTCCAAGTAGGATTGACAACCAAAACAGGAGTTTGAACAATAGAAAGAAACCTGATAGTCCACTTAAATTCTAGAAGTCTACAAA
This sequence comes from Sequoia sempervirens, assembly GCA_007258455.2. Lineage (NCBI taxonomy): Eukaryota > Viridiplantae > Streptophyta > Pinopsida > Cupressales > Cupressaceae > Sequoia > Sequoia sempervirens. The sequence continues at coordinate 86,677,540 of VDFB02179234.1, forward strand.
AATTACAAAACTAGCTAAAGCACTCATAGAATTAGAACTTTGTTGGATTTTTGTAACTTCTAGCATATGATTCAAATATTAGGAATCAAAAGGAAGAACACTTAAGAAAATTTGAACAAGGGAAACCCATTTTAATATTTCTCGAATTGGTTATATGTGATGGAAAAATAAGGCTCAATACACAAGGGGGTTGGGACTCAAGAAATGTTTTGCACTATTAAATTAGGTCCCAACACACACACAAAAAAAAAAGTTTCTCAAGGAAACAAAAATAGGTGAATTTTCTTACCTTTCCCATATACTTATTTTTACAATAAGCATCCAAAACTTTTGGCTCCCTTATTATTTATTGTAATGTCAAAAATTGCATGTCATTACAATTTGGGACTATGTTTTGTATCCACTTTGGTGTTCATTACTTTATGTATTCCTAGGCTCATTTGAGCCCTTGGATTAGCCTTTCTCCTTCTCAACATTCCTAGTTCTTATTTCCCGTGGTCTCTTTTTGTCAAATTTTATCTCATCTTTTATGTTAGCCTTATGTTTTCCTAATGTCCCATCATTTTTAAGCCAACATTATTTAGAAAATAGTGCAACACAAGCGCATCCATATGATGCACTAGGATCCCTTAACAATTTCTCATTTGATGGCTATTTTTTAGTATTTTGTCACTTGTAACCTTCAGAGGTCAATGGAATACACCTAGGAAATATTCAAGTGGATTGTCAGCCTCTTCCTTTGGTCTCTCTTCTCACATTTTCAAGCAATATTTTTAATTGGAATGTCTCTTAGCTCTTCTTCTTTGTTTTATTCTAACATTGGCACTCTCAATTTCTCTCATAAATCTCTTAATTTTTTGTTCTTCTTTGTGATCACAACAAAATTATTTTTCAAGCTCTCTTATCTTTCTTATATTCCTTAAGACCTCTCAATTGATATTGATATTATTATTGCCATTTTTATTGTTATGGAAATTATCTTTTTTAGTGCCCTTGACCACCTTAATATCCTTACATCCCTTTCATATTTCATTTTAGCTTACACTATCGCACATTCACAAGTCTTACCATTCCCTCATACACTTGGAATAGGATAACCCACACACTATTTTATATCTCTCTATGTGTTGGCTCCTATGAAGGTAGAAATACCAAAGTAGGGATTTGACTTGAAGTCATACCCCTTGATAACCCTAACACTTTTCCCTTTTCTTGCATTTACAAGTATCTCAAAATACTCAACTGCACATAGATGAAAAATTATTTTTGCATTTATTCTTTAAGTTATTTCTTTGATTAAATACAATGTAAATCTCATTTATTTATTATACTTCATTATCATTTTTACCATCTAGTAGTCTCTAGTATATTATTGTACATATTTTAACAAATTTTATTGATTATTAGGCTAAAATTGTGCATTTCAAGACTTTATGTTGTTGAAGTCGTAAAGATTATAATGTGATGTGAATGAATTTGTGTGTGATGTGTCAGTGTCCTAAAAAAATCACCATCTTTTGGTTACAAGTTCCTTTCTTCCTTCTTTTCTAGTTCTATAATAAAAATGATCAATTATTATTTTATTTTGTAAATAATAGTATTTCATTAATTTCTTCTCCATTCTAGTTAATTAAAAATATTTCATTAAAATATTTTTTGGGATTATAGATTTAATTTGTTAAACATTATAATTAACAAAATAGTCTTAGTATTAATTTGGAAGCAGGGAAAATTATTTGACTAATACACTTAACTAAATCACATTTTTCCTCATTTATATTTACCTTATTATCAATCTTGCTAGACCTTATATTCTCTATATTATACATATCCCCTATTCTATTCCCATCTCTCCTCTTTTAACTATCTATGTAAATTTTAAAGCCTCCACTCCCTTGAAATAACCACATCTAAGAAAATTTTGTCCTTCCCCTCTATAAATCCTATCACTTTCCATAATTCATGCACATTAAGACTAGGAGATAATAAAATCATTATGAGACACTTTAACATTCAGAAGGAGAATAAAATATACATATTTGGCTTGGAAAAAAACCATTTTTATTTTAAAAGAAAAGAAGGATGATTCAATCCCATGTAACTAGAGTTTAAAAACAACAAAATGATAATTAAATACCATTTGAATAAACAAGCTAAAAATAAAAGCTATGTTTCATAATAGACATTAATATTCATGATCCAAAAGAGAAAAAATAACTCACCAAAACAAAAATAGAATATATGTGTTGTCAATAGCTATATAAGCTATCAAAATCAAGGAATAAATCATGCTCAATTTTATTTATTTGCACAATAAAAAAGTTATAAATAATTAAAAAAAAACATCCCTTAGAAACTTAATAGCTAGCCAAAGAAATATCAAAGGAAACCCATGCTAATTTTGGTCATTAACTCATAGCCTCCCAAGAAGTAAAAATAATGTATAAAGCAATAAAAATAAGGTATCTAGTGAACATAAAGGTTAATAAATTTGTATTGCTATCTTGAGGAATATAGCACCAAAACTTGATTGCATAATCCCTATTGTAGATTTTACAAATCATATAGATTTTGAAGCTTGATGCAATTTTAACATATAGTTCTTGAAGTTAGTTTTTAATAATTTTATAAAAAATGATAAGCATGTATCATCATAATCCACTATCTAAAAATAGCACATTGAAAACTCTTAATACTACTACAATGATCTTTATAGTGCATAAGAACGCGAACCTTCCTAAATCTCTCTTACATTATCAAGTTTTCATGAACAAGGATGCAAAGCACAATAAAATGTGAAAAAGTATAAACAAACTAAACTAATGCTATTGGGGTTTTAGGATTATTTGTGGGGTCATATGATCCTGCAATAGACTCTCTAGGTAAGTAAAAAAATATTCCATGAGTTTAAAACTCATGAACATTTTAAAAGATGGGATGGAAATCCCATCTCTACTTTTGATCTAAATGATTAATTCATCCTTCTATTTTTCCCTTTCACCTTATATTCCTTATCTTCCTTTACTTTTATATTCTCCTTGGAATTACTATATACACTTATCCATATGTGCATTTGAATCATCCTTTATTCATGTACTTGTTTTTCTTTCATAATACAATTATGAGTCTATCCTACTAAAAATGGTTAAACATTTACTCATTTCAAAAGATTTCTCATAGAGACATGTTGAAAATTTCTTCATGAACCAACATGGTCCTAGTACCCTCCATTTTAACTCATCATGAATTCCCTTTAGGAATCTCTCCTTCTATACATGAGCAAATATCAACTACCAAAGTTATAATTTTTGAACTTTACTCTTGAAATAAACATGTTGTCAATTATTAATGTCCTTGCTTGAGTATTATTTCAATTCCTTAGGTAATTTAAGCTTATAATTTGCACCATATCAACCCATTCACATATTTAGCCACCTTTTTCTTTACCCATATCATGGTGTTCTAATCTAATTACCACCGTCTAGTTCTTTAGTATAGTCATACACACTCATATCATTTTCTTTAGGTTCTAAAGCTTTTTCAATAACAACTCATAATCTCCAGGAAGAAAATTTTCCTTAACCTTGCTACTATTTGGTTCTACAAAGCGTTTAAAATTTTCCTCATGCAACACTCTTTCTCTTTGCAATTCTCTCCACCAAAAGGTTGCATGTCCCTTAAATTTAGTTTGTTCCATATTCACCTTGTGAGGATCATGGGTATTTTTATATTCAAAGTACTTTTCTAACTCACTAATTCAATCAATTAGTTCCTCTAGATTCAATCCAATAGAGAAATTTGAAACCTTCATCTTATTCCCTTTTCTAATCTTCATAAGATATCTTAAGAAACACTCTCATCCTTCATCTACTAGCTTCTCATTTTCTTTTCCTCTTTCTTTTATTATAGTTTCTTCATTTCTAACCTTTTCTTCATCATGTTCTAGATTTATCCTTTGGTCAAAAACCAAAGTAGCTATCTCATTTTGAATATTAGTTCAAAGTTGTTCAATCATTTCACTCATTCCATTCATTGTGAGAATTTTCCTTCTCGAGGGGATCTTATCAATGTCTCTTTCATAATAAATCTCTTAGAATTAAACCTAACTATTTTCTATCCACACACTACTATGGAATAAGAGGAACTTGCCACCCTTAATTTTTTTAAAAGATCAAATGAGGTTTATCACAATCCTTTACAATTTTAGGACTTTTCTTCCATATTCGTAAAAAATATTTAGAGCCTTTAATACCCCTGTAACATCCTTATTTCTTATCTTAATACCTATTGTTATAGACTAGCCCAAGGAGATTAATAAGAAATAACTTAAATTAGTAGCCTAGAGACTAGCCCAAGGAGATTAATAAGAAATAACTTAAATTAGTAGCCTAGAATTGTGCACACATTCATATGCAATGAAATTAGTAAAACTAAATGATAATACTTTATCTATGATATTACAGTTTATTACAATTTGATTACAAAATAAAAACAATGCTATAGATATTTAATACCCTCCATATAATTGATCATTTAAAATTCAATTTGCCTTCACAAAAAACACCTCTTAAGGAAATAATGATACTTCAAGTTCTCTACCTTCCTTGCAAATTGATTTTTATAATAAACATCTAAATATGTTGGTTCCCCTATTATTTACCTCATTATTTTAAATCTTCTTGGTGTAAATAGATATTTTACCTATCTAATTCATTTATAAGTCCTATTTACATGTTAATTTTACTTAGTCCCTAGGAATATTTATAGAAGTCTTAGGTATCATATGACCTTATCTTATCATATCATGTCACTTAATACTTATTTCCTTTATCATTTAATATTTGATGAGTTAGTTGTCTCATGACATAGGATTAAGACACTTGTCATGATCTTATCTAAACCTATGTCTCGCTTTGGATATATAACCAAAGGGTTCTCATTTGTATTCAATTCAATTTCATAACAATCTTGAGTATTGCATATTGACCTAATATTATTTTGTATTTATTATTGAAAATTTATGCTCATACTTTTGTCTTTTGTAGAAGGTTATTTTTTGGTTTTGTAGGTGATCCTAGAGGCTTGAGTCCTTGAGTGACTCTAACATGGTATTAGAGCTTCAAATCTACAAATCTCCTTAGATCTGACGTTGATTTAGGCTTGAACTTTTGTTGAGTACGTATTGGGGTAAAACGAATGTCACCCACGAATCCAAAAGGCCCAAAACCCCTATTTTCATATAAAACACTTGTGTTGGGTGAAAAAAAATGATCCATTTTTAAGATTTTGGTAGGGGTCATTGGAAGATCATCTTACATTATATGGAGTATATATGATATGTACTATTTGTACCATCACTGGCATGGAAAGGCATCAAATCTATAGTTTGCAAGATATTCTCTATAAAATAGGCATATTGTTTTACGGGTTGTACTTTATCTATGTCATTCTGTCTAGTATTGGCATCTGTTGTAGTACAAAGGGTATTTTTTTTATCATTTTATTATTGATTTTTTTTTAAAAAATTATCCGTCGGTTTAAATCATTAGCAGCCAGTGGTTGGTTCGAGGTATAACCACTTGTTTGTAGGTGTATAGACCCACAGTCACCTATATGTGGGGGGCTTAAATGCCCTAGCAGCGCGACCTCACTCACTACTCTTCATGCTACTATCGTTTAGGTGGTGTTATTGCGCTCGGTGACACCTTTTTTTAAAACCTACTCGAATAACAACAATCATATGGTCGCCCAGGCATTAAGTATCTAGGTGCTTAACGTTTTGCCCCTCAAGCCCTAATAAGGAATTTTTTTAAAATACTATAACTTTCTATCAAGGTATCAAACTTTTGTAAATGAGATATTGACATAAATTTGGTTATGAGCACTTCATAGTGGTGCATGATTTTTTTAACCAAGTGAATTTTATTGTTGATTGAACTTATATTTTCCTTTTTGAACCTTTGAGATCATAATTTTTTTCAATTTATCCAATTTTATTGATTTTTACAATATTAGAAAGGTATTGAGGAGATCTATAGTTCTATCCATGCACTTTTTCCAAATTCATCCACATGTATTTTTTATTCAAATTTGTGCACATTTGCATTTTTGTTTATCACTTGGACACATTGACACCTAAAGAAAATTTTCTTTTTTGGGAAGGGTTCACAATCGAGATCATATTGGAAAAGTGTAATTTTAGTTTGAGGATCTCATTATGAGATATTGTTGTATTTTTCCATATTTGGTCCATTTCGACATTGTAAACTCTAGAAAGTAATTATGACATTATGATCACACTATATATAAAGTTCCAAATCATAATTTTAGGGGGGTTCTTGATTAAGTGATTGGGCGGGGCGGGGGGAGGTCTCTTGGTGTATTCTTTTGATTGTTTACTAGTGATCTTATTTTCCATGGATCATTATAAGGTTCCTTTACTAACATCATACAACTATTTAACTTGGCATCAACATGTATGGAGTACTCTATTGAATCAAGGTCACTCTCTATATGTTGAAAATAAGGTACCTGAACCTAAAGGTGATGATAAGAAGATAAAATTGACGATTGAACATACTAAACCTCTTGGATGTCTTCATAGTTTAATTTATTAAGATCTATTATTTCAAATTGAATCAAGTAAGGATTCTACTGTATCTTGGAAAAAGTTGAAAAAATTATACAGTACTATAGATAAAGTAAAAGGTTGTCAAATTGATAATGAACTGACGAGCCTTGATCCTAATAAATTTTACAACATCCAAGACTACATCACTAAGGTTAATGCTCTAAGAGGGAAAAATAAAGCATGTGGAATTGATAAAAAGGACAATTAGTTGGTTTATAATGTATTGAACAAAGATGATCCTGATTATGTAGTTGTTGTTTCTAGCTTTCATACTCATAAGTTAACAATGGGTTTTGCATATACTACACCATCATTTTTAGCTTTTTCTGAGATGTTAATATATGAGCAACAAAAGTTTCTTTCTATGGGTCTTGTAAAGTCACCTACATCTCAGGTATTGTTGGTCAATCAGGTGAAAGAGTCAAAACATTTGATAAGAAACAAAATAAATAAAAGAATAATCATATCCAAATCAATTATAGAATAAATTATCTTCTAAAGAGAAATAATCTAAGAAGGATAAGACTACTTTTTCATATTGCAAGAAGCTTGGACATGACGAACATTCTTGTTATAAGAAGGATATTGAATAATTGAAACATATTCTTACGAAAATCACATTGATCTACCTTCTAGAATGTTTGATTCAACTTATTCTTCTTCAAAGCAATCTAATAATGAAAAAAGTCATGATAGTATAGTTACTACATCAGGTAGAAAAGGACAAGCTCTTTGTGATTCTACAAGTCTGAGATCAGGGAGATGACTTCTAGATTTAGGAGCATCTCATCATATGGCATCTTTGCAGTTTGTATTCTCTTATTTTGAGCCTTGTACTATGTCACCTATTTTGATGTGAAACAATACATACATGAATACAATTGGGAATTAATTTATTGATATTAGGGAGGACACTTTTAATGATGTTTTGTGTGTACCTCATTTATCAAACAATTTTCTTTCCATCTATCAAATTACCCATGGTGGAGTAAGGAGGGCTATGGGATTCAATCTTGATTCGGTTATCATTAAAGACTTGGAGAGTAGAGAGATTATTTCTACTGGGATGGTTGATCATGCATCTTGGGTATACACCTTTATAAATTTTACTTCTAATGACAGCTTTGATCCTTCAGTTGTTGATCATACTTCTAGTATGGACCATGATTTTGAGGAGACTTTTGGCTACTTGAACTTGGGTGTTATCACATGTGATCTCATTCATGAGTCTTACATTCCATCTCCTCCATCTTTTGTTACATTTGATGATGCTTGTGTTGTTCCAATGTAGCAAGATACACATTTTCTTCCAAATATGGCTACATGGGATGAGTACTTGACAAACATTGTTGGTTTGTTGTTGAGTCCCACATTTCAGATTTGGGAGACACTATTGGTTACATACATATTCTCTTTGAGGGAGATGATTCTTATTCAATTGTTTTGAAGGAACTCTCTAACCCTCTTGTTCATTCTCTACATGATCATTCTTCACAATTTTACATGAGTGTGGATACTTTTGGACAACATTCAGAGGAGGCTTCTTTTTCTTCAAAGAGATATATTTGTCTTTACTTTGTGTTCTACATTCATCTCTACTAGATTATGAATTTTCATCTTCAGTAGTGTGACCTAGAATGCCTATTTGGAGTGTGTAAGCTTTTGACATCAACATGTAGACACTTGAGCATAGTTTAGAGACATCACACATCATCCTTCTTCCCACATCTTCCTTTCAGGAATGGGAAGACATTCTTGGTTTTGTTTCTTCCTAAGTGGAGGAACGTTGATCGAAGAGATTGGATCATCTTCAACATTCAATGTTGAGCATATAACATCATTGCAAGAAATGGTAATTTTGAAATCTACTCTTTAATGTGTATTTTACTTATTTCAATGAATTGGTTGCATGCATCTGAATTTGATGTGATTTTTAATTTTCTGCCATTACAGGCCAAGGATGAAGAAGGAATTGGTGGGCATGAGTAGATTAGTATCCAATTGGGATAAGGAAATGTGCCTCAACAAGAAAGCAAAGAAGAAAGGGTTCTTGGGGAGGGGAGCAAACAAGTGATAGACGAATCAATACGTATCTATTTTGATTTATTGAATAAGGGTAGAGATTGTATATTATGACCTTTTTTTTAATGTTTTTCACATTTATGTACTAGGATGACAATATTCCTATTTCACAACTTTGGGAAAAGAAGCAAAATTGTGTTGATCAAAGAAATATTGAGGTGATCACTGCATTCCTATGAGTTCACAAATATGAAGCGTGCTATCTTCTTTCCTTCTATACATATATTATTGGAAGTGGCAGTTTTAAATTGATATGTTTATGTATATATCTTGTGTTGTGAAACATCTGACATATTTTGCACGATAACAACATATATATTGAAAAAGAAGATTTCTTTGTGCATTGTGATCTTATTTAGATTATATGAACTTTAGTTGTTTGTATGCAATTGTAGAAGCTCAACATTGAATTTTGAAGATGATCCAATATTTTTGAACAACATTCCTCCCCTTAGGAAGAAACAAAACCAAGATTATATGTGAGATGTATTCCCATTTTAAAATGGGAGATGTGGGTAGAAGAATTATATGCGATGTCTCTAAACTATGCTCAAGTGTCTCCATGTCGATGTTGAAAGCTGACACACTCCAAATAGGCATTCTAGGCCACACAACTAAATATGTCAATTCGTAATATCCTAGAGAAAGATGTAGAACACACTCTAAAAATAAAGATGCAATTTTTGAAGATAAAGAAGATCCTCTAAATATTGTCCAAAAGTATCCACACCCATGTCAAACTACGAGGAATGATCATGTAGAGAATGAACCAGAGGGTCAGAGTATTCCCTCACAACAACTAAAGAAGGATCATCTCCATCAAAGAGAAGATATATGCAATCAATGTTGTCTCCCAAATCTGAAATACGAGACTCAACAAACAAACCAACAATGTCTATCAAGTATGCATCCCAAGTAGATATAGTTGGAAGACAATGTAGATCCTGCTACACTGAATCAAAAGAGGCCAAAACCGTGCCAACAAAAGCATCATCAAATGCAACAGAAGATAGAGGAGATGAAATAAAAGGCGCAAGAATAGGATTCAATGTGAGAAATTGCAAGTTCAAGAAGCCAAAAGTCTGCTAAATCATGGTTCACACTAGAAATATGATCAACAACTGAAGGTACAATGTCATCATCAAAAGAAAAATTTGTAAAGGTTTATAACTTAGATGAATGATCGACTATCGCAGTAGTAAGAATCTCTCTACTCTGCAAGTCTCTAATTATAACTGAATTAGAAGTGAACTCCACAGTCCTCCCATCTCCACCATGTGTAATATGATATATGGAAAGGAGATTATTTTCCAAATGAGGTAGACACAAAAAATCATTGAAAGTGCCCTCCCCAAAAGAAATAGACCCCTTCCCAAGCACACTCATGAATTTATTATTTCCCATCAAAATAGAAGACATAGTACAAGGCTCAAAAGAAGATAATATAGACTACAAAGATGCTATATGTTGAGATGCCCTTGTATCTAGAGGCCATCTCCTTGATCCAAGACTAGAAAAAGAACAAAGAGTTGTTTGCTTTCTTCCTGATGTAGTAACCAAACCAACATGACCTTTGTCATTATTAGACTGTTTTGAAGAAGAAGACATTGACTCAAACATTCTAGAAGGAAAATCAATTTGATTCTTTTAGAAGATGTTTCAACTCATCAATATCCTTCTTATAACAATAATGTTTGTCATACCCAAGCTTTTTGAAATATGAACAAGTAGGCTTCTACTTCTTAGATGATTTATGTATGGAAGAGGATTTATTGTTTGGTTGATCTAAATGTGGATTGTTCTTAGATTTCTGTTGTTTCTTATTAGTATGTTTTGATTCTTTCACCTAACAAGCCAACAATGACTAAGATTTAGATGACTCAATGAGACTCATTGAGATAATATTTTGTTGCTTGTGTATTAACATCTTAGAAAATGATGCAAATGAAGGTGTAGTATATATAGACCCTGATGGTACTTTCTACAAAATTTCTTGGCCTCTAATTATGGCCTTTGTCTTGAGATTTTGAATGAGTATTTCCTTATTGAGGATTTGTTTTAAACATTGATAAGGGCTGCTATTTATGCTAAAACCCTCCTAAAACCCTAGTCTTGAGTGTGCCTTGGCACTTTTTTTATAAACCTACGTTGACCATCTACTTTGGTTACCTGTCATTTAAGTGACAACTTGCGAGTCTCAATCCCATGTCTTTACTAGCCCCTTATGCCTAAGTTACCAATTGATCTATCACATGGTTAATATTTTATCCCAAAAATTCTTGAAAATCTTGAGTCTAAAACCTTGAATGGTCCTAGGCCCCCTCTTTCCATAGACATATCTTTAGAAAAAATAACTTTTATGCCATGCTTAATTAAAGTTACTTAAGTGCTAAGAGCCCAACCCGCTTGGGACATATGTAAATCCCTCACTGTAGCACATATCATCTTTGCATTAAATACTTATTCCTCTAGTACATAGCTAAAATGCGCTAGGTGGTGTTAATAAAGATGGGACATGTGTTGTGATGGTATTGCAATGAGCTACCCCTTCACAATGCATTTTCATGAAGCGAGTGCATAATGAAAATGCACTAGGCCAGAATGAACAATGAGAAGACATGTGGTGGCATTTGATTGTAGCATTGTGTCTCTTCACAACACATTTTATGAAGTTGAGCATAGTGCAAAATTGTGCTAAGTGGAGCTCAGAAGATTGTAACACATGTCTAGATCTAGTCGTAACACATTTCCTCTTCGTAGTGCGTTCCTATTTACAAAGTGCATAGTGAATATGCACTAGGTTAACTTTACCATGATAGAGATAGGTGTCACTATGCAATTAGTGCATGCCTTCTATGTATCACAATTTTTGTTCCTCAACACCAAGGCAAAACACGCTGAGAAGAAGCCACTAAGAAATCAACACTTGATATTATATGATTTCAACACTTCACTTCTTCATAGTGTATTCTTGAGGATAGAGCGCACAATGAGAAGGAACTATAAGAGAAATAATAAGGGAGGGACAAGTGTCACCTTTTGGTTTCATCACAAAGTTCCTTTAGAGTGCATTCTCAAGCCCTCAACACATACAAAAACTGCGCTAGGTGATGGTTTATAAAATGACACGTGCTTACATTTCATTAAAACACTCAACTACTTTATAGTGCATTCCTTTCTCGACATTGCATATGTAAAAGGTGATGGGAAGGTGATGTCACCTATAAACAAATGGCAATATTTCATTACATCGCATAATTCTAATGGAGCACATTTTCAAAACATCAATGCATAAGGAAATTGTGCTCGGAAATAGTCACTGGGATGTCAACACGTGCACGTCCTAGACTTCAATGTGGAGCTCTAATGTAGCACATTTTCATGGATTCAATGAAAAACCCAAATGCGCTTAGGTTAACAAAGTATAAGTGGGACATGTCATATTTAGGCTTCAATGCATAAGTCTTTCTGTAAGAGAGGGGGACCAACCACGTTCAAGGCCCCAAGTCACGGAGATCCAAGAGCGGAAGGTTGCCCTAACTTACCTCACTCTAAAGGGGTGTCTTGAAATGAGGGATGAGAATGATGAGGACTATAAGGTCCTTCAATCACTTTGTAGACTCAAAATCCAGAATGGGGCTAGGCGAGCCAATTTTTGGTTTCAACACTGTACCTCAGGTAGCTCTTTGCCCGAGGATGGAAGTGTGGTTCCAGGATGACAGCGTCACGTGCTGGCATCTCTCAGGTGCACTGGAGTCCGGATGACCAGAGGACTGGAAATACAATAAGAACCGCCAGAAAATGAGTTGACGACCTAGCTAGTCACTTCTAAAGGAACAAAATAGAACTTTAACATAGGAGAGATACAAATGAACGTGGTAAAGTAAGTATATGAAAGCTAAGGTGACAAAGATAATCTCACAAAGATGCTCGTTCTCCAACTAGCTCCAAATGCATGTGCACCTACACACAAGAAAGAGGGAAAATTGTTGGGGGATGTATAGGGGCCTGCCTCAGTCAAACCCCCATTTTGGTGTTTCCACCTCCACTGACAACCAAGATAGCAACGATAGAGAAATGTATGATAAAGGAGAAAAGAAAGTAGAAAACACAATAAACACTACAAAATAGTAGATTGCTACTTAACCAAATCATAGAGGAGAGGAGTGAAAACGTTACCACCTCCACCAGGAGTTCACTAGCCAATGATGGAGAAAGAGAGCTTGAAAAATCACCACAGCCTCAACTACGATGAAGGGAGATGTTGCAAACCTCAAGTCCCTATTGCATGGCTTGTTCCACACTTGCTCTATGGAGTTGATGGAGTGTTGTTGCTGCTGCTATGAAGTGCTAAAGTGCTGCTTGCAGTGAAAATGAAGGATGAGAATGCTTGAGAATGCAAGAAGTGATTGCTAGAATGCTTAGAGATTGTAAGAGGATGAAATTAAGTGAGAATGGATCAACTTGAAGGAAGAATGAGCAAAAATAAGGCATTTTTAGGTCAGTTGGCAAAGAGGGACATTACAATTTGTTCCCAATAGGAAGTGTAATGCCTCTGCCAACTTTAGACACAAGAATCCGTCAGGGACATAAGCACACCACACGGACGTCTGCGCACCGCGCGAGCGTCCTCAACAGTTATTCTTCTACTGACACAAAAAACATATGCCAAGTGGAACGAAGGCAGTAGGCTAATATGGAATTTCACCTTCGGATTTGGTTTTCTAAGGCGAGGAAGTGTAAAAGGGGAATTTGTGTAAGGGGTGAAAATTTACTCCTATACATTTCCCCCCCACTTTAGCGAGCACAAATACTGATGAGTGCTTCGGTAAAGTAGATTGAAGAGTGAACAGGGTTAGAAATTTATACCTGAACTATCAAGGAAGCAGACCGCGATCTGGTGGACTCGAGAGTGCAGGACAAGCAAAGGACCTCATAGCCCCGCAGAACTATGAAGCTATAGAATGAAAGCATCTTATAGGCCCACAGACCTGCAAGGAGGCAACCCCCAAGATCTCTCACATGAAGGAAGCCCCAAGAAGTAAGCACCTCACAAGCCCACAAACCTGCAAGGAAGGTATCCTCCAAGATCTCTCACATGAAGGAAACCCAAAAAAGTGCCTTACAGACCTGCAGACCTACAAGGAGGCATCCCCCAAGATCTCTCACATGGAGGAAACTCAGAAAAGCATCCTACAAACACACAGACTTATAGTGGAGGTGTCCTCCAAGATCTCTCACATGAAGGGTACCCAAAAAAAGTGCCCTACAGACCCGTAGACCTACAGGGGAGCCACCCCCAAGATCTCTGCATGGAGGAAGCTCAAAAGAAGTGCCCTACAAACTCGTAGACCTATAGGGAGGTATCCCCCAAGATCTCTCACATGGAGGAAACCCAAAGAAAGGGGACTCCGCAGAGTTGGAAGGCGGCTTCACGGGCACACCTGTAAAGCAACATGTCTACCTGCAGATAGAACATGTCAGAAAGCAACCACACAGGAAAATAAGCGGACAGTCATGCAAATTGTCAACAAGTTGGAAAAATTTCAAAGGGGTCCCTTGGGAACTCGGCATAAATAAGGGGTCCACTCAAGGGACACACTGTTCGAAAGTACGGAAGAGATGTTTCTTTCTCAGATCGATTCATCATCAAGGAATCCTTTTGAAAGATGTTCACTTCATCAAGGAATTCGAAAGGAAGAAAATGCCCCATGCGAGGGGAAGTTCAAAGTTGCTCCCGCCTTGAAGGAAAAGTTCTCAAATTCTTTTCTTTACGAACCCATGATGAAGGAAACACATTCCGTTAGGGTTCTAGGTAGAGAATGTGATTCCTTGAAAAAAGGTTTGTGAAGATTCTTGAGAAAAGACTCATCGGAAACAAATGCATTCTCTAAAAATTGAAATGTTATAGAAATGGCGTTGTCACACATGAAAGGGACAACTCAAGCAAATAAGAGAGAAATATAAAGAAAAAGCTAAAAGAAACATTACAAACAAAGGGCATAGGGGTGATCTAATATTTCAAGGTTAGAATTGCTCATAAATATAGATAAGTATAATAATAGTATATAAAATGAACTGTCATCAACCCCCTACTATATTAGACCATGTGAAGAATGCACAAGAAGATAAAGTAAAAATGAAAAATTGGGTCAATGTGGAAGGGAAGCCTAAATGCCCCCAATGCTTTGCATCATCCCCAATTTGTTGAAAATCAAGCACAAACATGGAAGAATGATGATACACATAGAAGAAGGTTTACGACACAAAAACCATGCCTGTATCCAAGCACCAACAAGGGTGACAAGGGTCATCTAGGCACACATACCATGATCAGTAGGGAACACATCACAACACACACATCTAATCTAAAGATAAAGAAAAGCCCTCCCCCTAACATTGATCGACTAAGAGGTCATCCGCTTCCCACTCTAGATCATTGTAGGGGGAAGGAGGACATGCCTACAATGGTGGAATGTTAAGAGGAGGAGCTTCCGACCCTTCCACAACAAGGGCTAAGGAAGAGGGCCCTATAAGGTCCTCTCCACCAAGCTCTTGTGGAGCTAAGGTCAACGATTTTGTGAAGATCGCTAACAAGGTCGTAACTTTGTCCAGAGAGTTAAACATTCACTTTACAGGAGTGTTATGTTTTACCTCAATGAACGGAGAAGGTTGTGCTCGAGATTCACCACTAGGCTCACCAAATGATTCAGGAGTGGTGACAAACTTAGGGGAAACTGAGACTAGTTCCATTACTAGGACAAAACAAGTTAGTGTGGGACCACCTTTCAAAGAAGGCAGGCTCCTCTTACATCCTTCGTTGCTGGAAGGACTACCCTCCACATTTTGCTTTGTTAGGGGATGTGAACTCCCCATAGATGAGGCAAGAGGTGCAGAGGAAGAGGAGTAGGAGAAAATCGCAATAGATACCACCGAAGTGTTTGACATATCTATAGGTTTCGAGAAAGGTGGGACATCTGGAAGGGACATCAACAAGGGCGGCTCCACCGAAGGAGCGATGAACACCTGCACCTTTTTGGGGTCAGACACATTCATACTCAAAGCAGAAGCCAGAAATGAGACTAAACTATTTTAAACGGAAGCAGAGGGGAGGAGAGAGGAGGACGCGACAAGAGTCCCTAATACAGGGGTGGTCATCTCCTCTTCCTTTCTCTGCAGGCGACCTGCTTAGCTACGAGAGCCTTTCGCTGGCGCTTGCGCTCGCGTGCAAGGTGGTTTCTGCGACTCTTCAAATCAGAGGCCGAAGGCTACGAAGGAACATAAGGCTCTTGCTCGGCCATGGGAGTGTCCACTACAGCCATTTCCAGTAGAGGAATAGACTCCTGAACGGGAGTAGGAGGAGTAGGTTGAGAAGCAACGAGAGGAGTCAGATCTAATGCCTCGGCAACGAGCCTCTTCTCGTTTACTGCTTTGGGAGGAAAAGTGGTAGGAGGCCATGGAGGTTAAGAAAAAGAGGACTCCCCATGGGTTCCTTTCTTCCTGCTATACCGAATGGGACTAGGCTCCATGGGCAGAATAGGAAGCTCAAACATGGGACGCTTGGACTTTCACTAAGCGAGCACCATAGTATTTTCTCACAAACGCATGATGGAATGTAATGGCGCCACAATAGGGAGAGAGGAAGTGTTAGGCTGAGTAGTGGAATAGGAAGAAGGAGGATCTTGGGACCACTTATCTTCTTCCCTTCTACGTGCCTTGGCGACATCACTGTCAGCTTTTAAGCAAGCCCTATGTGAAACAACATAGGGCAACAAAGGGCATCTCACTCTCGGTGTCAAGCACCCTCTCTTGTAATTCTGATAAGTTTGATACAAAAGGTCCTTCCTAGGTGAAAGAGGACCAATAGGAATAGGCCAAGAGTAATCCAAGGAGTAGCTGCCATGACCAACTAGTGGTTTATAACTAGTGTCATGAATCACATGCACAAAATCTTCGTGGATAAATTTTAGACATTTATGCACAGCTGAGGGTATGTCATTCATAGCTACTAACCAAGGGATACCCAACTTTACTCTAAAGATCTCAAATCTAGGGATTATGTTGAACAAAAGCTTCACGGATTTAGGTCCAATCAAAATTGACAAGACGATACTACCCAAAGGGGGTACAAAAAGTCCATCGTGTGTGTGGATGGTGCTCACAGGTGCATAGTACCCATATTTGTGCAAAATGTTGATTAGCATGATCTCCTCAATTATGATGTTTACTTGAGATGTCAGATCAATGAGAACACATGCTACGATGTTTTCGTTGATTCGTGAAGGGATGTAGAGAGGAGATGGTTCACTATTAAAACCCATCGACAGATCCTGTGAAGTAAAGGTTATACCAGTACCACTGCTCACAAGCTGTACAAAGGGGATAAGTTGATGTAGGAAAGAGGCCATCACATGCAATGAATGACACTCTCTCGGAACCCTCCAAAGGTTGCAAGGTAGAGCAGTGACCCAATTAACGTTTCGTTACACAACACTTTCATAACCTTCCAACTACGCATACTAGGGGTCACAGGTTGGGTTGTAAGGCGAAGGAATCACAACACTCACACCTACAATACTCCTAGAATACAAGGAAAGGATCTTTCAATATCGAAAAATGGAACCAAAATGGTTCATGTCGGGTTCAACAAAAATGTAAGAGAGGGGGACCAACCACATTCAAGGCCCTAGGTCATGGAGAGCAGAGAGCGGAAGGCTGCCCTAACTTACCTCACTCTAAAGGGGTGTCTTGAAATGAGGGACGAGAATGATGAGGACTATAAGGTCCTTCAATCACTCTGCAAACCCAAAATCCAGAATGGGGCTAGGCTAGCTAGTTTTCAGGTTCAACATTGTACCTTAGATAGCTCTCTGCCCAAGGATAGAAGCGCGGTTCTGGGATGACAGCGCGACGCATTGGTGTCTCTTAGGTGCGCTGGCATCCATATGACCAAAGGACCAAAAATACAATAAGAACCACCAAAAAATGAGCTGAAGGCCTAGCTAGTCACTTCTAAAGGATCAAAACAAAACTCTAACATAGGAGAGATACAAACGAACATGGTAAAGTAAGTATATGAAAGCTAAGGTGAAAAATATAATCTCACAAAGATGCTTGTTCGCTAGCTAGCTCCAAATGCACGTCCACCTACATACAAGAAATAGGGAAAATTGTTGGGAGCTGTATAGGGGCCTGCCTTAGTCAGACCCCCATTTTGGTGTTTCCACCTCCACGGATAGCCAAGATAGCAATGATAGACAGATGTGTGATTAAGGAGAAAAGAAAGTAGAGAACACAATAAATACTACAAAATAGTAAAGTTCTACTCAACCAAATTGTAGAGGAGAGGAGTGAAAACGTTACCACCTCCACCAAGAGCTCACTAGACAATGATGGAGAAAGAGAGCTTGAACAATCACCACAACCTCAACTGTGATGAAGGGAGGTGTTGCAAACCTCAAGTCCCTACTGCAATGGCTTGTTCCACACTTGCTCTATGGATTTGATGGAGTGTTGTTGCTACTGCTATGAAGTGCCAAAGTGCTGCTTGGAGTGAAAATGAAGGCTAAGGATGCTTGAGAATGCAAGAAGTGATTTCTAGAATGCTTAGAGATTGTAAGAGGATGAAATGAAGTGAGAATGGATCAACTTGAAGGAAGAATGAGCAAGAATAAATTATTTTTGTGGTTGGTCAAAGAGGGACATTACAATTCGTTCCTAATAGGAAGTGTAGCGCCTCTACCAACTTCAGACGTAGGAATCCGTCAGAGACGTAAGCACACCACGAGGACGTCTACGCGCCGTGCGGGAATCCTCGAAAGTTATTCTTCTACTAATGCAAAAAATAAATTCCAAGTGGAATAAAGGCAATGGGTTGATGTGGAATTTGTCCTCCAGATTTGGTTTTCTAAGGTGAGGAACTGTAAAAGGGGAATTTGAGTAAGGGGTGAAAATTTGCTCCTCGACACTTTCACATCACGCTTTCAAAAAATCAATTTCAAATGGAATATGTGATGTAAGGAAGGAATGTGCTAGCCATTGATCCTATTTTAAAGCCCCCAAATCGACAGTTAGAATTCAAATGAGAATGGATAGCTAACACGTGATCTATTTCATATGTGTGAGTCATCACACTAAAACTAAATCTCAACTACTAATTTTTTGAGTGTAATAAACTTATAATTATTCTAGTTCTCATCACAATTGCAACCACATTCAAGTTTTCTAAAGAATTGAGCTCTCCGAAGGCAATTTTTTCAAGTACAAAACTAGGGTTTCCCATAATTTCCTAAGTTGTCTATCCATCTATAATTACATAATTGTTAAAATCATTGAAAGAATTATGTAGTAGATGGTTTTTAGGGTTTTTTGTTTGAATTTTTGAAAGAAAAGGAGAAAAACCTAGGAATTTTATAGGTTAAACCTAAACCCTAGTTGAAATAAAACCCTAAAAATGAGTGAATCAAGTGTTAAAACAAAGGGAACAAAGAGGTTCATGGAAGATGAACTCATGAAACAAATACCTGATTCAACCAAGAGAGAAAAACATGCTCAAGACAGGAGGTTTTGATAGACAGATTGAACGACCTAGCTGAGAAAATAAGGGATGTTGCCATCCCTATGCATGGGTGGACATTGTTTGAGTATACATACAAAAGAAGTAAATTGTATCGGCCAGTGTCCAACCTATGGACTTTAGACTTGGGGAAATTAGTGGTTTCAAATGTATTTGTAAATGTTGACCCGGTTACAATCCTGAGACAAGGGTATGATGAGAAGGACAAAATGATCAAAAGCCAAAAGGGTGCTCCTTTTGATGGGTCTAGATAGTGGCAAGTTTTTCCTTCATCAGTTTATGCTTTTACCATTTCATTTGCTAAGTTTCACAAACATTTCCAAGAATTCATACATCTTTCATATGCATTTTATTAACTTTGATAGACCTACATACGTGGAAATATAAATATGATATATTGATATATGCTTGTGTGTATGTATGGATATTCATAAGATCTAGTATGTTTTTATGATTTAATTGTGATTGTTAATGATGTGAATGCCTTGGTAGAAAAACTAACATTTGTAGCCAAGAAGAATATAGCCTATAGCAATTGAATTTATAACCCATAGTAAAGGACTGTGGAGGGTTACTGGGGAAAATCCAAAATGATTGTAGTGTGATAGTTCTAGAGGAAAGCAAAGGTGGCTATATAATGGTCAACCATGAGTCACCATAATTACACTTTTATCCACTAATAAGGAAATTGAAAGAAGAATTTTGTACGAAATAGGAGTGACCCATGACGTGACAGTTTCCATGAAACACGTCCCTGCCATGGCGGTTAACCGTTAGGGGTAGAATCCTAGTTTTGTTTTTTGTCTATTTGATATTTATGGTTTTTTGTTTCAAAGACTAGTCCTCTCCCTATTCTTGAGGGAGAGTGGATGTATGCATTAATGTTCTATTTTTAGTCCTAGAATGAATAAGACTCCTCCCAAACCTATATATTGGGTTTTGTGACCTTGAGGAGCAAATCTAGCAGTGTGATTGTTTTTACTAGTTAATAGTTAATTGATGTTAGTTTTTTGTTAACAAGTTGCAATAGATATGTACTAATAAATAAGAAGTCCTTAGAGATTCTTGTCAGACTATAAGAAATCCAATTTTTATGCAATAAAGGAGTTTAGTTTGTTGTCATGATTTGTTGATCAAGTAGTGAATATTTGGTATCTTCTATTGGCAAAACAACTCGAGCAAGGGCCACTCGAAGTATTGCCAACCCACCTTATTTTCTATTACTAGATTAGATGCTACATTACTTAATTCATTTAAGATAAGTTTTCAATTATATGCATGCAAATTTTTGTTGCAAGTATGAGCAAATTGGTGTTCTCATTGATGCCAACAAGCTTGTGTTGTCATTGGTGTCAATTGTATAAGGAGGAAGAAGATCATTATTGGGGGAGATTTTTGAGTGTGAGAAATTGATGTCCATGCTTTGATTAGTTACATTATGTTGTCATGAGTAAAGCTACTAGTGTCAATCTCTAGTGTTGCTGTGATAAGTTTCTGTGCTCTATGGTTGAGTTGCTATGTTGTATTTGGTTTAGTTGGGTTGAGGAAGTACTAAAGATGATGAGGATGTGTCTCTAGTGCTTGGTTTCCAAGTGCTTTTGAGAAAAAAATGATAAAAATAAGAAATAATGTGTTGTAGTGGTGTTTTGGGTTGTAGGGTTGTGTTCTTGTGTTGCTCTGCATTTCTTCTAGGTTGAAGCTCTACTTATGTGATTTAGATATGTTCATCAAAGATATTCAAAGGTGTTGTATCCAAAATTTGGTGTGCTGGATCGTTGTACAAAAGAAGTTGTGTTCACCAGAGTGTGAGTTGTGTATTGTAGAGGTGTTTGGGAGAAATGTATCTACTCTGTGTTTCTCCCAGTTATGTTTCAGGTCTTGCAGATTTGAAGGAGTATTGATAGTGTTGGTATCTTTCTTCAGTTGAATTTTTTCATGGTTTGGAGCTAAGAAAGTATGTTTCTTGAGTTACAGTGTATGGCAAAGTAGTTTAGATGTATTGGGTGTGTACATTCTTTAGGTGAAAGTTTTTGCGAAGGAGTTAGTTCAATTTCAGGGTATTTATAGAATATTCCAAAGTGTGTTCAAGTGAAATTGTTTGTCTATGAGTTATGGATAGATCAAAGGAAACACGTACTTAAAATCTTAATGGTGTTTACATAGGTATTGATCGACCTTGGTGTTTACACTACTTGCGAAGGTGCTTAGTTGTTCCTGGAAGCATGGTGTGGCATGTAAGGATGGATTTAGGTCCTAGATAAGGAGTTTTGTGGTCCCTTCATTCCTTTCCACCGCGAGAATGTTTTACTGCCAACATAATTTGAATTTGCACGGTTGAGGTGCATAACCAATCTTGGAGAAAGTTTCAAGGTTGAAGATGGTATAAATATGAGTTGAGTTGTTGAAGGATGATGTGATAAACAAGAGAGATGGAAATGATGTGAATTAAAGAGTGTTAGAGTGCAAATTTGAGAAGTGCAGTGCCAACTTTCATGTGTTAGATTATTGGATGTAGTGAGCAAAAGGTGTCTACAATTCTTTAATCAAGCTGCGAAGGTATTGGCGAAATTGTGGTGGATTCTCTATTGCATTGAGATGGTTTTCTCTATGTAACATATCTTCTCTATCTTCTTTTCTATTATGGAAGTGAGCCTTTCTTCTTCTTCTAGGGAGTGATCCCTTTGATAGTGAGTCCTTGTAATTGGTGTTGTTATTACTTATAATGTGAGCTAATCCTCACCATGGTTTTTCCCATCTTGTGTTTTCCATGTAAAGCTGGTGTTCCCTTATGTATGGTGTTAAGTTTCTATTATTTTATTTCCATGGTAAATCATCATAACATATTTAAGGGTTTATTGAATGAATGTGGATCTAAATGTGTATAAGGTTTTTGAAGTTTTAAGGTACAATTGATTCACCTCCCCTCTTAGTTGTCTTGTGCATTCAACAATTGGTATCAGAGCAAGGTTCCTTGGAAGAAATCTTAACCGCTTGAGGTAGATCTAGGATGGAACACAAGAAGGAGATCACCATGTTTGATTGCACAAACTATGTATTCTGGAAGACAAGGATGGAAGGTTATTTGGTTTATCTTAGATTTGATAATTGGAAGGCAGTACAAAATGATTATACTATGCCTACAAATGGTTCGAGTACTGAAGCTGAAATCAAGGCCTATGAATGCAATGGTAAAGAAAGGTATTCTCTCTTATGTAGTCTTACAAATTCTGAATTAGTGAAAGTTATGGATCTGAAAAATTGCTAAAGAAATCTACACAAAGTTGGAAAGCATTAATGAAGGATATGATAAGGTTAAACAAGCTAAGATGTAGAATCTGAAGATTACATTTGAGGACTTGCAGATTTCTAAAGATGAAAACATTATAAGCTACATGTAGAGGGTAGATGAAGTGGTTAGTTCCATCAGAGGTCTTGGTGGGAAAGTCAAAGAAACAAAAGTGGTAAAAAAATTCTCAGAACTCTTCCTAAAGCATATAGTAATAAAGTTTCTGCTATTGAGGAATTTGAAAATCTCTATTTATATACTAGAGATCAGTTGTATGGCTCCATAATTACATTTAAAATGAGATAAATTGGTGCAAATAATGGTGCAAAAGTTGAGACTACTTTTAAGGTTGGAAAATTATAGAAGATTGGAGAATCATATCAGGAGGATCTTGATGATGTGGAAGCTAACTTTGCGAGAAGGATGAAAAAGGGTTCTGGTAAGTACAAAGGTAAGTTTCCTTTCAAGTGTTTCAGTTGTGGAAAGATAGGTCACTATGCTTCAAGGGCTCCAAACAGATTTGTGAATGACAAAAATAAGGAGAACAAAGGTAAGATGATTAAGAAAAGTTATGTTAGAGAAGATGCAAGTATTTTTGATGATGAATCTAATTATAGAGATGATGATGATGGTGAATGCTTGTTTATGGCTTTAAAAGATGAAACCAAATTTTTTAACTTTGAAAGATGTGTGAAGGAAAGCCCTCTGAAGAAAAAGGCTAAGACTGAAGGTACTTTGGTATTTTCTTTTCATGTTATACAGGATAAGAACTATTGTATCATTGATAGTGGATGCTCTAACCATATGATCGGTGACAAGAATAAGTTTGTTAGACTTGAAAAATATGATGGAGGACTTGCTAGATTTGGTGATGATTTAGGTGCTAAGATATGTGGAATAGGTTCAATTAGTTTTAATGGCAAGCATAATACTAATGATGTTTACTATGTTAAGGGTTTAAGGAATAATCTCTTAAGTGTTGGACAAATGTGTAGAAAATGATACAATCTTATGTTTTAGGATGATGGATGTGAGATCAAAAAAGGGTCTGGAACTGTGATTGTTGCTGGAAGAAGGACAAGTGGAAATGTTTATCAGCTCAAGGGTGTTGAAGGTCATTGCTTTATGACTCAGATTAATGAAAGCTAGCTATGGCACAGGAGGATGTGTCACATCAATTTTGATAACCTAGTAAGAATCAATTTAGTTCAAGCAGTGAGAGATCTGCCAAAGATTAGAAAGCCTATCAATGTTGTTTGCAAGGATTGTCAGATTGGAAAACAAACAAGAAGTTTCAAAGGTAAAGAACAATCTTCTACCAGATTGTTAGAATTGGTGCATACAAATCTTTGTGGTCCTACGAGAGTAAGAAGTCGTCAAGGTGACAAGTAATTTATGCTTTTGATTGATGATTATTCTAGAATGACATGGGTTACTTTTCTCAAAGAAAAATATGAAGCCCTAGACAAGTTTAAAGTATTTAAAGTTATGGTTGAGAATGAAATGGATATTAAAATCAAGTGTTTGAGGTCTAATAGAGGTGGAGAGTTCACCTCCAATGAATTTAACATGTTTTGTGAGAATCATGGCATAAAGAGGCACTTATCTTCCCTTGAGACTCCTTGGAAAAATGGAGTGGTTGAAAGGAAAAATGGGACTATTCAAGAAGTTGTAAGGACTATGATGAAAGAAGAAAACCTACCAGAAGTCTACTGGAGAGAAGCAAATCTTACTATTGTTTACATACTTAACAGAGTTCAAGCAAAAGCAAACAACACAAAGACTCCCTATGAGCTAGGATATGGAAGGATTCCTACAGTCAAATACTTTAGGGTATTTGGAAGCAAATGTTACATCAAGAAGGATTCCTATAGTCAAATACTTCAGGGTATTTGGAAGCAAATGTTACATCAAAAGAGATGAAGAAAACTTGGGAAAGTTTGATGCAATGTCTGATGAAGGTATCTTCCTTGGATACTCTACTAGAAGCAGAGCCTACAGATGCTACAATAAGAGATTGAGAAAGATTGTTGAGAGTGAATTGTCAAAGTTGATGAAGATTATCAGAATTCAGTAGTGATGGATGGATATGAATCAAGTGAGCCTAATTTCAGAGAAGAAGACAAAGCTAAGGAAAAATAAGTATAGATTGAAGAGGAAGAAGCTTTGAAAAAGACCCCTAGAACCCCTAAGTATGTGCAGAAGAATCATTTTGAAGAATAGATCATTGGAGACAAAAACAAAGGTGTATTGAAAAGAAGGAAATCTACTGAAGAAGAGGTAAATTTATGTTTACTTTCTGAAGTTGAACCTAAAACAGTAATTGAGGCATACAAAGATGAACATTGGATAAAGGCTATGAAAGAATAACTATTGCAGATAGAGAAGAATCAGACTTGGGAAATTGTCCTAAGACCTGGAAACAAAAATATAATTGGAACTAAATGGGTGTTCATAAAAAAACTAAATGAGAATGGAGAAGTGGTAAGAAACAAGGAAATACTTGTGTGTAAAGGCTACTCACAAGTTGAAGAAATAGATTGTGAAGAGACATTTGCTTCGGTGACAAGAATAGAGGCTATTAGGATGTTTTTGGCTTTTGTAGGACATAAGGATTTTAAATTTTATCAAATGGATGTAAAATTTTCTTTCTTGAATGGAGAGTTGGAAGAAGAAGTATACATGGAACAACCAAAAGGATTTCAGTTATCAGACAAACTGGATATGGTCTACAAATTGAAGAAGGAATTATATGGAATGAAGCAAGCTCCTAGAGCTTGGTATACAAGGTTGGACATATATTTGATACAACAAGGATTCAATAAAGCTACCACATATAGTAATCTTTACTTTAAAGTTGAAAAGGATCAAATTCTAATTGTGGTTGTATATGTTGATGACATAATTTTTGGAGGAAATAAAGTTGTGTAAGAAGTTTGCATAAGAGATGCAGAATGAGTTTGAGATGTCTATGTTTGGGGAGATGAAATTATTCCTTGGGCTACAAATTAATCAAACATATCAAGGAATTTTCATTTCATAATCAAATTATGTTGAAAATAAATGTTGAAGAAGTTTGGAATGGAAGATTCTAAACTGGTATGTACTCCTATGGTGATCCAGGTGGATCTTCAAAAATCTTAAAAATTTACCTGTTTCAAATGCTCAATAAATTGATGTCATTGCATAGAGCTCACTGAGGGCTTTCCAGTGTAACTTGAATGGGCTCAAATGAAGACCATATGCCAAAGTTATGTCTGGTCAAAGTTTGGTCAAAGCTGGTCAACCAAAAAAATTAATGATCATGGAACATTTATCTACCAATTCCATCATGTAGAGCTTGACAAGAGATTTTTGATGCATTTTAAATGGACCAAATCCGTATCCGTATGTGGAAGTTATGACCAATCAAAGTTGTGGTCAAACTTGGTCAAAGTGATGATGTGGCATCACCAAAACTTGACACTTGGTAGAACACGTGGCGGATGATGTGGTAGGAACAATGAGTTGGCACTAACATGGACCAACTAAGTGATAAAATAAGGATTAAACCATATTTATTAAAGAAAAAGCGTTTAGTCTAATATTTAAACAAAGAGGATTTGGTGGGATTTGATCCCTTGAACTATGCCTTAAAATCCTCTTGCACCACATGCCTTGTCCAAGATATAAGGGGAGCTTCTCCCTATATATAAACCTTAAATAAACATAAGAATTGTTTTATTTTATGTAAAACATAAAATAAGGGGTTTTGATAAAAATAAGGAGAAAATTAAGTGGCGCCTTAGGACAAATATAAAGTTCGATCCTTTTTAAAAGGATTTTCATTGGTTTTTGAAATTAAAGGGCCTAATTAAGGAAAATATTAAAAAAAATATTCCTAAGCCTGAATTATGATTTTTATGAGATTTGTAAAAAAACAAATAAGGGGTTCTCATAAGCTATATTTTCATGATTTGTAATCTCAAAATGGAGATATAGCAAATATTTGCAAATATTATTGTTGCAACCCCTTATTAGCATATGAGCATGTATATAAGGGGTATTATTTCTTTGTAGAAAACAATGCTTAGAATGATTAAAGAAAATTATCCTGGAAGAATTCTCTTGGAAGGAGAATTAGGGAAATTGCTCACTGGATTTGTAATAGAGGCTTGATGCCTTAGTCTTTGGTACTCATGTTTTGAGAGAGTGAGTTGCATTATTACTGCTTTGGAAGCATTGTAAAAGTGACAAAGAAGCTAGGCATGAACATGTTGCTGGGAAGTTTCTATCAGTGCGATGCGGAAGCAAGAAGAGTTTGAAGAGCAATAATCTTCCTTGAAAGTAGAATAATTTGTATTGCAGCTTGAAGACCATAGTGATGTAATCAGGCAATTTGCATCATATTAATGGAAAACGACGTCGCAAATTGAGCGAGCTTGGAGATGTAGCCCTAACATTGGGTGAACTCCGTTATCAAATTTTGTTTCTTTCATTCTCCTGTCTATGTTTTGAATGCTCATTTCTATGCTCCTTCTTACATGCAATTTGTCAATGATCAATAATAATAAAATATGTGATCCATAGGTGAATCTGACAAATTGTTTATGTGATTCATAAGTAGGATTGTTTTACAAATCAAGTGGTATCAGATCTAGTTTGACATTTGCAAGGTGTGAAGATGGGAAAAGGATTGAAGCATGCAAAAATCTAGGAGTTGGAAGAAATCAATCATTGCATTCAACTGGAGAATGTTGAACTCAGGAGATTTCTTGAGAAAGTCCAAATCTCCTCATAGATTTGGTGGCAACAAAAGTCCACAAAGGCATAAACCTGATTTCTCCAAAGTGTTTCTAAACTATGGTATTGCTGTTAATGCAATAAGTAGCATATGTAATGCTTTTCCTTGTTATTTTTGTGGCATGAATAACCATTGTGTTGCCAAGTGTAAACAATGGAAGGAACTATATTAGAAGGTCTTGTTGATCAGTGGAGAAATTGGACATGAAAATTGTCATCCTCGTCGGAAGAAGAAGAATGACAAGAAGGATTTGAAGATGAATTTTTTTTGTACTCATTGTAACATGAGTGGACACTGGGAAGCAAAGTGTTGGAAGCTACATCTAGAGCTTCGTCACTCACCAAGAAAGAAAACCTATGCAAGAACCTATACAAAAGAAGGTTGCAAAGGAGAAAGTGGAACATACAATCACGATCTTGGACAAAGACCCTAAAGAAGATCAGCTGTAGAAGGATAATCTATTAGCCTAGGTACGTAAAAAATGGATTGGTTATCTCCATAAATGATTTTTATTATAAATTCACATGTTGCTCAAGATTGTAAAAGTGATGACCTGTTATAACATCACTTGCAACATTGTGTTTAAATATTTTGTTGGGAGTCTAAGTAGTCAGTAAGACTAGTCGAATATTGTAATAAAATTTTGGAGTCCAAAAGTTCTTTCAGTGGGAAGGATTGATCCAAGTGGATCTTAAAAAACCCTAAATTTTGACTATTCCAAATACTCAAGAAATTGGCATCATTGTGTAGAGCTTGTGGAGAGCTTTCCAATGCAACTTGAACGGGCTCAAATGGAGACCATATGCCAAAGTTATGGCTGGTCAAAGTATGGTCAAATCTAGTAAACCAAAAAAATTAATGATCATGGAACATTTCTCTACTAGTTCCATCATGTAGAGCTCAGTGAGAGCTTTCCGATGCATTTTGAACAGACCAAATCTGAGTCTGTATCTGGAAGTT
The DNA here is from genome assembly GCA_007258455.2 of Sequoia sempervirens. Taxonomy (NCBI): domain Eukaryota; kingdom Viridiplantae; phylum Streptophyta; class Pinopsida; order Cupressales; family Cupressaceae; genus Sequoia; species Sequoia sempervirens. Next base: position 86,705,858 of record VDFB02179234.1, read on the forward strand.
ATGATGAGTCAAAGTTGCAGTCAAAATTGGTCAAAGTGATGATGTGGCATCACCAAAGCTTGACACTTGGCATGACACATGGCGAGAACAGTGAGTTGGCATTGACATGGACCAACTAAGTGATAAAATAAGGATTAAACCATATCTATTAAAAAAAAAACATTTAGTCTAATATTTAAACAAAGAGGATTTGGTGGGATTTGATCCCTTGACCTGTGCCTTAAAATCCTCTTGCACCGCACGCCTTGTCCAAGATATAAGGGGAGCTCCTCCCTATATATAAACCTTAAATAAACATAAGAATTGTTTTATTTTATGTAAACCATAAAATAAGAGGATTTCATAAAAATAAGGAGAAAATTAAGGGGGGCCTTAGGACAAATATAAAGTCCAATTCTTTTTAAAAATATTTTCATTAGTTTTTAAAATTAAAGGGCCTAATTTAGGAAAATATTAAAAAAAATATTCCTAAGCTTGAATTATGATTTTTATGATATTTGTAAAAAAACAAATAAGGGGTTCACATAAAAATAAGGGGTAAATAAGCTATACTTTCAAGATTTGTAATCTTGAAATGGAGATATAGCTAATATTTGCAAATATTATTGTTGCAACCCCTTATTAGCATATGAGCATGTATATATGGGGGTATTATTTCTTTGTAGAAAACAATGATTAGAATGCTTAGAGACAATTCTCCTAGAAGAATTATCTTGGAAGGAGAATTAGAGAAATTGCTCATTGGCTTTGTAATAGAGGCTTGATACCTTAGTCTTTGGTACTCATGTTTTTGAGAGAGTGAGTTGCATTATTATTGCTTTGGAAGTATTGTAAAAGCGACATAGAAGCTAGGCATGAACATGTTGCTAAGAAGTTTATGTCAATGCAATGCGGAAGTGGGAAGAGCTTGAAGAGCAATAATCTTCATTGAGAGTAGAATAATTTGTATTGTAGCTTGAAGACCATAGTGATGTAATCAGGCAATTTGCATCATATTAATGGCAAATGATGTCAAATATTAAGCGAGCTTGGAGACGTAGCCTGAACATTGGGTGAACTCCATTATCAAATCTTGTTTCTTTCATTCTCCTGTCTATGTTTTGAATGCTCATTTCTATGCTCCTTCATACATGCAATTTGTCAACGATCAATAATAATAAAATATGTGATCCATAGGTGAATCTAACAAGTTGTTTAAGTGATTCATATGTAGGATCATTTTACAAATCATATGGTTACTGGTTGCAAGTTGAGCAAGAATGATGAATATCCTAAGGCTAACCTTAGCAAGTACAAATTAATGATTGGCGGACTGCTATATCTAATTGCTACTAGATCGAATATCATGCATGCAGTTTGTCTTGTGGCTAGATTTTAAGAAGATCCTAGAGAATCACATGTTGCAACAATAAAAAGGATATTCAGATACTTGAAGGGGACTCTAGATCATGGCTTATGGTATCCAAAGGATGCTAATTTCACCTTGAGTTCTTACACAAATGTAGATTGGGTTGGTTGTGTAGATGAAAAAAAAGTACAAGTGGTGGTGCATTCTTTCTTAGATGTAGATTGGTATCATGGCTAAGTAAGAAACAAGATTCAATTTCTTTATCTACTATAGAGGCTGAGTAAATTGCAGAAGCATCTTCTTGTACACAGGTGTTATGGATGAGGCAAATATTGAAGGATATCAGAGTGGTGTATGATGAACCAATTTCTATCTTTTATGATAATACAAGTGCAATTAACATTTCAAATAATCTAGTAATGCATTCAAGGATAAAACATATCTCAATTTGGTATCACTTCCTGAGAGAGAAGGTTATGAGAATGAAGTAAAGCTTGAATATATGCCTACAAAGGATAAGATTGTTGATATATTCACTAAGGCTCTTCTTGAGGATAATTTTGAGTATCCCCAGGAGAATTTGGGGGTTATTGCCCCTCCTTTAAACTAGATGCACAAGGAGATGCATCAGTCCAGTGGATCTCAAGATTCTTTCTTTGTTATGGACTTATGTTGGTGGCTACCTCTTAAGGGGATTAGGTAGTAGCATTGCTAGTTGTTGCAATCAGAAGGGTGTGTGTTACCATTATGCAATAGTAGCTAATTTGGTCTAGTTTGGTTTGTGCTCCTAAGGGGGAGTATACAGAGTAGTAAAAGAAATTTTGTTGCTATGATATAAGAGGGATTCACTGCACACGGGTCTCTCCTTTCTCGAGAGATCACTAGGGAATGAACTGCTCTTATACACCTCAGAGTAGTAAAATGATAAAGAACCAAAACCTAGTTACACTTTGAAGGAAATAGTCAGAGCTCCTGAGAGAGTCAGATCAAAGGTTTTCTGTCCCCAAAGAGAGAGCTCTCGGCCAGAAGATGTCAACGCAGTTCTAGGATGCCAACGTGACACACTGCCGTTTGGAAGACGCGTTGGCGTCCTGAGCAATAGAGAACTCAGGAACTTAACAGCCAAAAAAAAATCCTACTTACAAACTCAGGAGTGATCTATACGGGACTGTTAACTAACTAGAAAACCAAATATTGAAGGAAATACCATGATGCTTGGAGAAAGCTTACCTTTTTCTCAGACACTCGAGTCTTCACTCCAAGCTCCTTTTCATGACCTGCACAGAAGAGATCAAGGAGAAAGTTTTTGGGTTTCTGTATAGGGGTTTGCCTTAGTCAGACCCTTCTTTGGTGTTCCCACCTCCACGGACAACCAAATTGGAAAGGAATGCAATAGGAGTAAACAAAGCGTGTGGTGAAAGCAATACCCACTCGAGGGTAGAACCTGCAACACACTAAACATGTGGTGAAAGTAATACCCGCTCGGGGGTAGAACCCGCACCATGATAAGTGTGTGGTGAAAGAAATACCTACTCGGGAGTAGAAACCACACCACGAAGGAGTAGATAAATGCATGTAAAAGGAAAACGAGAGAGGAAGAGGAGCATTACCCACGGGATAAGGCCCTCTTCGAAGCACACAGACACACTGCTGAGTGCTTTCTTGAGAGCTGCTACTGCTGGGGGGACCTCAATCTGGCATGGCTTTTCCTGTGAAAGTACTGCTATCAAAGGAGAAGAAGTGTCAAAGTTGTAGAAAAATAGAATGAGAGCTAGTGTGTTGTCTTGCAATCTTCCAACTTTCAAATGAGAGGTAGAAAGATATTTGTATGCTTGCAAGGGCAACAAAGATTCGTTACCTTTGGAATGTAACCGACAGGACACGTGTCTCAAGGGTTAACCTTCCAGATTCCACGTTTTGACCTTGGGAAACACTTAGGATGCTAGCGCGCTACGCAGACATCTATGTGCCGCATATTCATCCAAGGCTTATATTGTTGAAAAATGCATTGCCAGGCTTCTGTTGCTCAGCCACTTGTCCTCATGGAGTCAGAACCATAAAATTTTGATCCATGGGATTTTGTCATTAATGTCTTAGGGTGTCATAAATGCTAGACATAAATGCGAATATGGAATTTCACCTAGGTTGAATTCTGTGATATTACATTTCCCCCCACTTTAGTGGGCTCGATTTTGAAAAAATTAGCCTTACTAAAGTAGAAAAGAAAAAAATTCACCCAAATTTTTGGATTTTACGAATTTACGTGCCAAGAACGAGAGACCATAGCAGTTACTGCAATCGAGCTAACCAGTATTGAAGATGCTCCCAACATCCAAGCTCAACAAACAACATTTGAATGGTCATGAAATTGTTGAATATTCCATCCTACAAAACTCAATGTTTAGGTCAACCTTGAAAAAATCAGAAGAAAGCTACCATGGAGAGAGGAATGATCAAGAAAAAAAGCTGTCAATTTGGAAGAAAAATATGATCAAGAGAAAACCTTATGACCCCTCCTGAGTTTTCCCCCGACTTAGTGGGGAAAATTTAGGAGTAACCGCGAATCCACAAGTCTTAGGGAAAATGGGCCCTGGGGGGTGTATATATACCTAGGTGGTCCCCTAGAAGGGTCATTTTCACTATTCACCACGAGCAAATTGTTGAATTTTGTGAGAGAAAAGTCAAAAAAATTCCTAGCAAGAGAGAGTATGAGGAGTCGAGGCTGGAGCACCTATGTCAGGACATCGCCAAGGGTCATGAGGTGGACCAGGTAGGTCACAAACTCTCGTTTTTAGTGATTTTTTGGCATTTTTAAAGATTTTTCAGCTGACAAGGTGTGCAAGCATCTTTTTCGTGCACTGACATCCTAAAATTATGTTGTCATCTGTGATTAGCACTGTCGTCTCCCTTATGCGTTGCCGTCTTGGAGACACGCTAACGTCTCTAAGGCGACTGCGATGGTGAGGGGATGTATGCACGGTGCACAGATGTTTGTGCGTTGCGCATAAGTATTAGTAATTTTTTCCAATTTTTGATGTAAAATGTCGATGTTCTGATTCAAAATTTTCTTACTTTTGGCAGGAGTACCCAGAGATTCAAGAGCATCTTGGAGGGTGAGAATTTTGGCTAGTTCACGAGCAGAGGGACCCCTTATCCAAGGATGAGGTCACACTCTTGGAGAGCGTTAGTGTCTGGCATGTGTTCACCATGCCAGAGATGAGATACCATGAGCGGATGCTTATGGTCCTCATGGAGCGGTGGGACACCACTATGTCATCGTTCCAGTTACCAATTGGAGAGATGACCATTACTCTCGAGGATGTCTATTGGATCCTCAAACTACCCATCCATGGACGACGGGTGGCCCTGGATGATACACGATCAACACAGGAGAGAGCAAAGGGCGTCTGCTACTACACAAGGGGGACATATGACAACGATGGAACAAGCCACATCTACATGCACTGGTATGACCAGGTGAGGACCACAACATTGTTGATTCGCCAGGTTATGGTCGTGACCGTCGCTTTCCATATCACGATTGATGGGCGAGGCTCACACCTGGATGGGGGCGTCATCCACACTATCAGAGAGATGGTGGAGCATAGGTCCATCTTTGCTTGGGGGCACAACATTCTTGTGCACCTCTACCAGGAGCTAGGTCGGTATGTGCATTATTAGTATCGCAGCCTTACAACATGCACACTGTTATAGGTGTGGGTCTTTGCCCACATCATGTGCACTCGGTCAGTCAGTTTTCCCCAACGACGGTCGTATCAGATCCCCATGGCCCACTAGTATGACATGATGGGCTAGTGGAGGTTCAAAGATTTATAGTTTTGGTGGTTGCAGCTTAATACCCTTACATCAGATAGGGTCTAATGGAGACCCTATCAATTTTTTAGGTGGGTGGATGACAATAGGTATTTGATGAACCTACAAAGAGATCATTTTTTGATTGGGCGTAGGGATTTTGTCATCGTACCCTACTACTAGAGTGGGGTCATGTAGCAGCATGGCCAACCACAGACTATACCACCAGATGTGCCTACCTATACTAGGGCCCATAGGAGCACGACGAGGGTTGGGGACTGCCCTTGCCCTACTATCACATATATTGTCCCATTCGATGATGATGAGCCCGACTATGATCTACCACCCATATCGGCAGTGGATAATGTTGATGTAGCAGGGGATTTCACGCGGTGGTGGGAGAGGCATAAGCCTGCTCTTGTGTTCAGTGAGGGTGCTCTGGGAGGAGACCCTAGTCCATAAGGGAACTTACCAGCCCCACCACTTCAGGATAGGAGGAGAGGCCAACAGTAGGTTGGGGAGGAGGAGGAGGAGGCGCCCCAGGAGGAGGAGGTGATGCCAGTGAGGTTAAGGCGACGGAGGAGATCAGATCCCCCACCGTCCACCCCTGTCTCTTCAGCACCACTGTCTTCCACTGGGACTGCGTCACTTGTAGTACCAAGAGCAGCCACTGAGGTCAGCGACGCAGGTCCGAGTACCGATCCTCACCATGACCCGACATGGCAGCCGGGGGATCCAGGTATACATGGTTCATTGTTTTATGTTTTGTACTTCCAGTTTTCTGATATATGTATCTTATATATGCCATGTGGTATTGATGCATTTTCCTTTTTTGTGGTTGCAGGGGACGCACGGGAATGGACTAGGCTCATAGCTCAATGTATATCAGAGGTCGCCCCTACTATATAGATTAAGGGATCAATCCTTGAGGCATATTAGACGGTGTCCGCGGGGTGTCATGCCCCCAGCTTCAAGCTGGTTGTACGCTTACAGACTGCATATGAGGAGCGGGGTGCAAAGATTGTCTAGCTAGCTGTAGAGCTGATGATTGTGCAAGGGTAGGGCGACCAGTTGTTAGGGGCGCTGCGGAAAACCCTCATCGAGCGAGACACGATAGTGAGGAGGGTTGATGTTGCCAACTAGGCATGTGATGCCCTTTAGAGTAGTCTCGATGACCTCAATGGGCAACCAATAGCTGTGAGATCGATAGAGGTTCAATGACAATGGGACTAGTTGTAGTAGGTGGAGCTAGACATATCCTCCTTACAGGGGGATATTAGAGGGATGTAGGATACTTTGTCCGCATCATGCTCTCATCGTTTGCACTCCATGATCACCATTCAACCCCTTCCACAACTTCCAGAGCATCTACCATAACCAGAGGGCTCCGGGATCCACGTGCCGCAGTGATCCGGGGATCATCATCATTTTTTGTGTATATCATTTTTGTAGCGAGATACATATATATTCATACATACTTGTAGATCTTTTTGTATAGACATATATTCAACAACCACTGATTTTTTGTAGTAGTGGCCTGATACATGTACATGACATTGGATACATATATTGCGCATATATATATATATATATATAAATGGATTCATTGATTTTGATCTCATGGAATTATTTATCTAGATGTATATGTTTTTTATTCATTTCTCACATATTCTTGCTATGGATGTTATACTCTCATGTGGATGTATGCTTATATTAGATTCTAATATGATTTAATTAAACACACATGGATATATGCTAATTAAATACAATGATGATCTAATGGGCACACATACACATACATGCACGTGGCTATTCATAACACAAAAATTATCATAATGTGGTAATGAACAATGTCAACATATGTAGTAATACTACTCTTCCTCGCAGAGAGAACGCCACATAGGTGACACATAGGACACTACACATAGTAATGAAGAAGATGCATAGCGTTAACAAGCTCCTTTAAAGGCATTCCGCCCATAGATGATAGTCCATAGGCACCTGATCCATAAACATAAATCACAATGTAAGGGCCTAACCAGTTAGGGCTGAATTTTCCTCTCTGGTCGGCCGACGCATTTACATTTCTCCGATTTTCACAAAGAACCAAATCTCCTATTTTAAAGGTTCTAGGGAGTACACTTTGATTGTACTTTCTAGATAACCACCAATGATAAGCTTTAAGATGTTTGAGGGCTCGTAAACAACGCTCATCGAGCATCTCTAGTTGATGCAAACGATTAACTCGATAGGTTTCATTATCAATTATTCCTTTGAGGGAAACTCGTAGAGACAAAATTTCCAACTCCAAGGGCATGATGGCTTTGACACCGTACATGAGGTTATAGAGCATTTTTCCTATAGCCGTATGAACGCTCGTGCAATAGGCCCATAAAGTGTATGTCAGTTGAATGTGCCAGTCTTTACCATGTTTGTTAACTGTTTTACGGAGGATAAGCTCAAGAGTTTTATTTGACGCTTCCGCTTGACCGTTAGATTGAGGATAGTAGTGTGTGGAGAATCTATGCTGGATGTGAAATTTCTCGAGGAACTGCTTCACTTCTTTGTTCTTAAATGGTGTACCATTGTTAGAAACAATCGTAGCAGGAAATCCGAATCCAGAAATGATGTTGTTCATAAGGAAGCTACATATAGCTTCAGCATTCGTGGATTGAAGCGGGATAGCCTCGATCCACTTTGTGAAGTAATCTGTAGTGGTAATGATAAAGGCATGTCCTTTGGAAGAGGGGGGTGATATCTTTCCAATAATATCCAACCCCCATTTAGCGAATGGCCAAGGGGAAGTTTGGTTTTGTAACTCTTGGGCAGGCGCATGAATGAGTCGACTGTGTTGCTGACATTGAGGGCACTTCTTGAGAAATTCAAAGGAATCTTGTTCCATTGTCTGCCAATAGTATCCCATGTGTATCAATCTTCGTGCCAAGGATTTACCACCAAAATGTCCACCCCCAGAGCCTACGTGGGCTTCTTTAAGGGCAAGGGGTATTTCTGCTTTAGTAAGACATCTAAGAAGTAGGCCATTATAGGCCTTCCTAAGGATGTCAGACAGGATGATGTAGTGAACCGAAAGTTTCCTCACATGAATGTGATCATTTTTCGTCGCATCATCGGGGAATTTTCCATTCTTCAGATAGTTATAGATATCATAAAACCATTCCCTAGAGTCTACATGGGAGCACATAGGGGACTCAGGCTCAGGTTCTTTAGGAATTGTGAGGGTTCGCAAGACCTAGACCATGAAATGTTATTATTTCGTATCTTCCTCAGAAGGTACCAAGGAAGCAGTGCTTGCCATGGCATCATCATGTCTGTTTTCTCTCCTAGGGACATTGTCTATTGTGAAAGAAGAAAGTCATTTGAGCAAAGACAAGGCAAGGTCTTGGTACCAGGACAACTACTTTTCTTTTCCTGATAGGCTCCTGTTATTTGGTTTACTATAAGTTTAGAGTCACCTAGGATACAAAGGTGTCTGATCTTTAGTGCTATCATGACACATAAGCCAACTATAAGGGCTTCATATTCAACGATGTTATTGGTTCAAGGAAAATCTAATTGAAAGGATAAGGGAACTGGTTTTCTTTTGGGGGATATTATAATGATCCTAATGGGTTACTGATTTCGTCAATATGTCATCGACGTAATCTTCTAGAATCTTATGAATAAAGTCATGAAATATTAGGGTCATCGCCCACTGGTAAGTGGCTCCTACATTTTTTAACCCAAAGGGCATGACCATGTAACAGAAAGTACCCCACGGGGTAATGAAGGTTGTCTTGTATTGATTTTCTATGTTAATACAGATCTGATTATAACCCGAGAAGCCATCCATGAAAGAAAGCAATGCATGGCCTGCAGTCGAGTCGACAATCATATCTATATTAGGTAGCAGAAAATCATCCTTAAGAGAAGCCTTGTTAAGATCTTAGAAGTCGATGCATATGTGAATATGATCATCAAGCTTACTAACGATGACTAAATTCAAAATGCAAGGGGAATAATCGATAAGACAGATAAAGCCTGCTTTCAGTAGTTTCTCTATCTTAGTCTTAACCATTAATGCCACTCTGGGATTGATCTTTCAGATTTTTTACTTAACTAGCTTGGCGTCGAGAGATAGGTTAATATTATGAACCACTATATATTCATCAATACTGGGCATATCTTGATATGTCCAAGCGAATATGTCAGGATGAGAATGTAAGATATTGGAGTGTTCGACTACTTCTTCGGAAGAGAGATACTTCCCAATTTTGATCACCTTTTCAGGAGATGCTCGATCCATGGAGATCTTGACAGTATCCCCTTTTAAGAGGGAATTATGGTCCTCATGATGAGGTGTTGCGACATCGTCACTAGTGTTAGATAGAGGGTCCTCCTCGTCAATATTCAATATAGATTCCCTGAAATATGCTTGGTTATGCAAACAATATGGGAAACATCTTTTGTGGTGATAAGGAGGTAATAGGGAATAGGCGCCTAGAAACTCCTCTAACACTTCATCTGAAGAGAAGACATCGAGAGGGATTTTTTCGGCTTGATCCTTTTCCTGTATTAACTTAGGGTGAACAAGGTTTAATAGTTCGACCGAAATCATATTAATACTCCACCAAGGCTTTTGCTTAGACTATTCAACGAAACATCCTAGTCCTAAATTGCATCGTCGTGGCTTAAGATGGATAGGGACTTGAATTCCTTGTTCAATGCATCCTAGGCCTTTTTTCCCATAGCCATATCGAGAAGCGAGATCATATCCAAACCCATAGCGAGTTCACAAAACTTTAGGGGGCAGAGGATCCACATAGAGTGCTTTATTCCACCAACGGATGTCAAATGTCTCTACGGGGGTACTTTCGCCTCCCTTATCAGGTTCACAGATGTTAATTTATTTTGTAGGAGGTAGATTGTTCCCCTCAACGAGGGAAGGAGCAATCTCCTGAACAGGGTCACACTTCTTTTCCTCCACGAGAGTATAATCCGCCTTTGTGTTAGAGGCACGTGGAAGGTCCATGCAAGAGGGGTCTACCTTATACTCTATGATAAAGAATTTTAAAAATTTCAAGGAACCCCAATTGTCTTCGAGGAAAGCATTTGTTTGAGAAGGTGATGCAAGAGAGCTAGCATCTTCTGCTTTAGGCGGTTTATCAGTTTCGACACTCGCCCGAGGAACAACTTCCATAGAGGGTATTGACGAAGAGCATGCCATAGCATTGATAGTTAAGGAAGGAATTTGACTCTTGAGGGTAGATATAGTTGAAACGTGACCGGTGGCGGCCAATTCACAGAGGTGAACGCCTTCTGGATTTGCTTTGACTGTGACTACCCGATTGTTTGCGACAAACTTCAAGGAACGGTGTAAAGTAGAGGTCACCACACCCATGGAATGGATCCAAGGTCTCCCTAAGAGGAGGTTATAAGGTAAAGGGCCGAGAATCACATAAACCAACGTGGGTAAGGTAACAGGGCCTAGCTACAAAGGTAGTATTATCATACCTAGAGCTTGGTGGCCAGCGTTATCGAATCCATGAATGTACAAGGAGGAAGCTACCAAGGAAGATGAATCTACTTTAATTTTAGGTAGTAGGTCCATACCGCAAATGTTGAGAGCCGAATCGGTATAAAAAAGGGTACGCCTAATACCGATGTTGTTAACATTGACTATGATCATTAAAGGCTTTGCTTATTTCTACACGTTCGAAGGCGGGAGTTCTTGCGGGTGGAACGTAATATTCGGCGAATCCACACGAATATGGGACAGCAATGCATTAAGATCTGTAGTTCTAGCAGAGGAAGGAAAGAGAATCTTTTGTAAAGCTTCCTGAAGCATCTCTTGATAAATCAGAGTGGTTTGAAGCAAGTCCCAAAGCAAGATCTTAGCCAGAGTAACACGAAGCTGCTCGACAAGATCATAATTTCCTGGTGCTTTGATCGTAGGCTTAGGTGTTACAGGAAGGTTTGGTTGAGAAGGTGGCAAAGAAGCAGGTTGGGAGGTGGGAATAGAAGGTTGTTGATCCAAGTTTTGTTAATTACTCCTTGTAGGATATGTGTGTCCAACGGTGTTATAATATGTAGAGTCCACAACTTTCACGAACCTTGAATACAAGTCTAATGAATTGCTACGACATGAAATACCATAGACAGAAGGGTCAATTGGGGTTACGTAAATGATGGGTTTCTTAGGGCTCAGAGGGGCTACTGAGACTACCACCACATTTACCGATCCCTCAGCCTGTCGAGAGGAGACTTGTTCGAGAGATTTGTGGATAGAGGAGAGCACTTCTAGGAAATAATCTAGAGCATCCTCTAGCATATGAAAATCTTCCTCAGAAAAGTCATTATCATAAATGTCCAACATCATAAATAAAGTTCTGACATTCACATTGAGTTCACCAAAATTTGATATAAGAGGGATTCGCTACACAAAGGTCTCTCCTTTCTTGAAAGATCACTAGGGAACAAATTGCTCTTATACACCTCAGAGTAGTAAAATGATAAAGAACCAAAACCTAGTTACACTTTGAAGGAAATAGTCAGAGCTCCTGAGAGAACTGGATCAAAGGTTTTCTGTCCCCGAAGAGAGAGCTCTCGACTAGAAGACGTCAGCACAGTTCTAGGATGCCAACGCGACACACTATCGTCTGGAAGACGCGTTGGCATCCCGAGCAACAGATAACTCAAGAACTCAACGGATAGAAAGAAATCCTACTTACAAACTCAGGGGTGATCTATACGAGATTGTTAACTAACCAAAAAACCAAATATTGAAGGAAATACCCTGATGCTTGGAGAAAGCTTACCCTTTTCTCAGACACTCGAGTTTTCACTCCAAGCTCCTTTTCATGACCTGCACACAAGAGATCAAGGAGAAAGTTGTTTGGTGGCTGTATAGGGGCCTGCCTTAGTCAAACCCCGCTTTGGTGTTCCCACCTCCACGAACAACCAAATTGGAAAGGAATGCAAAGGGAGTCAACAAAGCATGTGGTGAAAGCAATACCCGCTCAGGGGTAGAACCTGCACCAAGATAAGCGTGTGGTGAAAGCAATACCCGCTTGGGGGTAGAACCTGCACCATGATAAGCATGTGGTGAAAGCAATACCTTCTTGGGAGTAGAACCCGCACCACGAAGGAGTAGATAAATGCGTGTAAAAGGAAAATGAGAGAGGAAGAGAGAGTGTTACCCATGAGGTAAGACCCTCTTCAGAGCACACAGATGCACCGCTGAGTGCTTGCTTGAGAGCTGCTGTTGCTGGGGGGACCTCAGTCCACCATGGATTTTCCTGTGAATGTACTACTATCAAAGGAGAAGAAATATCAAAGTTGTAGCAAAACAAAATGAGAGCTAGTGTGTTGTCTTCCAATCTTCCAACCTTCAAATGAGAGACAAAAAGATATTTTTGTGCTTGCAAGGGTGGCAAAGAGCCGTTACATTCAGAATGTAACTGCTAGGGCACGTGTCTCAAGGGTTAACCTTCTAGATTCCACGTTTTGAACTCGGGAAACTCTCAGGACTCTAGCTTGTTGCGCAGACATCTATGCATCACACATTTGTCCAAGGCTTGTATTCTTGGAAAACGCATTAGTAGGCTTCTATTGCTCAACCACTTGTCCTCATGGAGTCAAAGCCGTGAAATTTTGATCCATGGGATTTTGTCATTAATGTCTTAGGGTGTCATAAATGCTAGGAATAAATGCAAAAATATGGAATTGCCCCTAGGTGCAATTCTGTGATATTACAGTTGCAAAGCAAATGTGAGAAGGTTTATTGATGTGAAAGGGGAGAAGGAATGATACAATTATGTTTTTCTTTACCATTGATATCGAACGGGGAGAGAGAGAGACATTTGAAAAAGATTTGTTATTTAGGAAAGTAAGTAATAAGATAATTGAGAAAGGGGGAGAAGTTATGTAGAGTTGTTGATATTCATAGTTGGTGTGTCTTTGATGGTTTTTCACATCATGTGTTTCCATTAATGACAAAGGAGGAGATTGTTATAAGTATGAGAAAATTGGGGTTGTCATTGATGTCAACAAGCTTGTGTTGTCATTGGTGTTGGCTCGATAAGGAGGAAGAAGATCATTATTGGGGGGGATTTTTGAGTGTGAGCAATTGATGTCCATGCTTTGATTAGTTACATTATGTTGTCATTAGTAAAGCTACTAGTGTCAACCTCTCGTGTTGTTGTGATAAGATTTTATGCTCTATGGTTGAGTTGCTATGTTGTAGTTGGTTCAGTTGGGTTGAGGAAGTACTAAAGATGATGAGGATGTGTCTCTAGTGGTTGGTTTCCAAGTTATTTTGACAAAAAAATAATGAAAAGAAGAAACAATGTGTTGCAGTGGTGTTTTGAGTTGTAGGGTTGTGTTCTTGTGTTGCTCCACATTTCTTCTAGGTTGAAGATTTTCTTATGTGCTTTAGATATGTTCATCAAACATATTCAGAGGTGTTGCATCCAAAATTTGGTGTGCTGGATCATTATACAAAATAAGTTGTGTTCACCAGAGTGTGAGTTGTGTATTGTAGAGGTGTCTCGAAGAAATGTGTCTACTTCGTGTTTCTCTGCAGTTATGTTTTAGGTCTTGCAAATTTGAAGGAGTGTTGATAGTGTTGGTATCTTTCTTGAGTTTAAGTTGGTCATGGTTTGGAGCTAAGGAAGTATGTATCTTGAGTTACAGTGTATGGAAAAGTAGTCTGGATGTACTAGGTGTGTACATTCTTCAGGTGAAAGTTTTTGTGAAGGAGTTAATTAGATTTTAGGGTGTTTATGTAATATTCCAGAGTGTTTTTAGGTAACATTTGTTGTCTACAAGTTATGGATAGATCAAAGGAAGCATGTACTTAAAAGCTTAATGGTTTTTATACATGTATCAACTGACCTTGGTGTTTACACTACTTACGAAGGTGCTTAGTTGTTTGTGGAAGTGTGGCATGACATGTAAGGATATATTTAGGTCCTAGCTAAGGAGTTTTGTGGTTTTCCTTCATTCCTTTCCACTGCAAGATTTTTTTAGTTCCAACCTAAATTGAATTTGCACGGTTGAGGTACATAACTGACCTTGGAGAAAGTTTCAAGATTGAAGACTATATAAATATGAGTTGAGTTGTTGAAAGATGATGTGATAGACAAGAGAGATGAAAATGATGCAAATTTCAGAGTGTTAGAGTGTGAATTTGAGAAGTGCAGTGCAAGCTTTCATGTGTTAGATTATTGGATGCAGTGAGTAGAAGGTGTCTACAATTCTTCAATCAAGCTATGAAGGTGTTGGCGACATTATGGTGGATTCTTTGATGCATTGAGATAGTTTTCTCTATGTAACATATATTCTCTATCTTCTTTTCTATTCTAGTAGTGAGCTTTTCTTCTTATTTTGGGTAGTGATCCCTCCAATAGCGAGTTCTTATAATCAGTGTTGTTATTACTTATAATGTGAGCTAATCCTCATCGTGATTTTTCCCATCTTGGGTTTTCCACATAAATTTGGTGTTTCCTTATGTATGGTGTTAAGTTTCTATTATTTTCTTTCCATAATAAATCATCATAACAAATTTAAGGGTTTATTGAATGAATGTGGATCTAAATGTGTATAAGGTTTTTGAAATTTTAAGGTACAATTGATTCACCCCCCTCTCAATTGTCTTGTGCATTCAACAATTTAATGATTGATTTTTTGTAGCATGAATTATATCCTGTAACATTATATTGAGCTATTCTCTAGAGAAGTTAGAAGTATTAGTTAGTTGCAAGTTCAGATTCAATAGTTAGCAGTTACAATAGTGAGCAGTAAGTACCCCTAGCATAAACAACAAATTTATGTTAATTCTCATGCTTTACAATTTTATGATTTATTTCCTTTTCCAAGATTTTTACCATTTTTAGTACATATGTGACCACCTATGTTCCATTAATCTAGGGCGTAGTTAGGATCCTTGTGTAGTGCTAGCACTATCAAAAGCTTATGAGCATTGGTTGATAATTAAATGTAGCCTTTTGTGGAGGTTTGGTGAATTGTTGAGTTAGGAACCCATCCTCTGAATTGTGTGTCTAATGGATAACACCAAGTGAATCAGACATTAGAAAGGCCTTAAATTTTTTTCCTTGTTGTCAGGATGGTGCTACATACAAGATTCTATTGTGTATTTTAAAGCTTTCATAGTTTAGTGTTTTTGTTTTCAACATTAGGGTAAATAAGGTTTTAGCCATCAAAACAAACATGCTTTACTAATAACGTGTAGGAACCACTGATCCAAAGAGTTATAATCATTTTATGAAGAGGAAATGATATGGTCAGGGAAGATTTCTCCCTTCATCACATGAAGCATTGAAGGATATTGGTGAACACAATGAATAGAGAGAGGGTATTCCTGAAGAGTAATCACCCTTGACACCAATACCTACACCAAAAATGGAGGAGACTTCCCACACCCACATCAACATCATGGCTAATACAATAGTTGAAGATCCACTAGAGCATGCCATAGTTGAGTTCCTTATAGAAATGTAGGAGAGAGCTACTGCTTTGAAGAACATACCTCCTTCAACACTACCTTTCTATGGGTTGGTCACAGAGGATCCATACACCTTCCTTTTTTGAGTTTTACGTGCTATGCAAAAGTTATGAATATACCATAGATGGACACATGCTCAAATTGTTTCCAATAACACTAAAGGATGTTGCTCTAAGATAGTTCATGGGGTTGGGAAGAGATGTTGTTCGTAATGGAACACAACGAGGGAAAAATTTCTGGAAAAATACTAGGATTACTGGAGAGGCATAGATAGAAAGAGGGATGACATATTTAGGATGTCACAAAAGGAAGATGAATCCTTGGAAGACTATGTAGAGAGGTTTTAGTTATACCTTCAGAAATTACACCAAAATAAACTCTCTAATGAATCCATAAAGTTGATATTATTGAGAGGATTTAATGAGGATTTCATGGATGCACTTTACCTCATTGGGATAGGAGACATATCATAGGCACCATTTGAGGAAATCTGCAAAAAGTGTAGGAACTATTCAAGGTCTTTCACCAAGAAGGCTAGAGGAGATAGGACATCTTCCATCAAAAAATCAACCACTAGAGTCTCAAAGGCGGAGCTAAGCAATATTCTCTCAAACATGAAGGAAGATATCATAAGTCACTTGGCTACACAATTAGATACCTTCACATCAATAAAAAGTAAGAGAAATCAGAAGAAACACTTACACAATACTGCCCAAATTGTAGATAGAGAAAGACTAATTGTAAGTGCAAAAAGGTAGCAAGTATCTCTGAAGATAAGCAATGGACATCGTAATTTCATGCATTGGAAGGTGAAGATGGGTGTTCTACATAGCTCAACACAAACCATGGTAGCCAAGTTCCCCAAGATCCTTTGAGTTATAAAATTCCATTTCCTGGTAACAATGCAAATTTTCCTAGTTGGAACCCTCAATCTTGGGCCAATATGCAAAACCAACAATGGTCAATGCCTCAATCCAATTGGAATCAATAGAAAAAAGACATGTGGCCACCTTAGAATTATCAAGGACCGAATTATAGTTCGTAGTGGACATTCCAACAAAATTAATGGGAACCTCAGTGGCAAATAGGTCAATAGTGGAAAAATTAAAATCCCAACTATCAACATCCATAACACCAACCCATAATGCCAAAACCTTCAACAACTACACCAAATCCACCTTGAGAGCACCTCAATTGCCAACACAACCTGCACCTAACCCAAATACTAAGCCCATCCAATAGGCTAATGCTAATGACACCATGCAATACTCCACCTATGGGGTTGAGGTGAGTGATGTACACCTTAGATTAGGGAAGATGTTAGTTTGACTGATGGATTAGCATGGGCTGATTATGCTTGATCCATGAAGAATTGAAGCATAACAAAGCCACTAACATCAAATCTCAACAAGATCAATCAAATGAAGATTAAACTAAACATTTATAAAAACTAAGTATTCTAAACTATGAAAGCATTAAAATGTCTACTCTAACCCATCTGAAACTTATCCTGTTGTGAGATTGGTGTTGTGTTGATGTGGAACGACGACCTTTTCCCAATCTCATGGATAAATGAGCTTGTCCCAGTTAGTTTTATTGAAGAAAACTAATGGAACGATTGTGAGATGTGTATGAAAACATGATTTTAATCTAAATGAGCATGATGCAAGTTAGTTTAATATGATTTTATGCTAAAAATAATCTATATATGCAAAAGATAATCTAATCTAAATGGATTCTAAGCTAAAAGATTCAAACCCTAATTAATAAACAAGCTAAGTGGATGCATTATGTGATCATGGAATCCATTAATGGAAGCTAAAGCTAACTAATGCAATCAAAATGAACTAAAAGATGCTAAATGTGTGCTAAATATGAGTGTGAGTGTGAGTGATTTCAACAACATAAGTTTTATTTTGAAAGATGGATCCATTTGTCTCAAAATAGTGACCTATTTATAGGAGAGCAAATGAGAAATGAAGGGTTGAGATAAAAAATTCTAATCAACAGTCAAGGATAGAAGAGGTTGGAGGCATGGATCATGGATTCTCATCAACAGGTGAGAGTGCAAGATGAGATTTAATCAAGGGTTCACATTCCTTCAAACAAACACACTCTTGACCTGTACAAGAGGTCAAAAATTAACTTGCACAAGAAGTTTTGAGTTAACTTGCATATGACGCTAAGTGAGTTTGTTATAAAAAAAGAATATTTCCCTTTTTCAAATGAGTGAGGAGAAAAGAATATTCTTTGGAATATTCATGGGTGAGGGAAAAAAACCATTTAGTTAATTAAAACCAAATTAAATTGTGCAAAGGGGAAGGAATATTCCTTTTGCAAGTGGGAGGAAATTAGATTAATTAATAATTGCTAACTAAACAAGGGTTTAACAATGCAATTAGGAGAATTAGAAGAATTAGATGATATTCATTAAATTAATTGATTTAATGAAAAGGGGGAATGGTGGAATGATATTTAATTAGACAACTTAGGGTTATTTAATTAAATAAGAATATTTAGGGATTAAAATTAAATAGTTTGATTTATTTAATTTAATGAGACAAAATGTTAGCATGAAAAGGGGTGAATTAACCTGATTAAATTAATTAGGTTAATAGATGCAAATGATGCAATTAATTAATTAGATAGGCTAATTTGATTAATTAAATGAAAAAAGGAAGGTTTTCAAATGAAATGATGTTAGTATACCTGATTTGAGTGTATGATATCCCTTAGGACCATTTTTAGTGTCTACATTTTTCCCCTCTTTGAAGCAAGGTACCTACTATGTGGGTTTAAAGACTAACGCTTTTTGGATTAAAAAATGCTGCTTAAATAAAAAAAAAATTCTAATTTTTTAGATGCCCCAGTGAAAGGATTAAGTTGGTTCCTTGCCCCCCCTCGAGAAATTTTTTGAATTTTGGGTTGATTTCTTGATAAAGGTAAAAGGCTGCCCCAGGGGTGCAGAAAGGCTCCAAGATGCAAAAACATGCCAAAAATGCAAAAAACAGTGCAAAATAAGCTTTAGTTTGGCAAAATTGATGAAAGTGATGAAAATCCCTAGCTTCATGGTTAAATTAGGGCAAAAAACTCTAATTTGCAAGCATAAATAGGTGAGGAATGGTCACTTTCAATTCATTTTTGCATTCAAACCTTAAGGATTTCTTGCAAATTGAGCTATGACCCTCTAACGAGATGGCACAACGAGTGCTCCCACAACACATTTCCGACCGGGTTCACGAGTACCAGAGGCTTCCAAGTGCATGACCATCGGTATGTGATTTGAAACTTGATTTGAAATTTGAATTTTAGGTGCATTTATTGCCTTTTGAAATTTGAACTTTGGTGACATTGCTCTATAGTGACGCTATTTCTAGAATCAACAATGCTAATTTAATTTTTAGCGACGCATATGTGAATTGTGATGCAGTTCACAATTTAGATTTAGGGTTTTAGATTCTAAATAGTGACACATATGTGTTTAGCGATGCATTTCTTGATTTAAAAATTAGGGTTAGGGTTTTCCAAAGTTTAAATTGTGACACATATGTATTTAGTGACGCAAATTATGATTTGCAATTTAAATGCCTCAGGCATTGCAGTTTAGAATTTGAGATATAGCGACGCTATTGTCATTTTAAGAGATAAAAACTCCAAATTTAGCCAATTTTTTTGAATTTTGACGTCGTTCGCTTCATGGGTGTAGGAGGCGATCCTGCTTGTTGGTGAATTTTAAAGAACCAAGTAGATCCCACCAAGTATCTATGAATTTGCTAGATTCAATTCTCAAATACTTAGGAGACAATTGGCCAACAAACGAGAGGAATCTAGAATGCTTCTTCTCCTGCACTTTGGGCTCTGCAAAACCCAGGAGGGTGATCCCACAATGTGTATCCTTCAATTCTTCTAGACAATTATTTCACACATTGTATAACAAAGGAGATGTATTCCCATCAGAGGCTAAATAGATGAAATCCTTCAAGAAATTGGCAATTCCTTAAAAGAATTAAACACCTAGAGCTGAGAATACCATATAACACTAAAATTCAAAAAAGTTAGATCAATTAAGAATTTGTTTATGAAAATTTTTCTCAAATTGAAAGACTAGAACCATAAGAAATGCATTCAACACCTTAAGATCAGTGCCTTATCTCAGGGCAGGGAGTCATAACATAATAAACTGAACTATGAGGTAATTTTAATTCTAAACATTCATGATCCTTGTGAAATTGCATTACAACTCACATATCATATTCTCATATTCTACAACTACTTATCAGATCCACTCAACACTTATATGAATTCATGTTCTAATCAAAGCATTTTAACTGATTCATTAAACTAGAGCCAAAATTAAAACATACTTCACTGCAAAGTAAGAATGAAAATTAATGGAAGGATCATTGATTGAATTCTCATTAATAACTCATATGATGTTATAAATGGAGAGAAAATAGACTCAAAAGATTTGCATTATTAGTTTAGACATGCTTGGAAACCAGAAAATTGACAAAATTTACTTGCTTGACTCAAAACCTTAAGATACTGACTCAAAACATACTTTCTTTGTGTTCTCAATTTGCATATTCAACTCTAGAATTCAACAAAAGACCCATACTAATGTCCCTGTATTCCCTTTTATAAGAACAAGGGAGAAAAACAAACTTCAGGCCAAAAAGTACACATGTCACATTTTAATTTGACTGCTATAACATATATTCCCATTACAATTATATTTGCACTTTCAAATGGAGGGAACATTTATGAGATAGAGATTATTCCCTTTTGCTGAAGAAGATAAACCCGCCTTCCAAAAGGAACTTTGTTGAAAAGAATAATCTTCTAACCATTGCGGCATATTCATTCCTTTGAGAAAAATGACAAAAATGTGCAAAAGGAAGGAAGAGATAGACCAAAATCCAAGTCAACATCCAAGTCACCAGTAATCAACATTTACCTGTGGTGTTTGAATTAGGATACACATATATTTTATGCATTATAATCTCTAGGGCCAGGCCTGTACTATACTTGACCATGTATATGTGTTTTCCATCCTTGTGTTTACAAATCCAATTCATCAATAAATATCCTCTTCCACAACTGATATTCTGCATCAGATGGTCAATTGAATTCAATGATTTCATCCATCTTCTTTCTATATGGAGAGTAGTTTTCCATCACTGAATTGGATTCTTTATCGAAGTCTTCTAGGAAGCTGATGATGAAAGATAATTTCTCAAGAGTATTCTTCAACATATCAATATCAACATTCTCACAAATGAGAGTTGTTTGAGAAACAATAGTAGTATCCACTTGGTCCTTCCATGTTTGTAGAGGCTTGACATCGTTGTATGTATGTTGGATATCAGGGAGCAATACCAACTCTACTTCATCAAACTTTAAATTCAATTCCTTAATCTTCTGCTCCAGAGGAGCAACATACCCCTGAAACTTTTGCTCTCTAATCCCATCAAAAAATTTATAAACTGGGATAATCTTTGGATGCTTATCCTTTTGATGGGTAGCCCCAACTACCATAAGCTTCAAGTCACCAACCCTAGGAATCCACTTGTCCAGGATTGGGGTAGCTAGATCCTTATCTCTTTGAGATAACCTTATTGCTTGCAACATCAAAGAATAATTTGAATGAATACTGTGTGAACCCCAATCCTAATACCTGCAAAACAATAAGAACAAACACATTAGATTAGAAATTGCAAGCAAGAACAAGGATTCCACATGAAATTCATTTACCAAATTGAAATTAGGAAATGAAATAATGAAGAACACAATGAAAATAACAAAATATAGATTTAATCCTAATTAGAACAGCAAACACATGATCCCATGGGGGAATTGGTGCCAATTTGATGTGAAAATTGGCCCTTTCCCAATTCCTAAGATGCAAGCTTGATATGTTGATGATGATTGACCCACTTTGTTGATGAATGATGAAAGCTCCAAGCCAAAAATCTGCAAAAATCTAACTAAGAACTCAATGGTGATGGATGGAAATGGCTAAATATTTTAGCATAATAACTTTGCATAATTTGTGGATGATGAGATGAGGATATGAGCACTTTATTTATAGAATGCCAAGATGGATGAATGCCCAAATTTGAGCAATGTGGGACTAACATTCATCCAATGGCATGATGCCACTTGTCAATCTATGAATGGATGGAGGATGTGCAAGATTTTGGGATTGTGCCAATAAATGCATATTTTTGAATTTCAAATTTTTTGAAATGACTTGCAAGAGGTAAGGGAAAATGCAATAAATTCCACTTGGCTCAAGACAAAGGACATGGAAGATGAAGTTATTGCCTTGTTGGATGTACATGTTGACTTGGAATTTTTGAATTCAAAATTGGAGAATATTCCAAAAGATGCCTTGTGGGAAAATAGAAATTTAATAAATGAATTAAATCTATTTTCATGTGCAACTTGCAAAATCTAGAGGATGGGACATGATTCAGAATTAAATTAATCAAAGGTTAATTAATTTAATAGGAGATTAGATGATGTGACCTATTTGACTCAAATTTATGGATTTATTTAAATCAAATAAGAGAGGAATATGATAAGAGATTAATTAAATAAGGATTTTGATTTATTTAATTAAAAGAGATGGTGTTAGATTAAATCAAATAAAGTTTTAATTTATTTAATTTAATGGATGGACTTTAGAGATTTAATCAAATAAAATTAATTATTTAATTAAATAGGGATAATTAGATTAGATGGATTGATTTATTAACACAAGAGATTGACTTAATTAAGAGAGAGAAATTGATGAATTTAATCAGATAAGGAGATTTGATTAAATGATTAGACCGAGGGATGATTCAGGAAGAAACGATGTTAGTAGTCGGGATCAAGTGCACAATGTCAATCGGTATATTTTACGTGTCTAATTTTGCCCCTCTTTGAAGCAATGCAATTGTTGCGTTGGTTCAAAGAATAAACGATCTTGATCAAATCCAAAATTTTTCGCTATTTACAAACTTGCCCCACTATTCCCTGATGAGAGAAAACATGCCATTATATTTCCCCCTTGAGAGATTGGACGAAAATTTCAATTTTTGGGTGATCTCACAAAAAAAGAAAGACAAGGTGCCCGATAGGTCTGAAAAGGCTACAAGAGGTCAAAAACGTGTCTAAACACAATAAAATGATGTAAAACAGGCCTCAACTGGACAAAAATAGGTTCGGGGGTCCAAAACCCTAGCAGGATGACAAATCAGGGTGGAAAAACCCTAATTTTTAGGGTTGAAAGGGGCTCGAGGGGTCACTTTCAAGTCATTTTCAAACACTTCCAATAGTAACCTTGAGATTTGAGCTCTGACCTCTTGACGATATGGCGCAACGATAGCTTCCCTTACACATTTATGACCGAGTTCAGACGTACCAAGGACCACCTAGCATCGGGGCACCGGTATGTGATCCTTACCTGAGCTTCATTTTTGATTTATTGCTTCATTTAATGCCTTTAAAGGTCAGTCAGTCTGTAGCGGCAATATATAGTGCCGCTTAGAAGTCAAACTGTGCCACTCGGTATTAAATAGAGTCGTGGTGGTGCAGTTCAGAATTTAAAAACTCCGACGCTGAGCTCGGGGCCGGCGGGGGGATTCGGAAAGTGTGACACGATGGTCCCAATTCTGCCTAAAGTGCGCCGCTGGATAAGAAAGTGCACCGCGGTGGTGTGATATTTCTCTTTTAAGCCCTAGTGTTGGAGTTTGATTAGAAATCAAACTGTGATGCCTTCACGGGTTGCACCGCTGGAGAAGTTCTTGGAACATCTGGCGAAGAAATTTTCAATTTTTTTGATATGGTGACCTTCCTTGATGTAGGACGCGGCGAGGGAGCTCTACTCTAGAGAGCATAGGTCACAGGATCTAGCTGGCTATTTGTGGGACCTGAGCGACAGAGACTAGGATCGACTCTGGATTGCAGGGTTATGGTATATTGCTTATGTGGCGCCCATTCGCACTCACCTAGGGATGCTGTCAGCACTAGCCGAGATATGGCATAGTGAGACGTCTTTGTTTCATCTTCCCACTGGCGAGGCCGTCGTCACCTTAGAGGACATTTGGCATATTTTGAGATTGCCGATTCATGGTCGCCGAGCGATTTTTGACATGGATGAGGGGTGCGAGGCTTGCTACAGAGTCTTCACCACAGAAAATATTATCTTTTGCGAGGGGTAGATAGAGCTCGAGCGACACAGGATCCTGGCACCTCCCTACCACTGGGTGATTGCATCCATCATCTCGGGTCTCATTTCCCCTGACAGATGAGGCCGATACTTTAGTCTCGGCTGGGGATATTACTGGGAGCGGATGGTTCGAGACAGGCCGATTCATTTTGCTTGTGGGCTTATGCTTCTAGCTTCATTATATAGAGACCTCCGTGAGTACGTCTACATGGATGGCAGAGCACTTAAAGTAGGGGTGACTCTTCTTCACGTCTGGGCGTGGGAGCACATTGCTGTGCTACGTCCATGCATTGTTTCAGTTCCGATGATGCCAGATGATCCCCTCGTGTGGTGATACAGAGGCGGTGTGTCCTTTACACACACTGGCAAGCATGGGATCCCCTACTGGAGGAGAGTTCTTGACGAGATGTAGGTTTTCACCTGGCGATCATACCTTGGTCGGCCCGAATGGGCTGATGATGCCGATCAGATGTTCTATTACCGCCTAGACTATTTTATGTAGGGGTGGAAGCACACCATGATTGAGAGGTACTTGCTTGGGCACGTGCAGTGTCATTTTGGGGAGCCGCAGGATCGCCCCGATGATGATTATGTAGTCATCTTCGCCCACTCCATGACACAGGTTTTATGGGGGCAGTATATTCCTACTTCAGAGGCAATGGATAGCTTCAGGAAGTTGGTGGCTCGACCATGGGCCTACGATCAAGGACTCGCAGATCCAGGCATGAATCAGGCCTACAGGGATTGGTTCCGACCTTCACTTTTGTTGACCATTCCAGGGGCAGTCCCATATCTGCAGAGAGTCAGAGGCAGAGGGGGAGGACGAGGATGGAGGGCTGATGTTCGACAGGATCAACTAGTTGTGCCGCCAGTCTAGCCAGGGCAGGGAGATGTACCCATGCCAGATCAGTAGCCAGGTGCCACTAGGTGTACCACCACGGGGTGAGGATCAACCTCGAGTGCAACCGCATGTACATCCATAGGTACAACCAGTTGGATAGGTGGATCCTTAGGATGCATTGATTGTGCAGTTACAGGCTCAGGTCTAGGCCATGATAGCCGAGAGAGATCAGGAAAGGGTTGAGAGAGAGTAGCTCAGGGTCAAGAGGGATCAAGCCGTACAACAGAGACAGGCTGTAGAGCTACAGGCAACCACAAAGCTAGGCAGGAGACAACAACTAGAGAGTATGGCAGCCTCCTCCTCCCAGGGTATAGTGTCAGTTTGATCATATAGGGATGCCGTCCGAGAGGCTGAGTACTACCAGAGGCATTATCATGAGGTCGTGCCTAGAGGAGGATGAGTCCCAGAGTACTCGCACCAGACCAGCTATAGACCAGCAGAGGGTCATGGTGACAGAGGCGAGGGCAGCATACATGGGGACAGAGCTTGACCAAGATGACATTTTTGTGCCCTATGGGATCCTTTTTGATAGCCCAATGGGCCTTTTGTACTGATTGACATATATGTACAGTGATCTGATTTATTCCTTGTACTATGACAGTTGTGTTATATATATGAGCCGATGATGATTTTGATGTGATGCGATGTGTACCCTTTATTTATGCATGGATGATTTTACTTCTATATGTTGTGCAATGATGCTTTTATGGATGCTTTTATTTTTGATGATGTATGCATTATGATTATGACTAACATATCTATATTATGTTAACCTATGATATGCAAATGTGTTGTGCAATGATGCTGTCTATATGATGATCTATTTTACGTTGATGCAAATGATGATGTGATATGTGATATGGAATGTAATATGCAAAATGATATGGTATATACATGAAATGTTATGTGAATTATGCTTATATATATGAACAGATTATGGATGGATGTACATTTTGTATGTGACAGACTATTTATGCTTATGTGGAATGAATGATTTATGATGCTATTTATGAGATGGTGTAATGATGTAATGCGATGGTCGTGATATGATGCAAATGAGATGGTTTTTTAAGATGCTTAGAATAACAAATGTTATTATCCTAAACATATTAAATGATGATGTAATGTATGTGATGCCTTTAATATGATGCAATGATATGTTAATGCAAAGTGGTATGATGATTCATAATGTAATATGAACGTAATGTGTGATGATGTTATGATGTTATGCAAATGAGATGCAAATGAATTATTTATAATGCTTATATACCTATTGTGTATGATTATGCATTATGTGATAATGGTGAAATGATTATGAAATACTTATGCAAATGAATGTTATGTGATGATTTATGTAATAAATGCAATGTTATGCAATGGAACAAATGAGATTCAATAAAATGGATGTGCTTATTTATAAAGATGCTTGTAATAACATGTTTATATATGATGATGGAAATGTAATGTATATGTCTCCTATATGATACGTTGATGTAATTTGCTAATGATTTATGGATGCAGGATCGTTGATAATGGCGACGATGATGGTGATGATCAACTATCATAATACCTTGTTAGTATGATAAGCGAGAAGGGATGAAAGAGAAGAAATCATTTCAACAAGACACAAGATGATGAATAATGCAAATGATGATGATGATGATTACTTGCTGAGGAATTTTGTTTTTTTAAAGGGCCAATTTCCTTATGTTTGATAACACACGTGGTATGATGCATCAAGGTATAGAAAACCAGGATGGCGTTGTACCTAGTGTGATGGACTTTGACTTGACAAGCAGATAGGAGTATCCTTGTTCACACTTGACATACAAAAACCTTATTAGGATGCACTTTGGACATTTCAAACACCTCGGGCCAAAACACGGAACGGTAAACCGATCCATGCAATAGTCAACATGTTGTTCAAAATACCCTCCATACACACCTAACAAAGCAA
Source organism: Sequoia sempervirens (assembly GCA_007258455.2). Taxonomy (NCBI): domain Eukaryota; kingdom Viridiplantae; phylum Streptophyta; class Pinopsida; order Cupressales; family Cupressaceae; genus Sequoia; species Sequoia sempervirens. Next base: position 86,732,617 of record VDFB02179234.1, read on the forward strand.
GTATTCGCCAAGGTTATATTACAAGAGCATCCAAGAAGCATAGAAGACAAAAATATAATGATTGTTGCCCCTTTCCTATTTCTCTAAATCCTTTGTTGGTATATCATCGAGAAGTCCTTGGAATGAGCGCAAATAAGATAAGCCAAAAGATAAAGACAAAGTAAACAAACAAGCTGATGCTCTTCAATACTGCTAACCAAAGGAAGATGTGTTTTGAAGGATAAAAGCCGAAACTATTGCCAAAAGATAATGCCCATTGTAGGAAGGATACATCCTAGGACATGTTAGTGGATGGCGGCACATCCTTTCGTTTATCCAAAGTGTTTTTTCAAATGATTGATATGAGACTAATTTGGATGATGAGTTACTGATACAAAGAGATTGACCAACTTGCTTATGCACTGACCTAGACCTTAAGACTTTGACGTTTTGAGTTTTCACTTTCGACCTGCTAGACTTGTTTCTGATTGTCTTACCAAAGATTGATGATGACGATCATTTATTAATGTTTTGGAGTTTTCTAAGATTTTGACCAACAGACTAACCTAAAGACCTATCCTAGGGGCCTTGGGGGCTGATCAACAGATGAGCCTTGCCTATGTTGTACACGCAAAGACCACATAGTTCAATTGGCAAGCTGGCCGATTTACAGTTGATGATATACATGATGAGATGTCAGTTTATTATGACAGACTCCTAAAGGACTGACCTAAGTGTCTCGAGGGATGATCAAAGATCAACCTTTCCTACGTTCAAGCTCAGAGACGATGTAGTTCGACAAGACGACCTTGTTTTTTGGATTTTGACTGACTTTTTGACATGTTTTTAGGATTTTCTGATATTTTGATGTTTTTGGATTTTCTGATGTTTTAGGATATACACAAATCCAATCCGATAAGAACATGCCCCCAGCATGATGCAATAGACTACCCCGATAAAGGTAGGACAAACTAACCTTGAGGATGGGCGGAGTATTACTAGGAGGGATCATGATACAAACACATGACCAAGCTATGGTGTGGATGCGAGTGGATGAGTGATAGATGGAGATATGGAATGTGATGGATGATGGAAGCACAATGGATGCAAAACAAGCCGTATAGATCCTGGTGGATGGAAGGTGTTTATTTGCACAAGGTGCTTGTTTTCCAGGTTTTCACCAAGGTACTTGTCCAAAGTGCCACTGAAGTGGTTTTCATTAGAGGATGATTTTTTCCTTTACTATTTTCAATCCTTTTTCTGATTTTTTTTGGATTTTTTGCTTTTTTGAATTTGTTGTTGTTACCAAGACACCTATTTGCCAAGTTTTCGCTGAGGTAACCATTTTTTTAGGACTTTTTCTAATTTTTTGGATTTTTTGGTTCTATACCTTGAAAGATTTAGGCATAATTTTTTTTGAGATGGGAGCTATTCATGGGATCTTGCAGAGGTTCCCCTTCGGGTGTTGATAACTGATATGCCCCTAACTTGTAACTTGCTGTGATGACGAATGGTCCCAGCCAATTGGGTTCAAATTTTCCTTTGCTGCTTGGGTTTGGGACATTCTTCTGATTCTCCTTTAATACCAGTTCTCCGACTTGGAAAGTCCTACTTCTAATTTTCTTATTGTAGCTCCTTTTGAGTCTATTCTGATAGACTTGCAAATGATTCAAAGCATCTATACATTGCTCATCCAATAGCTCCAACTCATTTAATCTTGACACTCGGTACTCTTCATCAGTGATGAGGTTTTGTAGTGATATCCTGAGTGATGGGATCTCGATCTCAATGGGGAGTACTGCTTCTGATCTGTAGACTAGGGAGAAAGGGGGTGGTGCTGGTGGGTGTGCGTATGTTGGTTCGATAGGCCCAGAGGGGGGGATTAAGCTACAGATGCCAGTCATGACCTACATCATTGACTGTCTTCTTGTGGATTTTTAGAATGGTTTTGTTTGTAGCTTCTGCTTGGCCATTGCCTTGGGAATAATATGGGGTGGAGAAGCGATGCTGGATTTTGAATTTTTTGCATATGTCATGGACCTCCTGATTCTTAAATGGTGTCCCATTATCTGAGATAATGGCTTGTGGAACACCATAGCTACAAATGAGATAGTTCAGGATGAACTTTGAAATCTGCTTCCCAGTTATGTATGTCATGGGTATGGTCTCCACCCATTTAGTAAAGTACTCCGTTGTGGTTATGATGAATTTGTGGCCGTTAGATGAGGTGGGTGTGATTTTTCCAATGAGATCAAGTCCCCACTGTGAAAAGGGCCATGGTGTGACGATAGGATGAAGCTCTTGAGCTGGAGCATGGATGAGGTCCTCATGCTACTGACATTGTAGACACTTTCTGGCATGATCATGTGCTTCTCTTTCCATTGTGGGCCAATAATACCCCATCCTCAACAGTTTCTTGGCTATGGTTATTCCACTCGAGTGTGAACCACAGATACCATTATGCACTTCAGTTAGAGTGGTTAATGCCTCCTCAGTGTTTAAGCAGTGCAGTAGGGTTCCTTCTATGTTCCTACGATATAGGGTATCTCCTTGGATGACGAATCTAGATGCCTTTTTTACAAAGGTTCATTTTAGGTTTGAAGGTAAGTTGGCAGGTATGACTCCTATTCAAAGGTATGTGTAAATGTCGTGATACCAAGGATCGCTAGGACCAACGATTTTGAACGCATATTCTGATTATGGTACCTCGAATGCGGGCACGAGAAGCTACTCAATCAGGAATTCATATTTTGGAATGTTGTGGGGGATATCAAGCAAGGATCCAATTGTTGCCATGGCGTCTGCTGCTCTGTTGTTGGTTCTAGGAATCTGCTCAAATGTTATTTTGATGAAGGATTCTTTGAGAGTCTCTACCAATTTCTTGTATGGAGTGAGCTTGTCGTCCTTGGTCTGATATTCATCATTGACTTGATTTATGATTAATTGGGAGTCTCTGTATACTTTGAGAGCTATGATGTTCCACTGCACTGCTATTCTGAGACCTATGGTCAAAGCCTCGTACTCCGCAATGTTATTGGTACAAGGAAATGCCAGTTTGTAGGACCTTGGTATGCAATCCCCTTGCGGTGTGATAAAGAAAACACCAGCTCTTGATCCATGCTGTGTGTATGAGCCATCGAAGTATAGTTTCCAGTGGTTATCTATGTTGAGATTAAAAATAGATTCATCTGGAAACCTTGAGATGAGAGGGTTCTCTGAATAGATTGGCGCTTCTACCAATTTATCTGCGATGACTTGGCCCTTGATTGCTTTCTGCTCCACATATTCGATGTCGTATTCTGACAGTATCATCACCCATTTTTCCATTCTTCCTGTGAGCATTGCCTTTGATAATAAATACTTGAGAGGATCAAATTTGGCAATGAGTTTTATTTTATGTGCCAACATGTAATGTCTGAATTTTTGTGATGCAAACACTACTGTGAGGCATGCTTTCTCGATGAATGAATAGTTGAGTTGATGCCCAACCATTGTCCTGCTGATGTAATATATAGCCCTTTCTGTTCCATTTTCATCATGCTGAGCTAAAAGAGCTCCAAGGGCTGCTGCTGTTGCTGACACGTATAGAATCAATGGTTTTCTTGGGATTGGTGGCATTAAGACTGGTGGTGTTAGTAGGTATTCCTTGATTTTGTTGAATGCCTCTTCACATTTGGTATCCCATTTGTACGCTACTCCCTTGTGGAGTAGGTGAGAGTATGGGTTTATTTTGTCTGCCAGTTGTGCCATGAATCTTCAAATGGATTGAAGTCTGCCTTGGAGAACTCTCAATTGTTTTAATGTTTTCGGTGCCTCCATCTTGAGGATTGCCTTTACTTTTGCTGGATCCACCTTGATACCCCTCATTGACACTATATATCCTAGGAGTTTTCCTGATCATACACCGAAGATGCACTTCTTTGGGTTTAGTTTGACCTTGTACTCCTCCAGTTTGTCAAAGATGGCACTTAGGGTTGCTATGTGATCTTTTCTCTTTCTGGACTTAGCTAGAATTTCGTCAACATAGTCTTCGACCGTCTTATGACTCACGTCATGGAATATCAATGTCATGGCCCTTTGATATGTTGCTCCTGCGTTCTTTAAGCCGAATGGCATCATGTTCCAACAATATGTCCCCAATGGACAAGTGAAAGCTATTTTATGTTGGTCTTCTTTAGCTATCATGATATGATTGTACCTTGAGAATTTGTCCATTAGTGACAACATTTCATGTCTCGCTGTCATGTCTACTATCATGTTGATGTTGGGAAGTGGGAAGTCATCTTTTGGACATGCCTTGTTCAAATCTCTGAAGTCTATGCAGATTTTGATATTTTCGTTGGGTTTTGAAACATGTACCAAGTTTGATACTCATTCTGGATAGTTTATCGATTGGATGAATCCTACATCTAATAGATTTTTTAACTCCATTTTGACCAATAGGGCGATCTGAGGATGCATTTTTCGAAGCTTTTGTTTGACAGGCTTGCTTCTGGATACACTGTTAAGTGGTGAACCGCGGTCTTTGGATCAAGTCCTAGCATGTCAGCATAACTCCATGCGAAGTTTATTTGTCTTTCTCTTAGGAATTCCGCTAGGAGCTCTTGCTCTTCTAATAGTAGTTATTCTGCGTAGAATGTGATATGTGGGGTCTCCTTTGTTCCTAGGTTGATTGGATTGTATTTTTCTGCCAAGACTACTAACTTTTCCTAATGAATAGGTCTTAAAGGAAGATTGAATCCCCCATCCTGGGGCACCTCAGAGAGGTTTTCACCATTGGATGTGTCCTTTCTTTTTACTTTTTTCTGGTCAGAGAGTGCCACAGTGTGGTTTTCACTCAAGGACTTGGATATTATTCTTAATTTCTCACTTTTGTGACTAAAGGATTCAATCGTTTCGCCATAATAAGCATGTGCATCTAGCTCTATAATGGACCTTGCTTTGTGATCCCCATCTGGAATGTTATCCCACAGTCCCATGAATTCTGAGAGCACCTCATCATTTTTGAATGTATCAAGAACTAGTGGTCCTCATTGGTCGTAGTCGATGAGTTGGGGATATACTATGCGGATCTCATGATTTTGGTGGTCTGTTTCAAAAGATAGGGTGCTAATCATGCAAAGAGTGGTATCCTCAAATAGCCTAGGTAAGTTAGTCAGGTGATCCTCGTCATCGCTACTACTACAGACATTAGTTATATCAAATGTAAAGTTATCTATGACTCTACCTGTACACTGGTAAGCTTAGTTCTGCTGGGGTTGGTTGAGGAGGATTGCTAACCATTCTAACCAGAGGACTTCAGACACGTATGGTTATACTCAGAGGGGTACATCCAAGGCCAATATTTTTTATCGATCGCGTCTCTGGCATGATAGGTATTATGAGTCCATTGTCATTTTTTCCAAGTCTTTGATTTCTATCGTATCCCATTGCGAGCATCATTTGCAGACCCTTGCTTCTGTCATCCATTGGTAAGTCATCTACTGGTCTTTCATCTTGATATAGCATATGAGATGGATCTGCCTCAATGAATTCTTGTCCAAGATCCCCCCAACTTGTACAGGTGGGATAGTTTTTAGGAGATGTTTGGGATGTGGAGGCTTCATTTATTTGCAGTCATCCCCGTGATCTAGGAGATTGTGGTAACTCTCCTACCACAAAAGCATTATTAGGGAGCTTGTAGTTTCCACAACCATTATCTTGGATGATGAGCTTGATGTCAGAGATGGTGGGAATGGTGGGAGTGGCGGGTGTCTTTGTTGTAGAAGTGGATGCGAGAGTGGTGGGATCGATGTATGGTGTGGATGGGCCCTCATCATTTTTTGGTACTTGGGGGATTTTGTAATACTTTTCTTCAAGATTTTTGCAATAGGAGAAGGGTTCAAGATCTCCATGGATGGTAACTTCTTGTCCATCATGTGTAAATTTCACACATTGGTGGAAAGTTGACGCTACTGCCTTCATTGCATGAATCCATGGACGTCCTAGGAGGATGTTGTATGACAAGTCGAGGTCCAAGACCTGACAAGTGGTTTCCATGATGGTAGGCCCTACTTGAATAGGGAGTTTGATTGTGCCCTAAGACACTCTTTCTTGATCATCATATGCTCTTATCGTGATACCCTTTCCTTTGTCGATGGAATCCTTTAATATTTTCAATTGCTTGATGAGACTTAGGGAACATATGTTCAAGCTCACACCTCCATCCACCAAGAACCTTTTGATTTTGCTCTTATGTACTATGGCTTCCAAGTGAAGTGCATGATTGTGAGATGGTTGAGCGGGGAAATCCTGGTCGGAGAATGTAAGAAGATTAGGCATAATGATATTTCCTACCATAGCTTGGAATTCCTCTGCATCAAGATCTGCGGGGACAATGGATGAGGCCAATGCTTCTTCAAGGATTTTCCTATGGGAAAATGAGATTTTTAGCAACTCCATGATGGAGATTTGCGCTGGTGTTCTCTTGAGTTGATCTAGGACATTGTAGCCATTAGGAACATATCTAGATGTAGGGACTCTATTTTGCTGGGATGATCCTGCGATGGTAACTTTGCTGCCTCTTGTGGTGACTCCACAATCTTCGGCATAGGCACCTTTTATGGTGATGACCATGCAGTTTGCATCTAGGGAGGCGATGACTATTTCATACACATGATTCATGTTTGAGTGTGTGCCTTTCCCTTTATCTTTGTTATTGTTATTCCCTTTGTTGCCATGATTAGGCATCAGATTCGTGTATATCTTAAGATCTTGGTTTCTTGTAGGTTGTTCCATGTTTATGATTCTTTTATTGATGAGATCTTGAATTATGTTCTTTAATCTCATACAACTGTTTGTGGTATGGCCTTTTATTTTATGGAACTCTTAGAGTTGATTCTCATTATACCAAGGAGGTTTCACATCCGGTTCTTGGTAATTCTCAAATGTAGGAGCCTTGATGAGTTTTTCATCTATCAACTTTTTCATTATGTCTTCAAGTGGTTCCCCCAAAGTGGTGTATTTTCACTTGGGATAACTCTTGTTCTGTTGGGGTGGCCCCCTTTGATCATTGAGATTGTTGATTGTTGGATTGTTGTTCGGTTGGTGTGTTGTGTGATGATTGTTTTTGTGTTGGATTTGGATTTGTAGTGAGGGTGTATTTTGGCGAGGGGCACTAATGACCACCTTGGCATCGACGACACCATCATTAGTAACGTTTTTGTTCCTTGCCCACGTGCAAGGTTTATCATTGTAATTGGAGTGTGGGCGGTTGTTTTGTTGTTCGGGGTATGAGGTTGATCCCACGAGTTGAGTCATGAGGGCTTGTTCGATGCTGAGCACCTTGGAGATCAACTGATCATATGTGGTGATGCCCTGAACCTTGAGATGAAATGCCAAGATGCCGTCAAGGTTGGCTAAAATGGTGCAAACTTGGTCTTTTGGCATGGTCCACTTGCTCCAATTGGCCTTGGATTGCCATCGTTGTAGGAATGAAGCGAATGATTCACCTTTTCCTTGTTTCAGAGCTGAGAGTTCTTCTAGACTAACATCCATTGCAATGTTGCATGCATAGTTTTTTATGAATGCGTCTATGATTTCTTGGAATGTCCTAATGCCTGAAGGTAGGCGAGAGAACCATTCCATAGCGTGGCCTACCAAACTCCTAGGGAATAGCCGCATTAGATAAGTATCATCATATGTGACTTCCATGCAATGAACCTGGAATTCCCTGATGTGATATTCAGGGTTTCCCGTCCCTCTATATTTGTCAAATTTGGGGATTTCAAATCCCTTGGGGAATGGTTTCATCACTAGGCTCCTATCAAATGGATAGGGACACAAGATGCTTGGTGTTTTCATTATTCGCCCTGATTGAAGATCGAGCACTTGTTGCGAGAGCAACCTGATATGTGTCGTTACCTCATTTTGTGGATCAGGGGGTGGGATGAAGGTGTTTTGGGGTGTTTCGATTGTGGGTCAGATGGATGGGTTGTTTGATGTGTTGTTTAATGATATTTGTATCCTTTTCCGAGCTAGGTAGGCTTCCAACTGTTGTTGTATGAACAACGCTTGTTTTTGATCTTGTTGTTGTTGTGCTTAGATTTGTGCTTGTTGTTGTGCTTGTTGTTGTTCCAACAATGCTTGTTGTTGTGGTTGTTGCTGTTCCAACAATGCTTGTTGTCAAGATGCCAATTGGCCTGCTTCTTGCTGCTCTTGATATTGCTTTATTGCTTGTTGATATGCTTGCAATTGCGCTGCTTGTCTTTGTGCAAGAAGTTGTTCTTGTGCTTGTGCTTGATGTGCTTGATATTGTGCGTTTTCCTGAGCTTGAGCTTGTGCTTCCGCTGCTTGTGCTTGGGCTTGTGCTTGTGCCACTTGTTGTTGTAATAGATTTGTGCTTGAGTAACCTTTTGTGCTTGCAATGTTTGCAATGCTTGCGTAGCTTGTTGTTGTTGTTGTTGTAGTAAAGCTTGGGCTTGTGCGGCCTGTTGCACTTGTAATGCGGCTTGTGCAGCTTGAGCGGCTTGTTGAGCAACTAGTTGTACAACTTTTTGTCTTTGCACTTGTTGGAATCCCCTTTGAAAAGCAGCTTGCAATGCCGTGTAGTATTGGCTTGATGTGGTGGAAGTTGGTGGTGGTGGGGGTGGTCATGGATTCAGAATGGCGTTTGTGGTGAGCGATGATGTCGTGTTGATGTTTTGAGTGGTGGATGGTGCGATCGAGGTGTTTGGTCCTTGTGAGACCATGCTTTGCGATGTTAGGGGGGTGTTTGATGATGTTGCAATTGCTTGTGCGTTTGTTGTCTGTTGTTGCGATATCAACAACAAATTTTGAGTGTTTGGCATAATGCTTTGATTGATATTTGGGATGTTGGTTTGATTGATAGTTGGTAGAGGGGGAAGCCCTAAACCAAGGAGTGGTGTGGATGATGATGGAAATGGTGGAAGGGGTGGAAATGTGAGGGGTGCGAGTTCTTGCGAGAATGTTGTGGTGTCGAATATGCCCCCTGGTCTAAACATATCTCCCTCCTCTTGTGAATTTGTGAGGAGAGAAGTTTGAGGTGTCGCATGGAAAAATGATGATGATGGATCATGATGGAACGTGAGAGGAAAATTCCTATGTAATGGGTTTTTGAGTATGTTTTGTTCCAAGGTGGTATTTGCATCCAAGTTTTGATTATTAACAAGGGGGTGTGTTTGAATAGCATTGAGAAATGCATTTCCCTTATTAACATTGGGTTGGGTTGGAGCAAAAGATGTCGTGATCTGCGGAATGTTTTGAGTGATATTTTGGAATGGGGGTGTAGATGAGATGGGAATGGTGGATGAGATTGGAGGAAAAGATGTCTCCACTATAGTACTCACATCGAAATCCGAAGGTAAGTTGGCCCCTTGTTTTGCTAGCTCAAGCATGTATAACGAAGGGTTAAGCCTCATCATGATGTTGATGATTTTATGGTTCTTCGGATTTTGGAGCATTTCAGTTATTTCTTCGTGAGACATTCCAAAGGTAAGATCCTCTCCTTGGTTTTCCTCTTGCGGATTTGGTGATGATGAGATGGTCAAAGGATTGCTTGATTCGATGGGATTCATTTCTACGTTTGTTTGGATAAGATCACTTGAAGCAGGTGTTTCTTTGTTGGCTTCCATGCTCTTCTTGTATTGAGATCTAGTTTGAACCATAAAACGAGGATCAATTTTCAAGAATAGGAGAGATGAATCTCTTAATTCTTTAAATTGGTCTTTAATTTATGCCCAAAGTAGAAATTTTTAGGATATCTTGAGGATCAAGAGGTGATATGATGATGATGTAAGGGATGGATGATGCAAATGTTTTTGGCTTTTGATAAATCTTGAAGGAGATGCTAAGCTTTTAGGACTTTTAGATATGTTGCGGATTTTGATTTTGATTTGATTTTGGATTTGGGATTTTGTCCTTGATTTTGATTTTAATTTTGATTGCTTTTGATTTTGAACAAAAATAACCTAATATGTTGGATGATTATCTAAGGGATAGATTTGTTCAAAAATGATAATTTGAATATGTGCAGGGAGAAGGATGCATCTACCCACACCTATTCAAACAAGATGATAGTTTCACTAAGCATATGAAGAAGGATTCATCTACATATACTAAACTAAACAAGATGATTTTGATAACTTTGACTAAGCATATGCAAAAGGATGCATTTACACATACCTAGCCAAAGGTGATTTTTGATAAGGATTTCAAGGATGTTGTCCCAAGGATTTTAATGATTTTGATTTTTCCAAAAAGCCTAGCATTAAGGATGATTTCAAGATTTTCCAAAAGGTGATGGTGAGATGATTTTTGTTTTGATGGATGAAGAATGGATGAAAAAGATTTTGATTTGCTTTGATCCTAAGATGAACCTAAAAAGGACACTTTGTTTGCCTAGACCTAGGTATTGAAGAGCATACAATGCTTCTATAGACCTTTGTAACCAATAAGTGATTCATTTTGAACATACATTTGAACCAATGAATTTTGTTTTGGGATTTGGACTTTTTGAGAATCGTGAAGCTTCAACACACATGAAAGTTCATTTTTCTTAGCTTTGCTTAATGGCTTTATTTTATTAAAAACACTTTCTTTGATTAAGTTTTCAAACTAAGATGTCCAATGTCTAAATTTCTTCAAACCCCACAAGATATGTTATGTGGAAATTCGATGAACTCAAGGCAAAGGTTTTCCTATTGTTTACTTTAGTAGACAAATCGAGATATAATCCAATGTTTATAAACCTCTAAGGATGTAAATCCCAAGGGCAAGCAATAACATATGGATTGAGTCAATTGTATTTGTCTCCAAAAGGGTTTGAAATTTGGATGATGATGTTAAGTGTTTGTTTTCAAGATGTTTTTGATCAAGCAATGCATTTTGTAACTAAATAATAAGTACAACCCTATGGATGTGTAAGACAATATTTGTTGGATTCCCACTTGGACAAGTCCAGCTATGCTTATCTTTAGCAAATGGTTAGATGCTTGACCCCACTGGCTCCCCCTCCAAGACACTCACTTATACGGGGCAGCCAAGCATCAACACCCATGAAACTCCCATGGCATGCTTTCCATTTCTACTAAAAGACCATAAAAGTGTGGGGTGGCTTCAGAACGACCGTTCTTGCACCAACAAATAGATCAAAGGATTTTGGAAAATTCTAGCACATGGGTTTTAATAAGGACTTTCTGTTCATGGAGATTGACCCATATGGAAAGAGTCCCCTTTCGGATCCATCTTGTCAGAATCAACCGCGTGATATTGGAGTTTACTCCAATACCCACATTTATATCCTGGTTGGAAATACTCTTGGATTTAGAGTGTTACCGGTTGAGTCATTCCCTTGGGTGAGTACTTTTTCCCCAAGGCAGGCCCTCTAGGATAAACAAAAGCGAGTAAAAACAATATTCGTAACTCGATCAATCTTTGTTGGCAACAAAGAGAGAGAATGTACACAATAATGCCCCCACTCACACTCGCACAAGATTTTATTCAATTTTTAAACCCAAATTGAAGTGTGGAGGTGATTGCTTTTTCTCACCCTAAAGTCATGAAAAAGGCCTTTTGATTCTCAAGATCGCTATAAAGTGCGAGAGAAGCGCATACGTCCTTTTCAATGAATTTAGTTTAAGTAAGCCTTCACAAAAACAAAGTTGCACCTGTTCTTTTTAAATCCACAAAGCAAAATGTGAGTTCCTTTTAAGCACCAAAATACAAGTGAGAGATATTTTGTTCAATTGTTATCCAAAGAAACAAACTCTAGTATGTTTGTGATCCTAATGTTCATTTTAGCCTTTGCAAGAAATGAAAAGATTCTTTTTAAACCCAAATTAAGTTAGTGCCCTAAGAAAGAAGTGATAACAATTTCTTAAAAGTGTTAAACAAACACTAAAGTATTTAAAAACACTTTGATTTGATGAAATATCCTCCTCATGCTTCTCCTTTCTTTGTTTTCGATTTCCAACCTACAAGGGAGAAAACCAATTAGATTCTAGAAAATACAGAGATTAAAAGGCATAAAACAAAAGACAAATTAATCATTAATCAAAAGCACGTGCTAAAATTTAATTTTAACTTTTTACTCCCTCCCAGTGGCACAACCCATGACTGCGTCAGAGTTTGATTTCTCGGCGGTGCTCTTAGAGCGCCGCTTACCAGTTAGCGTCGCTCTGTGTCGGGACAATGAGCTCAACTGTGTCGCAGTTTTGCCTAGCGTCGCAGTTTGATATTTTTGAAAATTTCTCCGAGTCAAATAGTCAAGCGACGAAGTTTAGAATTCCAATTTTTTGGGTGGGAAGAGTCCAGCGTCGCACTTTGAGTTTCCCGTGGTGCTATATAGCGACGCTGAAGAGTCAGCGGTGCCAAAACAGCGATGCTGAGCTCTCAGCGTAGGAATTTTTTGTGTATAAGCAAACACGCAAAAATTTTAGGAAAAAGTGATTGAAGATGAGATTCAACCCTCCTTCTAGTGCCAAATGGGTGAACCCTAATCCTAATACTTGCAAAACAACAAGAACAAACACATTAGATTAGAAATTGCAAGAAAGAACAAGGATTCCCCATGAAATCCATTTACCAAATTGAAATTAGGAAATGAAATAATGAAGAACACAATGAAAATAACAAAATATAGATTTAATCCTAATTAGAATAGCAAACACATGATCCCATGGGGGAATTGGTGCCAATTTGATGTGAAAATTGGCCCTTTCCCAATTCCTAAGATGCAAGCTTGATATGTTGATGATGATTGATCCACTTTGTTGATGAATGATGAAAGCTCCAAGCCAAAAATCTAAAAAAATCTAACTAAGAACTCATTGGTGATGGATGGAAATGGCTAAATATTTTAGCATAATAACTTTGCATAATTTGTGGATGATGAGATGAGGATATGAGCACTTTATTTATAGAATGCCAAGATGGATGAATGTCCAAATTTGAGCAATGTGGGACTAACATTCATCCAATGGCATGATGCCACTTGTCAATCTATGAATGGATGGAGGATGTGCAAGATTTGGGGATTGTGCCAATAAATGCATATTTTTGAATTTCAAATTTTTTGAAATGACTTGCAAGAGGTAAGGGAAAATGCAATAAATTCCACTTGGCTTAAGACAAAGGACATGTAAGATGAAGTTATTGCCTTGTTGGATGTACATGTTGACTTGGAATTTTTGAATTCAAAATTGGAGAATATTCCAAAAGATGCCTTGTGAGGAAAATAAAATTTAATAAATGAATTAAATCTATTTTCATGTGCAACTTGCAAAATCTAGAGGATGGGACATGATTTAGAATTAAATTAATCAAGGGTTAATTAATTTAATAGGAGATTAGATGATGTGACCTATTTGACTCAAATTTATGGATTTATTTAAATCAAATAAGAGAGGAATATGATAAGAGATTAATTAAATAAGGATTTTGATTTATTTAATTAAAAGAGATGGTGTTAGATTAAATCAAATAAAGTTTTAATTTATTTAATTTAATGGATGGACTTTAGAGATTTAATCAAATAAAATTAATTATTTAATTAAATAGGGATAATTAGATCAAATGGATTGATTTAATTAACACAAGAGATTGACTTAATTAGATAAAATGATTTATTTAATTAAGAGAGAGAAGTTGATGAATTTAATCAGATAAGGAGATTTGATTAAATTATTAGACCAAGGGATGATTCGGGAAGAAACGATGTTAGTAGTCAGGATCAAGTGCACAATGTCAATTGGTATATTTAACGTGTCTACAAATACTATTTAGTTTGCTCTGAATTTTCTCATTCATATGTTCTAAGACTATATGAACAATATTGGAATTGTTCTCATACATGGAGTTCCAAACTTGTTCAAGCAATTTCTTATACACATCAATTTGTAAAAGTAATTGTGCTTTGGTAGGCTCATCTAATGGAGCTGCACTTGATGTTCTTGGCTCCTCAACTGCAAGTGGCTCTTGCTCCAAGTTATATGGTACTACTACCAAGGCCTATTCTAGTGGAGGAGATTGAGGATGTGCCATTGGAGAGGTAGGTGCAACATGACTTGAGCTAGCTAGGCCTTGATTCCTCAATGTCTCTATCTATTGTTTGTATAATGCTAACTCAGTTTCTAATACAACCGCCCTTTGCTAACTCCCATTATATTAATCAACCAGTTCATTATACTTACTCCTATACATACCCCTCTCAATAGTAAGGCTCTCCACTATTGCTTTAGAAAATTTTGCAACATTTACTGCTATATCAACCGCTTCTAAGGCTGAAGTGTCAGAGACTCTTTATAACCAATTGTTTGCTAAAGTCAACTGGTTCAACAACTATTGGCTTCTTGGATCCCAAAGATAACGACCAAACTACCAATGTGTCCCACTCTTCACTAAATTCTAATCCTTGAGGTGCCAATTTGGCCTCTTCTTCATTTTGAAATAGAGGATTTTTAGACTTCCTTATGGTGTCTAGCACTGTTGCATCAACGATATACCACTCATGTAACAACAATACACGACATTTTTGTAGAAGTGCTCTTCCCTCTTCAGCTGTCATGTCCTGGAATTCCTTCCTCATAGCTTTCCTTACATTGTCTTGAATAGTGATTTCAGGGAGTTCCAGATGTAAGCTCCTATCTTTGGCCACATTTTATGCATACTCCGAGGCCTTTTCTCTCCAAACAAAATCTTTAAATGCCTTTGTTTCAATAAAAGAATCATCCTCCATGAATACTTTGCAGGCTTCCTACCTCAAATCATCTACATTATTTAAACCACTAAGATCAACCTTTCCAAGCCTAAGGCTACTTTTTCTTGAACTTGAGGCAACATCCCTTATGGGAGAAGGCATTCCTTACTACATTTCTTCAGGAGTAATAAGAATATCATCTTGCTCTGTATCAGGGTAATCAACTACCCCTCTTGCCTCAACCTTTTGCTTCTTGGTGTGTGGCTGGTTTGATGGAGGAGGACCTATTGGAGGTGAATCAACATTAATCACAACTGGTGGGGTTCCTCTTGGAGGTGATGGAACTGACCTCATAGGAGAACTTTCCCTTGACCCCTCTGATGTAGTAGGGGTTGGCAGTGTTTGCTGTTTCTTTATTGTCTCCTTCTTCCTGTAGTAGATTCTTATCTTTGATGGTGGATGGTAGGAGGGTATCTCCTCCAATACTACAATGGGATATTCCTTAACTTTCGCTGATTTCCCCTTGTCTTTTACTATACACTCTTCCCTCAAGACACCCACTATGCTCTTAAAATTTTCCATAACATACATAATTCTATTGAATTCACCCTTAATATTGGGCATAGGGTCATAATTGGGATCATATCTTTTAACTTTCTCCACCATCTTATTGAAAGCAAGATACTTTTCTTTCCTCTCTTCTTTTTCTTGGAAGTCAAAGATATTCCTTATTACATCCCCAGGGTAATAAAAATTGTGCACAAAAGAACCACTCCTATGCTTCACCTTCAATGCAGCAATAAAGCCCTCATGGTCATGGATCCTTGGGCACACAATGCTCAATTTGTAAGGTTCAAGAAGCTGCCCCAAATCCTTCCATCCTCCCTTTACCATTACAAAATATGCAAACCCTGTCCATTATGGGAAGAATGAGCCTTTTTCAGTGTCTCGAGCAGGTGTACCATTTGAGCTCCTCCCAATTGTCTCATAATTTCCAGGAATCCAACCGTCAGTGGAAAATATCTTGTAATACATATGGATTCACATTTGTGCTATACACTTTAGAGATTGTTGTGCTGAGATATGGGATTATATCCCCCCAATTTTGGTTCAAATTCAAATATATCCTTCTTTCCCTAGGCCTTAAGAAATCATGGATCTCTTTGGGGATCCTCGATGGGTCATGAATTAGGAATCTCCTTAGTTTTAATGCAAAGACATTGTGGAACACCACATAATCAAATTTTTGGTCATCTTTTTCAAGAATTTGGGTCCAACATTGGACAAGTAGATCAATACCATCTTCATTTTTGTTCAGTGTCATATCCTTCCCAAAATTCTTCTCTCCTTTATACAAGAACATAAATTAAGAGAGAATGCCACCAGAACTTTACCCAATCCTTTCCACCTTTTAATTCAACCAAACGCTTGTGGATGTGTTCTGCCAGATATGTGGCGTAGTCATAAACTACATTGAAGGTTGGGTGTTGTAAATGTGTTGCCATATAACTATACTCCCTTGGCAAGGTATCTGGTGGATTAAAACCAATAATTTGGCATAAGGAATACACTATTTTCTTGAAGTAGTTAGAAAAATACTTCATGGGGAAGGGTTCTAATTCATCCCTACAAATCTTGATTTGTTTCCTATTCTTCCCTACCCTAGTACTGGCAGTGTGCATAGGTAACATCATTGTTTTGAGCAACACCCTAGTATTCTCATATTCCTTTCTGAAGACATCCATATCAATGGGAATCATATCTTTTCTCCACTCACGCAGCTTGAAGATATCGACAATTTCTTCTCCGGTTATCCTTAACATCTCAGCACCATCAAATGTTCTAACCACCTTGGAAACATGGTCATACCTTGCAGTGATATCCTTCAATAAGTCTATATCCATGTATACATTAGGAACTACCAGCTTTCCCATGTCTAATCTCCAAGGGTTGCAAACAGGGGCGCTCATATTTATGTTTCTGAACCAATGTTGGAACAATTGCTATCTAGTAAAAGGCAATTCGACATCCTTGATGAAACATTGTTTGTCCATTAACCCTTCTTTAATTCTAGTGCCATAAAATAGAGCTCTTCCCTCAACCTTTTTGTTAGTGGAGGGTTTCAATTGATCAACCATGTCTTGGGAGAGCAATTTGGATGTCGTTGTAGAGCCGGTGGTCTGTGTTTTGGGTGCCATTGGAAACAGTGTGGATTCAGAGAAATCTAGGGTTTCGACTCAAAGGTTTAAAACTTTCTTTTCAATTAGAAACCTAGGGCTTGGCTCAAAAGTGCAATTTCAAAGGATTTAAAAAAAATTGACTCTCTAAAGAAAATTCAAACCACAATAAAGCAATAAAACATCACAAAAACCAATTTGACTAAAAACACAAAAAATATTAACCCTAATTCTAGATAGTTTGAATAAAGCACAAAAAGTTGTGTTTGTTTTACTTACGACTTTTTACTCATAGGAAACCCTAATGTTGATCACACTAAACTCTAAAAATGCCTTTTCTCAATCTTCTGTGCACTCCAAATTTGTTCACAATTCTCAATTATGTGAAAACCAATCATTTATGTGTAGTTTGGGTGAGACTGGGTAGCTTTGGAAGTCATTTCTGCCATTGTTGCTTGCTCGCACAAAGAAAAAAATGGCTACCATGTTTGTACCTTCATTTTTGAATGTTTGTCATCGATCTCCCAGTGAGATGGCCTTTCAGACAAGTCAAATCGAGTCAATCATGTTTAAATTTCCATCACCATCGTGCACCAATCCATTGGCCAATGAGATTTTTCCAACTAGATGCTAACTCATCTGCCCCTGGGCTCCACCTTCTCTCTTTCCAAACGACTGTAGAATCCACATGGTAGTAGCTCATTGACCCCTTGACTTTTAATAAAAGATTATTTTAATCCCATGGGGTGAGTGGGGAATGAATAAGATTTAATCTCATCGTTGCATTGCGAACGTTGATCTAAAAGCTTAAGATGCTGAGTTCAATAGTGAAGAATAGGTCCCACACCCGCGGCGATACACGTGTCAATAGCCCACTGACCACATGAATTTTAATAAAGCATTATTTTATTCACACAGAACTAGCAGGTAGTGGCTAGGATTTAATATTGAGATTGAACGATTGATAATATCTGCACATGCATAAAAGGTTAGCTATAAAAAAAGGGGCCATGACTAGGTCGATGAGATTTAACCTTCGGGAACAAAGATTTAAGACTTAAGTGTTTTCATATGAAATATTTAGCCTAAACATAGGAAAATTGAAATGATCAACTTGTGTTAGATGATCAATAGACCTAAACCAAAGGGCCAATGAGAACAACGATTTAAATGGCTCGAGATACAACTTAAGTGACCGACAACCGGGTGTGACAGGTCAACAGAGGATTAGAACATTCAGGGTTTATGACTGTGCAAATTTTGAAACGAGAGATTTTAACCAAAACCCTAAACCCTACCCTTGGACACATAAGCTCAAAACCACCACAAGGCAAGATCCATCTAAAATTTTCAAAAATTTTCAAGAGCTCTACCATTGCTTTTGATGTCCCGCGAGCATCGACCAACCGTCCTATCCAGACTTGGTGATTTATCCGAGTTGCAACAGGAACCGCTGGGAGAGATTGGCTTGTGGTATGTTGCATACATGCCTATTGTTCGAACACATTTTGTGATGATGATAGCACTATGCGAGCGATGGCATAATGAGGCCTCTTCGTTCCACTTACCTACCGGTGAGGCAACAATGACGTTGGAGGATGTATGGATGGTATTGCATTTTCTGATACATGATGAGCATGTGATCGATGATGTTGATGTTGGTTATGATACCTACCATGAGGTGCTAGAACATGAGGACATAGTCTTGGTTACCTCCTAGATAGACCTCGAGATGTACAAAGGTCGGGTGTCTACTTTTAGACTGATTATTGCAGCGATTATTTCAGGCTTGGTTGCTCCAGATCGATGGAGCAGAGGGTTTAGTATGGGATGGGGCCTGGCTTGGAATACGATGCTATTCAGGAGGACCCAATATGCATGGGGGCTAGTGATGCTAGCCTCCTTATACCATGAGATGCATGATTTTGTATACTGCGATGGCAGGGCTATTGGCATAGGGGTCACCTTCACATTTGGGACTAAGAGCACATTGTTGTGCTTCGACTGATTGTTTAGATGGCGGATGTAGAGCCAAAAGATCCAGTTTTCTGGAGGTACAGGGGTGCCATTACTTTACAAAACACAGGGGCAAATCGAGATTCCATACTGGCGCAGGGTCATCGATGGTATGACAGTTTTCAGATGGCAACCTTGTCTTCAGATGCCAACATGGTATGATGATATGCAACAACTTTTCTTCACTTGATAGACTCGATACATGCAGGGTTGAGAGCATACCATCATTAATAGGTACCTTCCCGATAGGGTTTCTAGATAGTTTGGTGATAGGTAGGACATGCCAGATGATGCATACACCACCATCTTTTCCAGGTTAGCATGGGCGACAACAACCTAAGCATCTACGATCCCAACCCACAAGGTTGTCGAGGGATTTCGAAATTTGGTTGCTTAACCATGGGCATATGATCGGGGACAGGTAGATGCACTAACTACACT
The DNA here is from genome assembly GCA_007258455.2 of Sequoia sempervirens. Taxonomy (NCBI): domain Eukaryota; kingdom Viridiplantae; phylum Streptophyta; class Pinopsida; order Cupressales; family Cupressaceae; genus Sequoia; species Sequoia sempervirens. The sequence goes on from VDFB02179234.1 coordinate 86,751,925, forward strand.
CGCTTATGATGCATGGCTCACACCCCCTCACTGATTAACAGATCCAACAAGTGCACCTCCATGAGGTAGACCGAGAGGGAGGGGTGCAGAAAGAGGTAGAGGGTAGCCTGATGATGGGTAGGGAAGAGGATGGGGTAGAGTACAGGATGGCTAGGATCAATAAGATGGATGGGTCCCAGGTGCACCCCCGTTGGATCAGCAGCCTCTACAACTACCACCAGTACAACAGTAGCCTCCACAACAACCACCACCGGGGCGAGATCCCCGTGATGCATAGATTCAACAACAGATACATGTGATTATAGGTGAGAGGGATTAGGAGAGACATCAAATTTTGGTTATTACTGCTAAGAGGGACTAGGCTAGGTAGAAGGCACAGGTTGTCATGATGGAGAGAGACCAGGAGTGTCAACTCAGGTGGACTGCCAAAATGCAGTTAATATAGGAGGTCGGGTGGTGCCAGTAGCTAGAGACCATGATAGCTGCAACCCAAGGGTGGACAGTATTTTCCAGATTGTATAGAGAGGCCATGACCGAGGTGGCCTATTATCAGATGCATTACCACCAGGATGTCCCATAGGTGCTTAGACAACCAGATTACTCGCAGAGGAGTGAGGCACATCCTAGGGCTGAGGATCAGTCATAGAGATAGCCTGTGAGGATAGCATCCATCAGGTCTAGCCTGCTTGTACAAAGACACTTTGATTATTGCCCGATTCTTTGCATAGATATACATTCAGGGGCTCATTTTTGATAGCCTCGTGGATATTGCATTTTTGATCGTTATACATACACTGACTCAGATATTATACCATGATAGTTACCATTTTTTGATATATATATATATATATGATATGGATTTATGATGTGATGTGTTTGCTTTATTTCATGCTTTATGAATGTATAGATGCACTTTGATATGCTTATAAATTATGATCATGTATGGATGCAACGTAATGAATGCATGCGCTTCTTTTTCAGTATCTTTTCATGATATGTTATGGGATGGATGATATGATATGCTCATGTGATTTTTATGCAAATGATATGGATACATTTCTTTTTGTGTATTTTCCTATGCAGTTTCATGATGTGATGATGTATGCATGATAATGTAGATGTTTTTGCTTATGATATGATAATGTGATGCATGTTTATGATATGTGATGCACCGATTTAAGATGCTTAGAATAACAGATCTATATTATTCGTCACAACGTAAATGATAATGATGATGTAGGATGTATGCTTATGATATGCTATGATTATGCGAGATGTATGTGTGATGATGATTTATGGATGTAGGATGGATGCATTGATGATATTTTTGTTGACTGTCATGATACCAGGTTAGTGTGGAGAGAAGATAGAAGAAACAAGATGATTTGACCATTGATTTTGATGATTGATTCAAAAGTTCCAACAAGTCTATGATCCACTGATACATTATTAGAGACGGTGATGAGAAATGCGTGATGATGATGATGATGATTTTCTCATATCTTGGGATTGATATTTTTTGTCGTTCCTTATTGTTTGATATAACACATAGAAACGATGCATCAAGGTATTGATAACCAAGATGGCGTTGTATCTAGTGTAGTGGACTTTGACTCTGCAAACAGATAGGATAGTTCTTGTTCACACCTTGACATATGGAGACCTTGTTGGAATGTAGTTAGAAGTTTAGAATACATTGGGACAAAGCATACACAATAGTCAACAATGTACTCCAAACAACTTCCCTACACACAACTAAGTAAGTATGCACCAAGATTATTTTACAAGAGTACCCACAAGCACAAAAAACAAAAGATAATGATCGATGCCCCATTCCTTCTGTCTAAATTGTTTTGATACACATCATCTAGAGGTCCTCGAAATGGGTCATTAAGATAAATCATAAGAAAAGATCAAATACAAACAACTAGTGTTATCTATATCTCTTTCTAGTTTAATTTAGCTAAGGTGATTTTTGATGCTGATGTCCATCATAGGAAGGATACATCCTAGGACATGTTGATTAGAGGTTTGATGTAGGATGATGATGAGATTTATGATAAGCCATTGATATAAAATTCATTGACACATGTACCTATGATTTAGACTTTAGATTTTTACACTTAGGTTCTCACTTTATGACTTGCTATACTTGCTTTTTATTTGTTTCGCCAAAGGTTGAAGGTGATGGCCGATTTATTATGGATGAAATTTTATTACGGGTGAAAGTGAAATGGGATGGATGGTTTTGGGATTTTTTTGGCATATTTCAATGTTTTTGAAAATTTGAAAATGTTATGAGGCTGTTTTTGATCTTTTTGAAAGTTTATGTGAATTTTTTGGTTTTCGGATTATTTGAGGCTGTTTAGGGTTTTCTAAGATATTTGATGCTGTTTAGGGGTTTTTTGAATGTTTTCTAATGTTTTTGTGTTTTCTAAATATTTGGATGTTTTTGAGATATTTGAATGTTTAGGGGTTTTGCGAGAGTTTTGATCAAGAACCTACCCTAAAAGACCTATCCTATGGGCCTCGAGGGATGATCAAAGATAAGCCTTGCCTACGTTATACACATAGAGACCATATAGTTTGACTGACTCAACTTATTGAAAGATGAGCTATGAACAATTATGGATTGCCAGTTTATTATGACAGACTCGTAAAGAATGATCTAGGGTTTCTCGAGGGCACAACAATGATGGCCTTGCCTATGTTCAAGCTCAGAGACTTGTAGTTTGACAATAGGGTATTATTTTTTGATTTTTGATGTTTTGACCTTTTTAGGGATTTTGATGTGATTTGGATGATTTGGATTTTGAATTTACAAATTTTTTATGTTTTGGATTTTAGCTATACAAGATTTTGCAAATGTTTTTGGATTTTAATGATTTTTCAAGTGTTTTTGGATTTTCTGATGAATGTTTTATGAATGTTTTTGGGATTTTTGAGAGATGTCAAATAACCTTAAGATATAAAAGAACCCAATTTGATCCAAAATGAATTTCCCCCAATGTGATATGATAGACTACCTCGATATAGGAAGGACAAGTTGACCTTTGGAATATGCCTAGTACTAAAGGGGATACGATACTTCACAACATCAAGCTATGATAAGGACGCGAATGGGTGGTGGAATAAATAGGATGAATGAGGTGATGAATGGATGCAAATAATGACAGGATAAAGCCCCAAAGAATAGATGGAGGTGTTTTATTTACGTGAGGCACCTGTTTTCCAGGTTTTCACCAAGGTACTTTCCCAAAGCACCACTGAAGTGGTTTTCACTAGAGGACATTTTTTATTTTCTCATTTTTTCAATCTTTTTTATTATTTTTTTGGATTTTGATCATTTTTTTATTTTTTGTGTTTTTAGATTTATACCTTTCAAGACTAGGCATAATTTTTTTTAAGATGCAAGTTGTTGGTTGGTTCCTACAAGGGTTCACCTTCAAGTGTTGACAACTAATATGATCCTGATCCATAGCTTGTTGTGATGACAAAGGGACCCAACCAGTTAGGCTTATATTTTCCTTTACTGCCCTGATCTGGAAGATTCTTCTGATTTTGTTTTAAGACAAGATCCCCTACCTGGAAAGATCAAAATTTGATCTTCTTATTATAGCTTCATTTCAATCAATTTTGATACACTTGTGAGTGGTTAAGAGAGTTAAGACGATGCTCGTCCGAGAATTCTAGCTCATTCAGCTGAGATATTCTATATTCTTCATCTGTGATTAGGTTCTGCAGTGACACTCACAATGAGGGGAGCTCAACCTCAATAGGTATAATAGCTTATGATCTGTAGACCAAGGAGATTGGGGTTGCACTTGTTGGCATGCATATACTAGTTTGATAGGCCCATAGAGTGAGATTTAATTGTAGATTCTAGTCATGACCAACTTCATTGACCTTTTTCTTTAGGATCTCTAGAATGGTCTTGTTTGTAGCCTCGGCTTGGCCATTTCCCTAGGGGTAATGTGGGGTAGAGAATTGGTGTTGGATGTTAAATTTTTGACATAGCTCTTTTACATCCTGATTCTTGAAGGGTGTTCCATTGTCTGAGATAAGGGTTTGTGGAACACCATAACGACAGATTAGGTAATTAAGGATAAACTTGGAAATTTGTTTCCTCGTTATGTAAGACATAGGAATGGCTTCAACCTACTTGGTAAAGTACTCAATGGCTGTTATGATAAACTTGTGGCCATTAGATGAGGTTGGGGTAATCTTTCCTATGAGGTCAAGTCCCCACTGCGATAAATTCCAAGGTGTGATTATTGGTTACAATTCCTGAGCTGGAGCATGAATTAAATCTCCATGCTATTGACACAGGACACTTTTTCACATATTGATGAGCTTCTCTTTCCATGGTTGGCCAGTATTACCCTGTCCTCAACAGTTTCTTAGCTAAAGTCATACTGCTAGAATGGGAACCACACATGCCATCGTGAAATTTTGTTAAAGTGGTCAAGGCTTTGTCTTGGTTAAGAAATCATAGTAATGTCCGTTCGATGCTTTGGCGGTAAAGGGTATCACCTAGGATCATGAATCAAGATGCCTTTTTGATAAAAGGTCTTTTAAGGTTGGAGGTGATATCGGATGGGACGGTTCCTTTGCTTAGGTAGGCGAATATGTCATGGTACCATGGGGATCCAAGACCAACAATGACACACACGAATTCAGATTCAGGGATTTTGAAAGTTGGTATGAGAAGTTATTCTACCAAGAATTTGCATCGGAGGACGTTGTTCGACATTTCTAACAATGATTCAATTGTTGCCATGGTGTCTGCTGCTCTATTGTTCATGCGAGGAATATGCTAAAAAATTATGTCTATGAAAATATCTTTGAGAGTTTCTACCATTTTCTTGTAAGGAGTAAGCTTATCATCTTTAATTTTGTAGTCATCATTGACTTGGTTGATAACCAACTGTGAGTCTCCATAGACTTTCATCTCTTGTATCTACCACTGAACTGCTATCCTTAGACCTATGATTAGGGCTTCATACTCAGTAATGTTGTTAGTGAACATAAATGATAGCCTGTATGAATTTGGAATGCAATCACCTTGAGGGGTGATAAAAAGAATACCTACTCCTAATTTGTGTTGGGTAAACGATCCATCAAAGTACATTTTGTACTAAGTTGTGAGATTGATAAGGAACATTGATTCATTAGGGAATTCAGATATCAAGGGGTTCTCTACATAGATAGGTGCATCTGCTAGTTGGTCTGTGATCACTTGTCCTTTAATTTCCTTTCGCTCTACGTACTCTATGTCAAATTTAGTTAAGATCATCATCCATTTAGCCATTCACCCAGTGAGAGTTGTTTTGGATAACATGTATTTCAATGGGCTGATCTTTGCAATGAGTTTGATTTGATGTGACAACATGTAGTGTCTAAACTTTTGTGAAGCAAAAAATACTGCTAAGCATGCTTTCTTAATGGATGAATAGTTCATTTCATAGCCAACCAAGGTCCTACTGATTTAATAGATAGCTCTTTCCTTACCATTTCATCATGTTGTGCCAAAAGAGCACCTAATGTTGTTGATGTTGTTGAGATATACAAGATCAATGGTTTATTCGGTATTGGCGACATAAGTACTGGAGGTGTGAATAGATAGTTTTTGATCTACTAGAAAGATTTATCACACTTCTCATCCCACTTGTACGCTATTCCTTTATGGAGAAGATGTGAGAAAGGGTGGATTTTTTCTGATAGCTGTGTTATGAACCTTTCTGATGGACTACAATCTTCCTTCTAATCCTCTCATCTATTTCAGTGTTTGTGGTGGTTCCATGTTGAGGATGGATTTTACCTTTGCTGGATCAATTTCTATCCCTCTTTGTGAGACAATATAGCCGAGAAGTTTCCTTGATGTAACCCCAAAGACACACTTTTTTGGATTTAGTTGTACCTTTTATTCTTCAAATCTAACAAAGATGGGTCCTAAGACTTGTATGTGCTTAGTTTTTTTTTTTTCCAAAATATCATCCACATAATCTTTGATTTCTTTTTGGATCATGTCATGAAAGATGAGGGTCATTACTCTTTGATAGGTTGCTCCTGCATTCTTCAACCTAAATGGTATCACGTTCTAGCAATAGGTTCCCCACATACAAGTGAATTCAATTTTATGTTGATCCTCTTTGGCGATCATGATCTGATTGTAGCCTGAAAAACCATCCATGAGTGACATCATTTCTGGATCAGCTATTAGGTCTATGATGAAGTCGATGTTAGGAAGATGGAAATCATCATTCAGGAATGCCTTGTTTAAGTCTCTGAAATATGTGCATATTCTGATGCCCCCAGTGGGTTTTGAGACTGGTACTAGGTTTGAAACCCACTCAAGATAATCTATCAATCAGATGAATCCAACATCAAGAAGCTTTTGTAACTCAAGTTTTACCAAGAGTGTTATTTGAGGGTGCGTCTTAATTTCTACTTCAATAGTTTGGCTTCAGGATAAATGGCTAAGTGATGCACATCTACTTCTGGATCAAGCCCTGACATATCTATGTATGACCATGCAAAGTTGGTTCTTTGATCTTTCAAGAATGCTGCTAGGTTTTTTTGTTCTTCATCTAGTAAGGATTCAACATAGAAAGTGATCTTGGGTGCTTCTTCTGTTCCCACATTGATTTGAGTGGCTTTTTTTGCTAGCACTGCTAACTTCTCTGGATGCATTGAACTAAGGGGGAGACTGAATCCCTCATCCTTGGATGCCTTAGAGAGGTTTTCACCCTCGGATATGTCCTTTCTTTTTACTATTTTAGGATCAGAAAGTGCCATAGTGTGGTTTTCACTTAAAGATTTGTATGTTAGTTGCATGTCATCAATTTGCAACTGAAGAATTCAATCGTCTCCCCATAGTATGCCCCTATGTCTAGCTCTATGTCAAAACTTGCTTTGTGATATGCCCATGGTAAGTTGTCTTGAAGTCCCATGAATTTTGAGATCGCTTCATCATTTTTAAATAAATATAGAATCGGTGGTCCTTCTTGGTCCAAGTCAATGAGTTGTGGGTATACTAGGTGTATTTCAATTGGTTGATTACTCAGAGCAAAGGATGTTATGGATATCATGAAGAGGGATTCTTTCTCAAATAGGTTAGAAACATCAAGGGGGGAATCATCTAAGGTTGTATCACATGATGTAGGTAACCAAGAGGAAGCCTCAACTCATTTAGTGGAAGTACCTTTGCAAATAAGGGTGACCTTGCTAGTAGTACAACCTAGGCCAAGATTCTTTAGTCATTTCTTAGGAATGATAGGTTCTAGCAAACCATTATCATTCTATCCCAGTTTCTCATTCTTGTTATAACCCATTCCCTTCATTAGTTGCAAGCCTTTGTTATCATCTTCCATGGGAAGAGTGGGGATAGGTCATTCATCTTGATAGAGTAGTTTAGAGACATCTTCCTCATTGACATCTTCTTGGTTGAAATCCCCCCACTTGGTGAAGGTAGTAGTTGCCATCTTGATTGTCTTGGGCTCTTTTTTGCTAGATGTGGGTTTCCCATGTGATTGAGGAGAAAGAGGTATCTCTCCTAAGATGAAGGTATTCTTCATTAGCTTATAGTTTCCACAACCATCATCCTAAATCACTGCTTTGATGTCAAGAATGTTCTGCACAATGGGTGTTTTTGTTTTTGAGGTAGATGCAAGGGATGATGAGTCAACAAATGAGGTAGATGGTGTAGGCCCTTTGTCATTCTTGGGTATTTTGGGGATCTTATAGAACTTGGCCACAAGATTCTTGCAGTAGTAAAAAGGCTCAGGATCTCCATGGATGGTAATTTCTCTGCCCTCGAAAGGAAACTTTACACATTGATGATAGGCTGAGGCTACAAATTTTAGGGCATGGATCCATGGTCGACCAAGCAGAATGTTGTAGGGAAGATCAAGGTCTAACACTTGGCATGTATTTTCTACAATGATGGGTCCCACTTGGATGGGTAATGCAATGATGCCTTGTGATACCCGCTCTTGGTCATCATATGCTCTGATGGTGGTACTTTTTGTTTTCTCAATAGTATCCTTTGAATATCCTAGGTTGTTGATCAATTGAAGTGTACAAATGTTCAGACTAGCACCTCCATCTACTAACACTCTTTTGAACTTATTTTTATGAATGACAACCTCAAGGTGTAAATCATGGTTATGAGATGGCTATGATGGTAAGTCTTGTTCTGAGAAGGTGAGAAGATGATTAGTGATATGTCCTACCATATCTTGGAACTGATCTATATCAATATCCTCGGGGACAAATGAATCTGACAAAGCTTTCTCTAAGATTTCCCTATGTACGGGTGATAGCCTCAATAGTTCTAAGATGGATATCTATGTGGGAGTCTTCTTAAGCTAATCTAGGAGATTGTACTTGCTGGGATTTGATGTTGGCAATGTAGGCTGTGCCCTAGATTGAGATGAGACTCCTTGGATGGTGATTTTTCCATGTCATGTGGTGACTCCACATGCCGCACTAGGCCCTTTGATGGTGACAACAATAATGATGCTATCATAGGAAGTGACCACATTGCAATAGGTATGCTGCACATTTGTGTAATCCTTAGCTTTCCCATTGTTATTCACTTTGCTATGATTTGGCATGGGATTCTTGTATATATTAAGATCTTGGTTACTGGATGGTACTTAAACATATATGGTGTCGTTTTCTATGAGGTCTTGGATAATATTTTTGAGCCTCATGCAGTTTTTTGTTCTGTGTCCTTTTTTTTTGTGAAAGTCACAAAGATCGTGCTCGTTGTACCAGGATGGTTTCTCTTGGGGTTCTTGGTAGTTTTCAAAGTTGGGAAGTGTTATCAAGTTTGACCCTACAAACTTCTTCATGATGGTTTTGATGGGTTCTGAAAACTATGTGTACTTGCATTTAGGATAGTTGTTCTTGTTATGGGTTCGCCTTTGTTGCATCTTGGTGTTGTTGATTTGATTGTTTTGAGGAGGTGTTGTTTGCAGCATAATTGGTTGAATTTTAGCAACTTGATTGTTGTTTGGCCTAGGAGAACTTAGGACTACCTTAGAATCTACCACACCATCATTTGTTACGTTTTTGTTCTTAGCCCAAACACGAGGCTTGTCATTTAAACTAGTTGATGGGTGATTGTCTCTGTAAGCTTGAGTTTTTCCCAGTGAGATTAGAGCTCTCTCCATGTTAAGAAATCTAGGGACAAGCTCATCATAAGATGTGATGCATTGCATTTTCAAGTGGAAGGATAGATTCAGATCTAGATTTGCTATGATGATCCCCACTTGTTGTTCATCAGGAAGAGGCCACTTGCTCTTACTAGCTCTTTGTCTCCATCGTTGTAAGAAACTCATGAAATATTCTCCTTTGTTTTGTCTGGGAGTGTATAGTTCTTCTAGAATTAGGTCCATGCCAAGATTAAAGGAGAAGTGATTGATGAATTTATCGGTAATTTCTTGGAAAGTTTTGATACCGGGAGGTAGTTGAGAAAACAAATCCATTGCAGGACCTGTTAAACTTTGGGAGAAGAGGTGAATTAAATAAAAATCATTGTAGGCCACCTCCATACACATGACGTTGAATTATTTGACATGGTCCATAGGTCTTCCTCTCCCTTTGTATTTATTGAATTTGGGGATTTCAAAACTGGGAGGGAACGATACCATTGTTATGTTTCCATCAAATGGATATGGACATAGATTTTGTGTATGAGGCTTCTTTGTCTTGCCCATTCGAAGGTCCTAGATTTCTTGTGATAATGCCTTAAGTTGTGATGCTAGATCATCTTGCGGGTTTGGCAGAGGAACATATGTTGGGATGACAGATGAGTTGTATGTAGGAATATGATATGATAAGGTGTTGTATGGGGTGTATGATGGTGTGAGATTCTATGAAGGTGATTGAGGTGTTGAGGTATATGTTCTTAACATGTTTGTATTGATGATGTTCTGTTGAGGATTATAGTAGGAGCTTTCGTTGTTTTTGTTGTTGTTGTTGTTGGGCATACTACTGAGCTAGTAAGGCTTGTTGTTGTTGTTGAGCTGGTAAGGCTACTTGTTGAGCTTGCCATTGTTATTTCGCCACTAGGGCTTGCTGTTGGACATGCTATTGTTGTTGTCTTGTTAAGGCTGCTTGATGGGCTTGATGTTGATGCTATGCTAAGATTGTGTTGCTTGATGTGTCACTAAGGCTTCTTGCTATTGTTGTGCTACTAGGGCTGCTTGCTGTTGTTGTGCTACTAGGGTTGCTTGTTGTTGTTGTAGTTGTTGTTGTGCTGATAGGGGTTGTTGTTGTTGTTGCTATTGGATGGCTTGTTGATAATCTTATTGTGCTTGTTGTAAAGCTAGGGCATGCACTTGTAATGTAGGATCAGTTGGTTGTTGGGACATTTGTGATGGATTTTGAGTGGTGATGTTTTGAATGGGTAGTAGGTTGCTGATGAGAGGTTGGAGGTTCCCTTAGTTTATCATTCCTTTTAAGATAGTGGATTGGGATGGAGGAACGTAAGTTGGATGTCCCATTTTATTTTGCATGATTTGGGGGACAAACGAAAAAAGATGAGGATGGCATTGTTAAATTTTGTGATGTTCAGGGCATATTAGGACCTTGGGTCCATTGATTAAAGGGGTTACCTTGACTGATGTTTTGAAGATTTCCTTGGGCTTGAGATACAGTCAGGGTATTGCCTTGGTTGATGGGGTTTATGATCAAGGGATTGTTTTGATGTGGGTTGATGATGGATGGGATAGGTGTGTTTTGGGCAACCACTACGTTTGATGTATCAATGGGTGGATTGGATGAAGATGTTCCTCGTTGTATTAAAGGCTGGTTTTGCATGAGGGTATTTCCTTTCCCTTTTGGATCTAATTGTGATACTGGATCTACACTACTAGGCATGATGTTGGGCACATTTTTAGTACTCATGGGTATGGATGAAGATGGGTGTCCCCGATATGTTGAAGTGGTTGTGGAATAATGAAGTGTAAGTGGTGTATATGGCTGTTTGGGATCCTTGGGAATGGGAGGAGTGTCAAATGTTGGTGTCCAAGTGGTTGTTTGGGATGGAGGATTGGTATTGAGTGTACCCACAAGTTTTCTACTTTCAAATGGAAGAGTATGGCCAAAGTCTTTAGCAAGACTAGCTGCAATAGTAGCTATTGATATTTGATTCAACTCTAGGGATGGAGTTGTCGGAAGAGTAGATGAATTCAAGCCTTGTGTTAATGATTGTACAAAAAAATATGGAGAATTAAGAATTATGTTTTACAAGGCTTGATGTTTCATTATTTCCTCCCTATTAAGTCCAAATGGATTGTTCATGATATCCTCTATCTCATATGGCCCTGATGGAGACAAAGGTTGTTGTGATGGGGTAACCTAACTTCTTATATCAAATTCTAGAGGATTTGGATCACTTGAGGTAAATGTGACTTTGGTTTTCTCTATGATTCTCTTGTGTTGTGATCTTGTCTTTTCCATAAATTTTGGGTCACCTCTGGGAGAGTTGTGTTGATACTTGTAATATTTGAACTCTCTAGTTGACTCAAATCTAGGTAAAAGAGACACTCTAAGTATTTTTGGAGAAATGATATAATGGGAGATGAAAAGGTGGATGATATGGAAAGTTATCTTTGCAAACATTTTGGGACAACACTTTTGACTTAATTTTGATGTTTTGATGTTTGGATAAAGGATGTTGATGAACTTGGAAATCTCTAGGGTAGAATCATGACCTTCAAGATAATCTAGTTCAAAGATGATAACTAACTTAACCATATGAATGGAAAAGGATTCATTTCACATACAAAGTAGCTAAGTTAGGGGTTGGTTTGATAGATGTTTAAGTCAAAAAGTGTTGGTGTATTCAATTTTTTTACAAAGTTTGGTGAAGTGAAGGGTGAATTTTGATGGAGGGGTGAATGAAATGTTTGACCCAATTTTGACCTAAAGTGAACCTTTGTTTGACAAGACCAAGGTAGTGAGAAATATGCTAGACCTCTAAAGTTTTCAAATCCTAAAGACCCAATGTTTTAGATAGGTTTGTTATCGTGAAAAAGACCAAGATTTTGACCAAAAAAGAACATATACAATTCTGGATTGTTCCTTGAAACACATTTGTAGAAGTAGTATAACAACTTGGTTCTATTTTGGTGAAGTGTTGCAAGATGTTTTTTGATAGCTTTTGGACTATGATGCCTAAGTTTTAAGTGACAACATGTAGACCTTCTCTTGGGAATTTTGATTTTACGTGAGATCATTTAAAAAAGTTCAAGTTCATGGAAGAAAGTAGGATATTTATTGCCACGTAGGTGGTGGTAATATGGGCCTTCCAGCCTCAATATCAACTTGTTCCTCTTCTTTGTCTATGACATTTGTTGTGTTTCTCCACTGGGTTGGTGTTTCTTTTGTTTCAAAAGTGAAGCTTCTCAAACTACTAATGATATCGGTTTGTTCTCCTTCAATGAGTTCAAAGTTAGGTTGAATAATAGTAGGTGTAAGATCGGGTTGTTCAACGGGAGCAATCGGTCTCCAAATGGTCATGTGAGGTTCAATTTGTCAATTTATCTTGCTTAAGTGAATTTATTTTACCACAAACACTTGTCTTGATTATATTTTCAAACTAAATGTTTATGTCAAATCCATAGTCCTCATGTTAACTTTGGAAAGTATGGATTGAGATAGAAGTCAAGATATCTAGAAATCTCTAAGGATATAAATCCTTAGGACAAGCATTAATATCAATGCTATTTCAAAAGGTATCCATACTTAGACCAAGGGGTTTGAAATTTTGAGGAAGATTGTGAATTTTTTTTGTAATGTTTTGGAACCAAGCAAAGTATTAAACTAATTCTCAAGCATTTACCATCCTAGGCTCAAAAGATACTACTTGATGAATCCCCACTCATATTTCTTCAAACACTAAGACAATGCGAATAGTTAGAGATTTTCCGACATTGGCTCCCCTCCATGACACACGCTTCACGGGACCACCAAATCTCAAAATCTTGAAGATCCTAAGGATTTTTCTATTTCAACAATGAATAGTACAAATGTGGGGCAGCTTCAGAATGACTGTTCTTGCACCAACAAACATAAAGGTTTTTGGCTTCTAAACAATGGTTCTTAGTAAGGGATTTCGTTCAAGGTGGCCATGCACACGACAAGATTAGCTCAAGGTTATTTCAATATAGATGTCTCCTAGTATCTTCCTAAGAAGATATTTTAATGTATCACACAGATACTAAGGGTGACACTTGTTGATATGACACATCCACACTTGTTTTTTATGACTTTCATCACAAATAAATTTTTATATAGCGACTTGAAAGAGCTTGGCTTTAGCTCGATACTGCTTGGGTCATTCCCTCCTTTCGAAGTGGGGAGGTAGGCCCTTTAAAGATAAACAATAGAAATGAAGTACGTTTGTAGTTTGATCATCCAATTTTCATGATATAAGGAGAGAACACACACCACACCTTTTCTCTACACTAGCAAGGGGTTCATTTTTAATCCAAATTGAAAGATGTGGGTGATCATGAAAAATGTCAAGGAATGTCTCTGATTCTCAAGATTTCCAAATGACCTGAGAGAAGTGCATACACATTCAATAACAAAGTTGTAAATCACAAAACACAACAAACACTCATTAATTTTAACCCCTAAAGCTAAGATGACTTCATTTTATGCACCGAACAAAATGTTAAGTTGCCTTGTTCAATTTTAAGCCCAAAATAAAATGATAAAATGAGGGTTCAATTTTAGTCCCGTTTGAACATTCTTTTTAAACCCAAATAAAAATTAGTGTGGTCCTAAAGCATAAAATGAGAACTTAGCATGAAAAAGGGCTATAATTACCCCAAAAGTGTCTAATGCTTGTTATAATTATAAGATTTTAAGATGAGAATGCTTCTTCACTTTAACTTTTATCGTCCAACCTACAAAACCCAGTTAACCTAAAAAATAGAACAAAGTCAGAGGCATGTTAGTGATCGGATAAAGTAAAAAAAATAAGGCACATGTTGAAAATTGATCTTCATTTTTCTTACCAAATAAGTGTGTCACTATTCACGATAGTTTCGCTATAAGTCATTTGGGTATCACTTTGGTAAATTTGGGTGTCACTCTATGGAAAAATAGTGATGATGATAGCTTCGCTATTTGGGAAGCATCATCGTTTATAAATCTTTGATACCTATAAAAAGTATTAGCATTGTCGTTTGTTTAATCAACATCCGGATATTAAATAGGCATCGTTGTTTCTGATGACGATAAAGTCGTTGTATGGAAACACCCAACAAAGGTGTCACTGAAATTATTTTGGGCATCGTTGTATCCTGCAAAAATAAAAAAAATGAATTCGAGATAGAAATTGATTAAATTTGATCTATTTTTCCCTCCTACCACCAGAATGTGACTGACGGATTAGCATGGGCTAATTATGCTTGATCCATGAAGAATTGAAGCATAATGGAGCCACTAACGTCAAATCTCAACAAGATCAATCAAATGAAGATTAAACTAAACATTTATCAAAACTAAGTATTCTAAACTACGAAAGCATTAAAATGTCTACTCTAACCCATCTAAAAATTATCCCGTTGTGAGATTGGTGTTGTGTTGATGTGGAATGACAACCCTTTCCCAATCTCGTGGATAAATGAGCTTGCCCCAAATAGTTTTATTGAAGAAAACTGATGGAACGATTATGAGATTTGTATGAAAACATTATTTTAATCTAAATGAGCATGATGCAAGCTATTTTAATATGATTTTATGCTAAAAATGATCTATATATGCAAAATCTAAGCTAATCTAAATAGATTCTAAGCTAAAAGATTCAAACCCTAATTAATAAACAAGCTAAGTGGATGCATTATGTGATCATGAAAGCCATTAATGGAAGCTAAAGCTAACTAATACAATTAAAATGAACTAAAAGATGCTAAATGTGTGCTAAATATGAGTGTGAGTGTGAGTATTTTCAATAACATAAGTTTTATTTTGAAATATGGATCCATTTGTCTCGAAATAGTGACCTATTTATAGGAGAGCAAATGAGAAATGAAGGGTTGAGATAAAAAAGGCTAATCAACAGTCAAGGATGGAAGAAGTTGGAGGCATGGATGATGGATTCTCATCAACAGGTGAGAATGCAAGATGATATTTAATCAAGGGTTCACATTGCTTCAAACAAACACACTTTTGACCTGTACAAGAGGTCAAAAGTTAACTTGCACAGGAAGTTTTGAGTTAACTTGCATATGAAGCTAAGTGAGTTTGTTATAAAAAGGAATATTCCCCTTTTTCATATGAGTGAGGAGAAAAGAATATTCTTTGGAATATTCATGGGTGAGGGAAAAAATCTATTTAGTTAATTAAAACCAAATTAAATTGTGCAAAGGGGAAGGAATATTCTATAGGAATATTCCTTTTGCAAATGGGAGGAAATTAGATTAATTAATAATTGCTAATTAAACAAGGGTTTAACCATGCAATTAGGGGAATTAGAAGAATTAGATGATATTCATTAAATTAATTGATTCAATGAAAAGGGGGAAGGGTGGAATGATATTTAATCAAATAACTTAGGGTTATTTAATTAAATTAGAGGATTTAGGGATTAGAATTAAATAGTTTGATTTATTTAATTTAATGAGATGAAATGTTAGCATGAAAAGGGGTGAATTAACTTGATTAAATCAAGTAGGTTAGTAGATGCAAACAATGCAATTAATTAATTAGCTAGGATAATTTGATTAATTAAGCAAAAAGAGGATGGGTGTCTAGATGAAATGATGTTAGTATACCTGATTCGAGTATATGATATCCCTTAGGACATTTTTCAGTGTCTACATAGAGCTAGGCCTTCATCTTCTCATATCACTGAATTGGTTGATGAGGAATTCCTAGTTGAGCCCATGGACAAACAAGCTAAGGAAATTGACTCAAATCAAGCCAATCCAACAACCATGAGACCAAAGCCTCTATTCCTTGAGTGATTAACAGTCCAAAGACATCAATCACAAGCTAGAACTAATCTATTGGGACAATGCAAGGATGTTTACATAAAAATACCCCTCATCCAGGATATTAAGGAAGTTCCTATCTATACTAAAATAGTGAGATAGCTATGCCTCAAAAAGCTAGGCAGGAAGTGAAAGGATCCTCTAACTGTACATGTCTTTGGACAACTTGTAGACATAATGGTGGGAAACATAACTATCCCCAAGTATACAGATCTTGGGAGCCCTGTAGTGGATGTCAAAATAAATGACACTCTCATAAAGAATACCTTAATTGACAAAGGAGAAACCACTAATGTAATGACTAAATAAACCATGAAATTATTAAAGTTAATGGAGCTCAAACCTACACCTATTGTGCGATAGTTGGCAGATAGGTCCATAGTTAAACCTGAGGGAATCATTGAAGACTTGGTAATAACACTAGATTCATGTGAGTACCCTACAGACTTTATGGTATTACAGCCTAAAGCTAATCTTGTAAGATATCCTCTCATCTTAGGGAGATCTTGGTTGGAAACAACAGATGACTTCATATGTTGTAGGTTTGGAAATATGATCATTTCCAATAGAAATGTTACTAAGAAATTAGTTCTTTATCCACAAGCTTAGCCACATGCAGACCTAAAACAAACTATATGGCCTTCTCTAGATGAGGAAGATTAGTACTCATTACAAACTCTGATGACTATTGAACACAACCCTTTTTTAGAAAACCAAGATGAAGATGAACCGATTACAAACATCATGCAAAACAACTATGGCAGGGACCCACAACAACATGACTTTCTAACATGTCTGCAAGATCCTCTATATAATATAATCCCTTCCAATTCATATGAGTCAATTTCCCAAAATTTCCATACTTTATTACCACATCGTTGTATTCCAAACATAGCAGGACTTGACATTTCATCTGTTCAAACATCATCCTTGATTTTAGAGATTATGTTGGGAAAAACATTGAATGTAAATAGTCAACTAATTGTTACACAATAGACCTCACTATTGCTTGTATTGAAGGCACATGCAACAACCTTTGCATGGGATTATCATGATATGAAGGGGATATACCCAGACTTGTCCATGCATAGGATTTACATCAATGATGATTTCAAACCAGTTAGAAAAACCCAAAGGAGAATGAACGCTACAGTTTGAGACATAGTCAAATTAGAATTATAAAAATTGTTGGATGGAAGATTTATCTATCCCATCTCTAACAGTCAGTGGGTGTCTCCACCATTGATTGTACCTAAGAAAGGAGTGAAATGGAGAGTATGTGTAAACTACCACAAGTTGAATGCTGCAACAAGGAAAGACCACTTTCCACTTCCATTCATTGACCAAGTACTTGATTCATTAGTAGGTAAGAGGCACTTTTCCTTTTTAGATGGATCTAGTGGCTATAATCAAATTAAGATAGCCCCAGAAGACCAAGACAAGACAACTTTCACATGCTCTTGGGGTACATATGCTTATTCTATGTTTCCATTTGGGCTATGCAATGCACCAACCACCTTCCAGAGGGTAGTATTGATCATATTATAAGACTTTTCCCATGATTCCATGGATGTTTACATGGATGATTTGACAACTTATGGGAATACCTATGATGAAGCACTTGGAAATTTGGAAAAAGGTACTAAAGAGATGTCAAGAATATAACCTATCCCTAAGTCATGAGAAATGCTTCATGATGATGATTGAGGGAATTTTTTTGGGACATTTTGTGTCCAATGAAGGAATTCAAGTAGACCCCAACCAAATTGAGGCAATATCAACACTCCTTGTGCCAAAAAAAAAGATGTTAGAAGTTTCCTTGGCCATGCTAGCTATTACAAAAGATTCGTACAATATTTTAGCAAGATTGCTATACCACTATTTGTCTTATTATCCAAGGATGTAGTGTTTGAATGGATAACTGCTTATCAACACTCCTTTGAAGCCCTCAAGGCAGCATAAACCAAGACCGTAGTTTTGAGAGGACTAAACTGGAACTTACCCTTCCATATCCATACAGATGATTTTGATTTTGCAATAGGAGTCATGCTAGGGAACAAGGATGGGAACCTTGAGTATGCCATTTACTATATCAGTAAAAAACTTCAAGGGGTAGAAATCAATTAAATAGTGATTCAAAAGGAGATGTTAGTAGTGGTTTATACAATAAATAAATTCAGACATTACATTATAGGGTATTCAATGTTCATACAATCACAAAGGGACCTATTGTTACATGCACCCGTAGGATCATCATATCCATCATGATATGAAACCATTCATATTTCATTTACATCATATTTTTTCACACATGTAGTAATATACATGTCTGCTTTATCACATACAACCAACTCCATCACATCACCTTTTCATTTCTATTGTACCCTACAATAACTATCACTTCACCCGAAGCATACTAAGTGCAACCTTTTATTTTCATCCATCACTCAAACCTGATTCCCATGTGTCACACATACACTGTATATCATAACTGCAAGCAACTCATATCCATCATGACAAGTCTTTTCAAAATTCACTTGCATGGCACAATTCAACTTCTACAAATGAGTTGCAAATTAATTTAAATAATAACTACAGGTACACTCCACCTTAGCAATCATGATTATTATTTAAGCTTACTGATTTTATGTATATTTATTATTCATTCAAACCTGTCAAATAACATATTTTAAAATTTCACTACTTTCTATTTATATTTCTGCCCTATCCGTATGAGCTAAGTGAGGACACATAGCAGGCTTAGTTGGGGGGAGGGTATTTATTATTCCTTAGTTTTTTGTGTGTGCCATTTAAATTTTTTTCCATTCTATTTTCCACCATCACGAAGAAACAAAGATCTTAGTAGAGGAATTAAGAGGTGTGTTTGGGTGTTATAACATATAGCAAAGCACACACAGTGTAATTGGGATGATAGAATGAGAATAGAATAGAGAAGAATTGTGAAGTGATTGTAAAATTATAGAAACATGGTAATGGGGGGTGACGTCATAAGTAGGGAAGCAACAACACATAACCAATTGCTAGATGACAGGCTATGTTTTCCCATTTTCTAGCAAGTTGGTTGGTTACAATATTTTTT
Organism: Sequoia sempervirens; assembly: GCA_007258455.2. Classification (NCBI taxonomy): domain Eukaryota; kingdom Viridiplantae; phylum Streptophyta; class Pinopsida; order Cupressales; family Cupressaceae; genus Sequoia; species Sequoia sempervirens. Next base: position 86,771,044 of record VDFB02179234.1, read on the forward strand.
GAGGCTCACAAAATTTAATGAGGTAATGATCCAACAATTTGCAGCCACATTGCAAAATGATGAGGTAGTTGTTATGGTTTTAATGATAGATGCCTCAAAAGCAACTATAGCTGAAGTATCTAGATTTCCAAGGATAGGAGAGGAGTTTCTAGTTAGGGTGGATGCCATTGTAGCAAGAAATGCATTCTCCTTGCCAAGAGAAAACCTAGATTCTTCTTCATAAGGTACTAAATGATTATCTTTTCCTTATCTTTGGGTTTCAGATTCTTCTTATATAGTTAAGCACTTGACATGTGATGGGAGACAATCATTGCTATACATAGTTCATTTAAAATTGTTAAATCATCTATGCCATGATAGGCATGTAAATGTTCCTAATTTCTTGTACAATTTGTTAAAGAGAATGTGTACTGAATACAAGAGGAAAAGAAATAATTCAATATTGTCTCATTTTTTTTCACTTATATTGTTGGTAAAGAGGAGTCTTAGGGCTCAATTCCCAAATGTTTCTTGGGAAAACTTTCTTAATTGTAGCAATATCAATAATATCCTTCAAATGCCTAATGAGGAAAATAGCGGCCAAGAACAAATAATAGAAGAACCTGTTGTTGCTCCCGAGGGAGAAATGCCCTCTAGTTCCCCTAGCAACAATTACCCATAACACAAAGGAACCAAAAGAGGAGGGTTTTCAAGAAACCCAATTTGTAACCTTAGATGAGCAGCCTGTAGTAGAAGGTAATCAAGACACCCCTATTTCTAAGAGGCCACCAAGAGGTAAAAAGATAAATAGTGAAGCCTCTACCTTTACACTTGTAAAGGGGCAAAAGAAAGGAAAGAAAGCAAAGAAAGGGAAGAGTAGGGCTTCTACCTCTATGGTAGAGCTTCTTAAATTTTGAATTTTTTTTGTGTTAAATCCTTACCTAGTTGTGATTTATTGCTTCTATGCTTAGGGTTTTGGTCTAAAAACCCTCGTTTCATATTTGCATATGTCGTAAAACCTGAGCGTTTTATTTCCTCATTGACTTGTCATACCTAGTTACCGATCATCTAAATTACATCTTGAACCATTAGAATTATTGTTATTACTGGCCCCTTGGTCTAGGTTTGTCAGTCGTCGAGTGCGTTCCCATCGTTTTAATTTTCCTATAGTCAGGTGGAAATATTTCATGTTAAAAGGCTTAAGTCTTAAGTCTTTACTCTCGAGGGTCTATGTCCCGTCCACCTATTTGGGTCCCTATTTAATACTAATTTTATTGCATTTGCAAATTTTGCCAACTGTTCGATCTCAATATTGGATCCTGGCTGCTCCCCGCCAACCCCATGAGAATAAAATAATGGTTTATAAAATGTAGCGGGGTCAGCAGGCTACCGATTGGTGTCCCACTATAGAGGTGGTTCCTGGTTTCCACTATCATGTTTGGCGCCTAAAGGTTCCAAATCAACGACCGAGAAGTGAAGTTGAGATTTAATCTCAACCATTCCCTGCCAACCCCATGGGAATTAAAATAATGCTTTCTAAAAGTAGTGGGGTCAACGGGAAAATGACACGTGGATCTCTTCCTCTGCTTGGAGAAGGATGGTGGAGCCCATGGATGGATGAATTAATGGCATTTGACCAACAGGTTTTTATTGGCTGATGGATTGGTGAGCGATGGCGATGGAATTCAAATCTTGTTGATTCAATCTAAGTCGTTTAACACACCATCTCACTAGGAGATCAACGACTAGCATTTAAAACTGAGGATATGGATGCGAGAGACAATTTACTTCACACGAGCGAGCATTAATGACATAAAACACATGCAAGACTACTCAAATTTGATCCTGATATGCGTGAAAGATTACTCTTCTGCAATGATTGAAGATGATACACCATTTTGAAGCATCTGAGAGATTAATGGTTGTGATTCAAAATCCAACCATTAATCGTTTGCTCGCTCGTGTTGGATTTATTTGAGCATTAATGATCAACACACTCAAGTTTCTCAATAAATGGGAGTTAATAGCCTTTGTTTTTTCACAATTGCAATCAAAACCTGATAAATTCTAAGTCCAAGAAAAGGGTGGTGAGAGTTTTATATTCTGCAGTCTTTTTAGGCTGATAGGAATTGTGAGAATTTGAATGTTTTGTTTCTATAAAATATTTTGAGAAACTAGTGAGGGATCTATTTGTAATTGTGAAGTCTTATTGTTCTCATCTTATCCTTGTTGAAAATGAGTAAACCCATTGTATCCACTTCCCCAGTATGAAGGTCTAGACAACTCAATTTTCTTGAGTCACATAATGATATTTTTGAGAATAAACAAGGAACACCTGGAGTTCTTGTGACTCCAAAGGACAAGGGAAAGATGAAGGCCTGTGGTAAGAAATTTGTGCAGATTAGTGTCAAGAGTACTTATCATTTGAGAAGCAGGGTTGTTCTGGGAGAGTCGGCCAATTTTAAAGGGAAAGAGCCAGTGAAATATGTGAGGGAAGCAAGAAGGAAGAATAAGTATAACTGGGCTTACATGGAACACCATAATTCTCCCACTGAGATCTTAGATGGTCCCTTAGACAGTGAGGTTGAAATTGATTCAGGCTACTGCCATTACCTTCTCACCATGGATAGTTTGATGGACTCTGATGCAGATGAAGGGGTGGCTTCTTCGGTTTCTACAAGGACAAAAAGTAGGCGTGTGTACTCTGGTTCTGATTGAGCAGGCTTACTTCTTGGTCCAGGTTTTTGTTGTGTGATGATAATGTTGCCTTGGTGACCTTTTTGTCCTTCTCTGCATATATTTGGATTTTGTCCTTTGTACGAACTTGGAAGCCTTTTGGCTAGTATCATGGAGAATCTTTTGTTCGACGTGGATGTGGATTTTGGAGGCTACTGCAATGATTAACAATACCTTTTTTGATGGCTCGATTGGTCTTCTTCAACAATTAATGTGGAATTTAGTTCTTTTGCTTTCCCCTATTCTATAAATGATTGCATGTAACTATTTGGAGAATATCTTAAATTCAAGTGAAATTAGCTTTGAAATGTAATGAAATGTGACTGTAATTCAGTTTGATGCTTGTTGCTCTCTTATTCTATAAAAGGTATTTCAAGGCTGATTACAGGGGTTCGAGTTTTGACTATCAAAATGGTCTATGTGAAAAGTGAAGCTCAAGAAAGAGTAGATTGTAAATAGCTGAACTAATGGGTAGATTAGAATGGAAGTCTAGGGTTTGAGTCATGTATGTAATGATCTTAAAATAGTTTTACAGTAGCAACAGTAATATAAGAAAGTATCAGTTCTAAAGAATATTCTCTCCTATGCAATTTTCTATTAGATTATGAATGAAAATGGTTAATGATCTTTTCATTTATCTTCAATGGTTTTAATTGAATGAGTAAATTTATTTTTGCTTCAATTCAAAGAATTGATTAAATGCTAAAATAAGGTTACTGGTATGGGAGGAAAGAACATGGGATTTGAAAAGTAGTTGTGTTTTAGACACAACGAGTTGAATACTGCAAAGTAGTATGGTAATAACCCATCAATTTTTGAGTTAAACTACTATCGTATTACCGATTATTGCAAATGTGATTCCATTATCCCAATAAATAAGGAACTGGTCTTTTCATTAGGTTATCTTAAATATTAAGTTAGTAATGCACCTGACCGAGGGCTTGGAACGAGAATAAAAATCAATTAAATTTTTTCAATTACAATGTACCAATTTGAAGTCCCATCCCATTTCTTGCAATAGACTGTAATTTGTTTAAAGATCAACAACCAAATCTTTAATCAAGGATATCTATTCGCACTTTATAGGAATTTATTTGTGTGTGAAAATGTTCTTGATCAAGTAAATATCACATGAACATATTCAGGATTACCCTCTTGGGTTTCGCAGAGCCCAAAGTGTAGGAGTAAGGGTCTTAGAATCCTTACTCGTTTGTTGGCCACTGACTTTGAAGATTCTTGAACATAAGGGTTGGCTACCCTTGAGAGTATTTCAAGGTTCTGTTGGAAAAAACACCAACATAATTGGCAACTCTGTTGGGGAGAATTTTGTATCTCTAGTTGCAGACCGTAATATCATAGAGTCAAGCATTTGGTGGATCTGAACATCTTGTTCAGATGTTGAAAAGTTCTTGGACCTGGAAAAGGTTTCGTTGCAACAAAGTTCAAAGAATTTTTGTGACTCCACTTTTGGAGAATACGCAGAATGAGTTTTATCTTCGAAAGAGCTTCATATTGCTTGAAGTTTAGTCCTTTATGAAAAGAGGTAGTGACTCTGTCTAAAGAACCTGCTAAAGATGTGAAGAAAAGCTCTAGATTTGCAATGTTTGTAATTAGGAAGAAAGGTTCGCAACTGCTAAAAGTTTCCAAGTATTCTCATAAATCTAAAGAAAGTATTATTATGTTTGAAAACATTTATGAGAAATCTTCAAGACTTGAGATGATAAATGGTTCCTTATTAGGTGAAACAACTCTAAGAAAGGGAATAGTAGTTGTCATTTTCATACTTCTAGTGTGCAATGTGTAATATTTTCAATGGGTCGAAGAAGTACACTTATTTATGAGTTATGCCTTTGAGAAAGCTTTAAGGAATGAATGTTTGATCTATATTTTAGAATCATGGTTGAATTAGTAAATGAGGCAACTGATAATTTTGTATGAAGTTGATAAGGATTGAAAATGGATACAAGAGGGTTTCCCTATGAAATAGCAAGTAAGAATATGCAGGGCACACAATTTTTATCATACCCTCAAAAGGATTTCTCTATTGAAATGTATATGCCATTGGATTTTAGTGGTATTAAAGGTTTCCCAAACCTGATTCCTAAACATGTTACGAAATATTTTCCAAAATTCACAGGGAAGAGTCCAGAATCAGCTTCTAAGCATTTGCATACATTCATGGATTTGATGGGGGATTATGAGGTAAATCATGAGGATGATGTCATGAAGTTTTTTGTTCAGTATTTGAAGGAAGATGTTAGATATTGGTTCTCATATTTACCAGTATGTTCTATAGCTTCGTGGAATCAGTTTATGATAGCCTTTGTAGAACAATTTGGTGAAAGGGTAAATCCAAATGCGGTAAGAAAAAACTTTATGGAAATCCATAAAAATGCAAATGAGTTGGTTCCTAATTTCAATCTTAGATTTGCAAAGGCAATAAGGGATATTCTTGAAAATATATGACCAAATGATGTTGAATGTTTGGTTGTGTATTTTGGTGTATTTGATAATAAGACGAGTTATTTGTTAAGAGATAAAGATCCTGCAACATTTCTCCAGGCATATCAAATTGCCATGGATATTGAAAACAATATGAAATACTCAATGATGAAAGGATATATGGCTGCAAGTGTTGATTACCCTAGCACACCTCATGCAAATAGAATTCATGGATCAAATAATAGAAATAATTTTCAAGATGATAATGCTTCTGCTGTTATGATTTCTCCATCATCACAATATGCAGATCATAGTGAGCTCCAAGTTGAACATCAATGAAATTCGAGCAATGTTGATCAAAAGTCTTTTGTTCAAGAATTGTATGAAATGAAAAGACATAAGGGAGAGTCACCCTATGATTTGTTTTTGAGGTTTTTGGATGCCTTTTTGGAAGTTCCCAAAAACTTCAGACCTAAGGATTTAGTGTGCATTGATTTTTTTTGTGAAATCTATGAATCTAGGCTAAGTACCTTGCCAAAGGAATTAAAGCCCCATAGCTTTGACCAAGTACCTGATTGGATAAACATTGTAGAGGCAACCAAGTGTGGTTATGCACAAAATGTGATGTCTCAAAATGAAGATAGCCATTGTCCTATTGAAAAAAATAGATAACAATGCAAACAAGTGAAAAGAATATATTAGAAGATGAACATCCGTCTTGTTGTATTGATGAAGGAAATGATTGTAATCAACTCACAAACAACACATATGCAGAGCAATACAATAGTGATGAAGAAAAAGATACATGGGATGATGACAAAATAAATATGCAGGAAAGCTTCTCTTGTAATATCTTAGGTGATGAAGAAGTAAAAGAGATACAAGATGTCATTCCATCTCAGGTTTTTATCAGTAAAAAGAATGCAAATGTGGCTAATATTTCAGTGCAAACCAGTAATCGTGATCTTGAAAATACAACTTTAAGCATTCATTCTGAAAATTTTGAGCATGATTTATGCAGTGATGAATTTTCTTGTGATGAGGATCATGATGAGATTGAAGTTTTTGATTTCTTCTTTGAGGATTGTAACTGCTCTTATGAGGATGATCTAGAAGTATATTCCTCATATGAAGGATGCAATGATATAAATTCTCATGAAGTCACTTGTCCACAAGTGAAGGAGCAAATTGCATATGATGAATACCTAAAATGTAGTCTTGGTTTTCCATCAATAGAGCAAGTTAATTGTGTGGGTGATGATGAATTTGAAGATAAGAATGTGTGTGTTCAGTATGCTAATCCTAAGCACAATGCTAGGGGTGATAAAAATGTTGATGAATATGCTTATATCCTAGCTGCTCATGATTGTTTATATGAAGAAAAGATGGAAATGTTTGTGATACATGAAGATGAAGATGATGTACATGATGATGAAAGAAGGGGTTCATTTTGGAATGATCAAGTTGTACATTGTGACAAGCATATGGATCTTGAATCAACATCATTAACCATTGGTAATATTGAAAAGCTAGTTGATTTATATGACAATAAAGTTTCAGATTGTGTTGATATTGCAGAGCTTCCTGATCCATGTGTAGAGTAGCCAAAAGATGAAACTAATGGTGGATCTCATGTTAGTGAATGTGAAATTGAGTACAATTGCTTCTTTGTTGATGTTCCTTATCTTCACAGTATGAATTTAGGCATGTTTTCATCCAATGAGAAACAAATTTATGAGAAAGAGAATGAAGATTATGGTTCTATTGCTAATAAAAAAATTTCAGATAGCAATGAGTCTTTCACATTTGTGTCAACACACCTATCGACTAATATTGTATATGAGGTTACTAATGCACATGAGCATCTTTTTACTGACCCTGTTGATGCTGAACTATTTGTTACTGAACCCGAGATGAATGTATTTACTCATTTTTAGGATGTTGATGATGCCTATGATCTCCATTTTTAGGACACCAAGGTGTGTTCTGATGTACCTGAACTGAAAGGCCAAGAAATGTGCTTATATCATGATACCCAATTCAAGGAGGCTCCTGAATATGCATTTTTTCTTTTTGATGCACCTGGGGGATGTTTGCATAATGCACAACAAAGTGTTTATGAAATTTTTTAGTTTGATGTGCAAACTAAATGTGATGTCAAAGTTTATGATGTCAATGATCAAGTGGACTATGAATGTTTCACTTTTTCAAATCAATCAAATAAACTTGTACTGGAATATTCCAATGAGTAGATTGGTTACATACATTACATAATTCATGGGTTCCATAAGTTGTTTGATTGTATTTTTCAGTCAGGCACATTTTATGATGATGAGGGTAGCTTTGGAAGTGTGACATGTATGGTTGATTGTGCTAATCACAATGGAGTTAATTGCTGGGAAATCCTTAGTAGAAGTGGTGATCCACTACAAACAATAGAGAATAAAGTCTTTAACAGAGGTAAGAGTTGGTTTGTGATTTTGGGGGGCCTGGGGCCACCAATTTGAGGATTGAAGCCTATGGAATTACATAAGGCAAGCTTAAAGGTTTGTATATTAGAAAAGGCTTCTAGAAATTTTGAAAAGAAGATACATTGTAAATTATGTAAATATTGTATATAGGTATGGTGTGTTTGCTTTTGGTCACTTCTGCTTGCCTTGTCCTGGTTTGCTTCACCAAGATATCTGAAATTTGGCCATAACCACCAGGGGTATGCATCCCAAACATGAGCCACTAGTAGAGCTTCTTAAATTTTGAAAAAAAAATTAGCGTTAGCTCCTTACTTGATTATGATTTATTGCTTTTGTGCCCAGGGTAGGGTTTAGGGTTTTGGTCTAAAACCCCTCGTTTCATATTTGCATAAGTCGTAAACCTCGAGCGTTTTATTTCCTTATTGACTTGTCATACCCAGTTATTGATCATCTAAGTTACATCTTGAGCCGTTAGAATCATTGTTATTACCGACCCCTTGGTCTAGGTCTGTCAGTCGTCGAGCACATTCCCATCATTTTAATTTTCCTATAATCGGGTGGAAATATTTCATGTTAAAAGACTTAAGTCTTAAGTATTTACTCCCGAGGGTCTAAGTCCCATCGACCTAGTCGGGTCTCCATTTAAAACTAATTTTATTGCATGTGCAAATTTTTCCAACCGTTTGATCTCAAGATTGGATCTTGGTTGCTCCCTGCCAACCTTGCGAGAATAAAATAATGGTTTATAAAATGCTGCAGGGTCAGCGAGCTGCTCACGCATGTCCCACTGTAAAGGTGAGTCCTAGTTTCCACTATCATGTCTAGCACCTAAAGGTTCCAAATCAATGACTGAGAAGCGAAGTTGGGATTTAATCTCAACTGTTCCCTGCCAACCTCGTAGGAATTAAAAATTCTTTCTCAAAGTAGCAGGGTTAGCGGGAAAACGACACATAGATATCTTCCTTCAATTAGAGAAGGATGGTGGATCCCATTGATGGATGAATTAGCATCTGATCAGTAGGTTTTTATTGGTTGATGGATTGGCGAGAAATGGCGATGGAATTCAAATCTTGTTGACTCAATCTAAGTCATTTAACACACCATCTCAACAGGAGATTGGCGACTAGCATTTAAAACTGAGGATATGGACGCGAGAGCCACTTTGCTTCACATGAGTGAGCATTAATGGTAGAAAACACATGCATGACTACTCAAATTTGATCCTGATATGCATGAATGATTTCTCTTTTGCAATGATATAAGATGATACACCAATTTTGAAGCATATGAGAGATTAATAGTTGTGATTCAAAATCTAGCCGTTAATCATTTGCTCACTTGTGTTGGATTTCTTTGAGCATTGATGATCAAAACGCTCAAGTTTCTCAATAAATGGGAGTTAATAGCCTTTGTTTTTTCACAATTACAATCAAAACCTGAGAAATTCTAAGTCCGAGAAAAGGGTGGTGAGAGTTTTATATTCTGCATTCTTTTTAGGTTGATAGGAATTGTGAGGATTTGAATGTTGTGTTTCTGCAAAATATTTTGAGAAACCAGTGAGGGGTCTATCTACAATTGTGAAGTCTTATTGTTCCCATCTTATCCTCGTTGAAAATGAGTACACCCATTGTCTCCACTTCCCCAGTACGAAGGTCTAGATGGCTCAATTTGCTTGAGTCACATGATGATATTCCTGAGAATAAACAAGGCACACCTGGAGTTCTTGTGAATCCAAAGGAGAAGATCAAGATGAAGGCCTTTGGTAAGAAATATGTGCATATTAGTGTCAAGAGTACTTATCATTTGAGAAGCAGGGTTGTTTTGGGAGAGTCAGCCAATTTTAAAGGGAAAGAGCTGGTGAAATCTATGAGGGAAGAAAGAAGGAAGAATAAGTATAACCGGGCTTACATGGGATGACATAATTCTCCCATTGAGATCTTGGATGGTCCCTTAGACAGTGAGGCTGAAACTGATTCAGGCTACTGCCATTACCTTATCACCATGGCTAGTCTGATGGAATCTGATGCAGATGAAGGGGTGGCTTCTCCGATTTCTGCAAGGACACGAAGTGGGCCTATGTACTATGTTTCTAACTGAGCAGGATTGCTTCTTGGCCCTGGTTTATGTTGTGTGATGATAATGTTGCCTTGGTGACCTTTTTTTCCTTCTCTACATAAGTTTGGATTTTGTCCTTTGTGCAAACTTGGAAGCCTTTTGGCTAGTATCATGGAGAATCTTTTTTTCGATGTGGACATGGAGTTTGGAGGCTATTGCAATGATTAACGGTACCTTTTTTGATGGCTTGGTTAGTCTTCTTCGACAAGTCATGTGGAATTTTTTTCTTTTGCTTCCCCCTATTCTGCAAATGATTACATGTAACTATCTTGGGAATATCTTAAATTCAAGTGAAATTAGCTTTGAAATGTAATGAAATGTAACTGTAATTCATCTCGATGCTTGTTGCTCCCTTATTCTATAAAAGGGATTTCAAGGCTAATTACATGGGTTTGAGTTTTGAGTATCAAAATGGTCTAGGTGAAAAGCAAAGCTTAGGAAAGAGCAGATTGTAAATAGATGAACTGATGGGTAGATCATAATGGAAGTCTAGGGTCTGAGTCATGTATGTAATGATCTTAAAATAGTTTTACAATAGCAACAATAATATAATAAAGTATTAGTTCTAAAGCATATGCTCTCCTATGTAATTTTCTATCAGATTATGAATAAAAATGGTTAATGATCTTTTCATTTGTCTTCAATGGTTTTAATTGAATGATTAAATTTATTTTTGCTTCTATTCAAAGAATTGATTAAATGCTAAAATAAGGTTACTGGTCTGGGAGGAAAGAACATGGGATTTGATAAGTAGTTGTGTTTTAGACACATTGAGTTGAATACTGCAAAGTAGTATGTGAATAGCCCATCAATTTTTGAGTTAAACTACTATTGTATTACTGGTTATTGCAAATGTGACTTTATTATCCCAATAAATAAGGCACGGGTCTTTTCATTAGGTTATCTTAAATATTGAGTTGGCAATGCACCTGACCAAGGGCTTGGAATGAGAATAAAAATTAATTAAAATTTTTCAATTACAATGTACCAATCTGAAGTACCATCCCACTCTTTGCAATAGACTGTAATTTGTTTAAAGATCAACCAAATCTTTAATGAAGGATATCTATTCACACTTTATAGGAATTTATCTTTGTGTGGAAATGTTCTTGATAAAGTAAATATCAGATGAACATATTCAGGATTACCCTCTTGGGTTTTGTGGAACCCAAAGTGCAGGAGCAAGGGTCTTAGAATCCTTACTCGTTTGTTGGACATTGACTTTGAAGATTCTTGAACATAAGGGTTGGCTACCCTTTAGAGGATTTTAAGGTTCTGTTGGAAAAAAACACCAACACTTTGCACCCACAAGGGAGAAAAAGAGGCCCACACAATCCAAGAGGCTATCACAACGTGTAAAGAAGGGGGCCATGAGAGGATCAATTAAAAAGTAGAAAGAATATGTTGTAATAGAATAAACAAAAGAAAAGTAGAAAGAAGATGTTGTGATGGTAGAAACAAATAAAAATTCAGAATGGAATACCCTTGATCATGAATCAAAGAACAATGAAAATTAAAAGGGGAATGCCCCTGGTGATGAAATAAAACCACCAATTGTGTAGCCATCATATTTTTCTAGCAATTCTAAATCAAATTCGGAAGATATTTTTGTGGCTAAGAAGAAAAGGAAAAGGTCTCCAAAAAGCCATGTTTCAAAGGGTTGTGAATACACAAGTACAATGGGAGATGAGCAAATTTTAGAAAAAGATGAACTTTTTATTGAAGAAAGAAATATTAGTAAGGAATTGCAGGTAGCAATGGAAAGAATAAAGTAGTTATTAGAATTATTAAGGACACATCAACACAAGGACAATGAGAGAGAGGCCAAGATTAAAGAATTGGAGGAGAAGATCTATAAGTTTGAGAATGGGTCAAAATTGGAGGTATAGGCACAAATTTCTATGGTAGAAGAAGAAGGGAATGAACCAGTATCCCAAGACCCAATTCCTCATATCAAAACCCCCACTGGACTAACTGCGGAGTCCTTGGATTTGGAGCTTTGGAAAAGAACATGAGAATTCTCCCAAAAAGAGAAAGAATGGGAAAGGGAGAAAAATGAAATGATTTCCAATCACACCAAGGAATTGAAGAAACAAGAAATATAAGTGAAAATATTAAAGGTGAAAATTGAAGAGATAGAAGAAAAAACTACACAATTACTAAAGTGCAGGCCGCCTGCTAGGGTTTATGCTCTATTTCTGCAAGAATTTTTTGTGTTTGAAATTTAGCCAATTAATTAGTGATATTCCTATAGCAATAATTAGGAAATTCTTGTTTTTAGAAACATTTCATGATTCCACACCAGAATTGTAGGATCAACTATGTGAATTCTACCTGCATGATTGTATTCTTTCAGATGAAACTGCCTAGAATCCCTTGATTTTTGTAGGAGATCTAAAAAATCAAAGCTTTGGCCTCTTATATTAGAAATGAACAATATGGGGGAAATTTTTTAGAAGAATACCATGAAAATGAAAAATCCATTGCTTTCTAGCTTAGAAAAGAATCAATGGATCCCAATGCAGTCACAAATTAGTGGTTAGAGCTTTTAGATCACATAGGTTTGGGAAATAAAATAATGAATATCAGAGAGCAGGATTATATAAGGATGAAGGGATTAGTCATAGGAGCTATTGATGAAGCCTTCAATTTTTTATAGAAAAGATGTGATGAGCTAACACCTGAGTTAAAGAGAAAGGAGCAACACTCCATTTATGTAGCCATCATCTAAAGATCTCACAAGTACATAGACATTACATTATGGTTTCCACTCTTCTTCCATCCACCTATTGTCTTTTTTCTAGTACCACAATGGACAAGGAAAAAATATGGGGAGGAAGAAGCAACAAAAAACACAAGGTTGGAAAAGCTTTCAGATCAAAAAGGGTATTATCTGAAGCAAAAGAAGGGGGTTGACATTGTAGATGATTTTAGGTAGATAACCCTATAGTATAACCTCTGGTCTTAAAAATTTCTTAAGGACAAGCAAATACTTTAGTTGGGGGGAAATGATGGGTCTATATAATGGCTATTTTTTCCTTCATTAGTTTATGATTTTATCATTTCATTTGCTAAGTTTCACAAACATTTCCAAGACTTCATACATCTTTCATATGCCTTTAATGCACTTTGACAAAACTAAATATGTGGAAATATAAATATGATATATTGATATATACTTGTGTGGATGTATGAATGTTCATAATATTTAGTGTGTTTTTATGATTTAATTGTGATTGTTAATGATGTAGATTCTTTGGTAGAAAAACTAACATCTTTCAACGAAGAAGACTATAGCCCACAACAACTAGATTTATAGCCCACAGTAAAGGACTGTGGACGATTGTAGGGGAGAAGCCAAAATGATTCAAGTGCGACAATTCTAGAGGAAAGCAAAGGTGGCTATTGAATGGTTAGCCATGAGTTGTACCATAATTATACTTTTATCCACCAATAAGGCAATTGGAAGAAGAATTTTTGTTCCAAATAGGATTGACCCATGACGAGAAAGTTTTCATGAAACACATCCGTATCATGGCGGTTAACCGTTAGGGGCAGAATCCTAGTTTGGTTTTTCTTCTTCTATTTCATAGTTATGGTTTTTTATTTCAAAGACTAGTCCTTTCCCTATTCTTGAGGGAGAGTGGACGTATGCATTAATGCTTTGTTTTTAGTCCTAGAATGAATAAGACTCCTCTCGAGCCTATATATTGGGTTCTGTGGTTGAGAAGAAAATATAGTAATGTGATTATTTTTACTAGTTGATAGTTAATTGTTATTAGTTTTCTATTATCAAGTTACAATATATATGTACTGCAAAATAATAAATCCTTAGAGATTCTTATCAGACTGTAAGAAATCTTATTTTCATGCAATAAAGGAGTTTAGTTTACTGTCATGATTTGTTGATCAAGTAGTGCATATTTGGTATCTTCTATGGGCGTATCAACTCAAGCAAGGGCCACTTGAGGTACTGTCAACGCACCTTATTTTTGGTTACGAGATTAGATGCTATATTACTAAATTCATTTAAGGTAAGTTTTCAATTATATGCATGTGAATTTCATGAATGATATTTTGTAGCATGAATTACATCCTATAACATTACATCCTATAACATTACATTAAGCTATTCTTTGGAGAAGTTAGAAGTATTAGTTAGTTGCAAGTTTAGATTCAATAGTTAGCAATTACAATATTGAGCAGTAAATACCCGTAGCATAAGCAATAAATTTATGTTGATTCCCTTTTTTTTAAATTTTATGATTTATTTCCTTTTCCAATATTTTACCATTTTTAGTACATATGTGACCACCTATGTTCCATCGATATAGGGTGTAGTTAGGATCCTTGGATGCACATATTGTGTCAGCATTGTCAAAAGCTTATGAGCCCTAGTTGATAATTAAATGTAGCCTTTTGTGAAAGTTTGGTGAACTGTTCAATTAGGAACCCATTATTTGAATTATGTGTCTACTTGCAAACACCAAGTTAGTTAGATGTTAGAAAGGCCTTACACCTTGATTAGAAATTTTAAGGCAATAGATCATAGAAACATTTGACCTAAATGTGTCTGATAGTTTCACAATTGATTTTGGTTCTCTTTGTAGAGAATATGAGAAACATAAGCATAATTATAGAGTTTTGTGGCCCTCAAAGCATAGAAGAAGGGATGCTAATCAAAGATCGGTAAGATTTTCTCAAAATGAAGTTGAGAGCCTTTCAGTTTCTATATTTTTTAGGATTACTTTATCAACACCTACTTTTCCTTATGCCAAGTCCTCGGGGAGGACTACGAGATAAAAATTCCTATTTATATGATGATGTTGGCAGCTGATATTCAACTCAGAGATGTCAATAGGAGATTTGAATATGCTGATTTCATTGTTGAGAGGATCCACAAGCAACTTACAGACTTGAAAGACCCTAAGGTTGGTCTTTATTTTAGGTGGTTTTCCTTATTGATGTATATGATCCTATATAGTGGGGTTAAGGTGTGGCAAAATCCCACGGATTTGAAAATTCAGGATATAGATGGAAAGAGGTTACCTATCCAAATGTGGACACACCTTTGGGACCAACATTGTAATAAATCAAATTATTTGACTTTTGAAAATTATTTTGTATTAGATGTGTTGGGTAATCTTGGTTGCAATCCATAAAAATAATTTCTGAGAATATCATGAAATTATTGAGGCCACAAAAATATGACCTTGAATTAAATATTGACCACAACTGGGGAGATTGGTATCTGCATACCAGCTACACAATTTTTAGGATATATGGTACACTAGTGCAGCCCCATTTCCTCCGAATATATGTAACATAAAGGATGGAATTCATGGAAATTATTTGTCAGCTGAATGAATTTGATAAGGTTAATTTTAGATTGGTTAAGGAGGGATCATTGATCCCTAATTGCATGAGATTGTACCACTTCATCATCAATGCCAAGGAGGGATTGGAGGTCTTCCCTACAAATTCACAGAGTTATGGGATAAAGGTTGACCCTGCTAGGAATTGTGATCCTGAAGGGTACATAAAAAAATGAGAGTAGAAAGGGGTAGACCACAATATTATCATCATTTCCATGCATCTGATGATGTGATCAGAAACCTCAAAATTGATAAGGAGGTCAAAGAAAGGAAAAGTCTATGGATATTCATGATTCAAACAGAAGAGAAGAGGATAAAGATTAATCTTGATTATAAAAGTCCATTTACTAAATATACAAACCCCATGGAGAGAATGGAGAAGATTATTGTTGTCATGGAGGATGGAACTTTTTCAAATATGATGAAGTGGGCAGAACAAGAGGAAAAAATGATGGAGGTTGAACAACCTATTCAAAAACAAGCCTTGCGAGCTAAATCATTATCCCAAGCAACTCCTAGCCAATGCCAACTCTTGATCAACCTTTGGTTGAATATTCTAAAAATCTAGAGAGGGAGACCATGTTGGAGGAGTTTGCAGAGAATGTGCTTGGAGATGAGAAAGTGAACCAACGCTTCTTATCTCCCCAAATCAATCAAGGTGATGAACAAGTGCCTGAAGACAAGAAAGTTGTTGATTTTTATGATGAGAATTTAGTTCCTGATTATGTAAGATTCGTGGCTTATAGCCAATTCATGGATGATGACACCTTTATTAGCACAAAGGAATTTAAAGACTTCATCATCAAGATCAAGAAAAATGAGGTCAATGAGAGGTTGGAAAAAGCAAAGGAGGGAGTTGAACCATTAAGAAACAAAGAAGTCACCCAACAAGTCATTTGGGAAATGGATTTTGATTTACCCAATATCACTCCAGAGGAAGGGAGGAGATTGGTGAAGGATGATGGTATTATTTTGTTACCTGGGTGGGATCTTGCATCGGTTTTTGCACTTGATACTATAATACATCAAGATGAAGGGGCCTTTACATCAGATGAGAAAGTAGAGGAAGTGTATTTTGGATCTAGCTTCAACCCTATCTTACAAAAACTAGCCATATGGGCAATGACCCCTACCAAAAATAAACAAAGAGTGGCCAAGACAGTAGAGGAGATCATAGGTAATGTGATCATAAATGAACATCTGACACCACAACACCACAAGCAACACAATTGGTGGTGCACACTGCCATGTTTAGTGAAGAGACTACCAAAAGTTAGGAAGAGGCATATGATGAATTACATGCTAAGAATGTAAAATTGTAGGATAATTACAATAAATTTGTTGCTAGGCTACCATTACCACAAGTTGTAGCTCCACCTTAGATTGTAGCCCCACAACCTCCTCCATCTACATCAAGTGATCTTTCAACACAAGATATAGAGACTTTATCTATAAGGATAAAGAAATTGAAAGAGTAACTGAAAAAAAGCAAGGATGATGAAAAGGTCAAGGAGGAGGCCAAGAAAGTTTCCACAAATTTTATTAATGACCTATTAGGTCATAGATTGTCATGTGTGTTGCACAAAATTGAAGGAGCTTGGATTGCTTCTGATGGATTGCACAAGGCTTATGATAAGCATAAGGAAATTCAAACTAACTTCTAAGAGGTGTTGAGTAAGTGGAGTCTTAGAGCCACTACAATAAAGGATATGATGAAGATGAAATTTTTTGATGGAAATGCCCCTAAGAACTTGGCCCAAGTTCTTGAACAAATTGAATTATTGAGGGATATATTTGGTTTTCAAACAAAGTTGGATATGCAATTCAAGTCAAAATTGATTTTTTTGAAGCATGGAACAAGGAATTATGCCTAGGATTATGGATGATACTGGTGTAATCAAGTATTTGGATGTATGGGAGGATGAATTTGTAGGCATAAGTCCCTCACTGTCATCTTTTATTTACAAAGATGGTAAGCCAAAGTTAGCTCTCCTCAACAACTCAATTGATGACTTATTTAAATCATAGACTAACTTGGATAATTTTGCTAAAGAAGCAAGAGCTATCATTGATGCAAGGTATAATGCAAACAATAATAAGGTGCATAAGCTCTTGGATTTCAATTGGCCTTCGGAGAAGGAGTAAAACTCATGGGTAGAAAAATATGTTGAGTAAGATGTTTTACATGCTCTTCTTGTCCTTTTTGTAGAAGCGAGGCCTATTTTATCATATATAGCCTACTAATCTATTTCCTCGAGTGTTTTGAAATTGGAAAAGTGATGGAAGAGTGCATAATGGTACATCTACTGAACTACCCAGTTCTCCATAATTTTGGGATCAACAAAGAATCTCATTCAAGGACACATGCAACTATTTTTTCTTGTAATGGAATATTTGCTTCTCCCACGAAGCAGTTGTAACTTATGTTTTGTCTAATCTTCAAAGGACAAGATTTTCAAATCAAAATATGACATTTGTCCATGGCTTGAAGCTTTTTGATTCCCTTTTTTTATAAAAGGGAATTCAGGGCCATTTTACGAGAATCTTGAAAAAATTGTAAGCATAGCTCTTTTTGTAATTTTAGTTTGTATATGTCTAGTTTAGGTCTTGATAGAAAGGGATTTCAATATAATTGCTAATTTTTTATAATAGTACTAGCTCATAGAATCAAATATAATAGCAATTTTGCAAGCAATTGTCTGCTCATTGTATCTTCAACATTTATGAATAAAATTTAATTAATGATCTTTTTCTGTTCATCTTTGCAGTCTTTCCTGTGAATGAATGTTTCTTTCATGGATTTTACTCAAGGGGAATTTTTTTTTTTTTGTGAAGAGATGTTGAATGTTCTAGGTATATACAAGGATTGATAAGTATAATTGATTACAAAATTCTGAAGGGATGGTAGTGTAAAGCATTATCACTAATCTTTAATAGAGTTAGAATTAATACTATTGTATAAGTTTTTCAATTTTTCCCTTGACTCTATGGCCTAGGTCTAAGGCACTAGTCTATGAAAAAGTTCTAGTTATGTTCTTCATGATCACCAAACTAAAAAATCAAATTTCCCTTCAAGCAATATTTATTGTATAATATTATTTGCATACTCTTAGATACATAATTGTATTAAACACCAAGAATTTATCCCTTCTTTTATTTACTTACAAATCTTGGTCACAAGAAAGAGTGCATATCTATTTGCAACAATATTAGAAGTCAAGTATATGAAATCTTGATGGATATTGCATAGGACCACCCTCCTAGGTTCTATAGAGCCTAAAGTGCAGAGGAGAACATTGTCAAAATCCTTCTCCTATTCATTGGCCAACCCCTAAAATAACTGAGCATAAAAATTGGATACTCATTTAGGTTATCTTAGGAATCAGTTCGAGCTTTATAGCACACAAACAAACCAATAGACCCCATATTCAACATATGAGTATGAAAGGTAGAAAAAAAAGTAGCATAATTAGGACCAAGTTTGTTCAATGTATTATAGACCAAACTGAATGTCTTTATTATCAATTCCACATAATTTATATTACTCTCTTAGATCATTAATTTTAGTGATGTAGTCCTGGATGTTGTCAAAGATCTTAGGATCAAGGCTCGTCAACTCATTATCAATTTGATAGCCTCTTACTTCATCTATAGTACCATACAATGTTATCAATTTACCCCAAGCCTCATGAGAATTCTTACATAATTCAATTTGAAATAATAAATCTTGAGAAAGTAGTGTATGAAGACATCCAAGAGCTTTGGTATGTTAAATCATCTATTTTATCCTTTTCTCATGATTTGTAGGTTTAGGTACCTTATTTTCAACATATAGAGAGTGAAATTCATTCATTAGAACACTCCATGCATTTTGATGCCATGTTGAATAGTTATATATGATGTTAGTAAAGGAACCTTAGAATGATCCATGGAAAAAAAAGAGCACAAGAAAAATAGATCCAAACAATGCACCAAGAGACCCCCAAATAAAGAATCTCCCTTAATAATATGAAGTGGCACTTTATATGTAGTGTGTTTACAATGCTAGAATTGTGTTCTAGATTTTACAATTTGCTAAGATGGATCAAAGATGTAAAATTACAACAATATATCAAAAAGAGATCCTCAAACTAAAAGTAACCTTTCCCAATATGGTCTACATTGAAAATGAAGCCTTCCCAAGAGGATAAAACTTCTCCACATTGTAGTATGTCCAAGTAATCAACTAGAATGCAAATTTACACAAATTTGAATAAAATACACCTACGATTGAATCTAGAAAAAGTGCATGAATATAAATGTAGAGCTCTTTAATACCTTTCCAACATTGTAAAAATCATAAAAATTGGACAACCTGGCAAAAAGTTATGAGCTCAGAGGTCCAAAAAGGAAAATATGACTTCAACTAGCAATAAAATTCACCTAAGGAAAAATATGAATAAATTTCTTCTACCATTGTGAAGTGCTCAGAACCATATTTATGTTGATATCTTGTTTACAAAATTTTGACACCATGGAAAAAATTTATGGTGTTTTAAAAAACTACCCAATTTGGGCTAGGGGAAAAAAAATTGAGCACCTAGGTGCTTAGCGTTTGGTTCTCCACGTGACCATGGATTTAGATTTTATAATATATATATATATATATTTAAAATATGTCGCTGCTAGTGGTGGCGAGTTGGCTGAGGAGGCATCGCTACTGGTGGGCGACGAGTTCCCGTGCCATTGGTGTAAAGCACCCTATTGCAAGAGGTACTGGGGGCTCAAGGCACCCTAGGATAAAATTGTAGATTAAACCTTATTGAATTTAGATTAAAAATATATTAAAACCTATAATGTACGTACCCTCGGTCGATGTGACTATGATGTAGGAATTACATAGACAAATACATCATATAAAAATATTCCCTTCCAGATGTTGATTCATTGGAATACTCACCCGACTGTGTAGAAAATGACGCCTACGAATGGTACAATGTTGCATGAAGTGTATGATTTGTACAAATGTATGGACGATACAGACAATTTTTTTGTAGCTTCCAATCAAACCCTCAAAAATGGCCCAAAAAAAAATCACCCAAATATCAAATATTTTATATGAAAATAGTGGTTTTTGAGCCTTTTGGACTCAATCGTGAGGTTTGTGTTGTTCTAATGTGCGCCCAATAAAATACCAAGCTCAAATCACCCTCAAATCTAAGAAGGGGTTTTGCAATTTTGAAGCTCTAATACCATTTTAGAGTCATTCAAGGACTCACGCCTCTAGGTTCACCTACAAAAATTAATAAACAACCTTCTACAAGAGGGAAAAGCAAGAACATACAATTACAATAATGGATGCAAGATATGGGCAATATGCAATACTCAATATTGCAATGATATATTGAACTAATTCCACTAAATTGAATTATTAAATATATATAAATGATAACTTGCTTATAAAGGAAAATTGTGAAATAAGATTAGACAATATCTTGACATGTTTCTTAATCCTATATAATGAGACTACCCCAACAAATATTAAATAAATTAAGACACAAACATTAAATTCTAAAAGATAAGATTTAGTGACAATTAACACTATCTAGAAAGATTCCCTTCTAGGACCTAAGTGTACTTAACATGTAAATAGGACCTAGATAGGTAAAGTGCATATTTACACCAACAAAGAAGTCACAAATTGTTTGATTTTTATGTAGTTGAATGCTTAAGTGGACAAGTTTGAAGATGAAATTAAAAGGATAATTGAAGGATAGTTAAAGAACAAAGAGAAAAGAAAATATAAAGAGGTTGATGATAATAAAATTACCACATCTCCTCATCCATTTCTTGATTTAAATATTGACAACTATAGTGACATCTTCAATTCTATCTTTTGTAAATGATGGTTATATGTATATGATATATAATATGCTATATTTTGAGAAGAATTTGAAATGTATTATTAACATGAAAGATAAGATTATTATTGAGAAAGAGAAAGGACTTGATTGTTAACTAGCGTGGTTTTTTATATTATTTGTTTCTACACTCATACATGCTTTATTTGGGTAGTTCCCTATAATGAAACTCTTTTGGAGATGTTTTGAGCTCTTATGAGATATTTCTTCATATGAGTATCATATATTTACTAGTTTTCTCCTTGGAGATATGTTTAGTGATGACTTGTAATCATGTTTCTTTTTAGAGCTATATTTGTAAAATTTATTCTAAAAAATAGTAAAATTAATATTAAATATGTATATACTCTATCATGAATTTGTGAGTGGGATGAGGTTTGACTGTTAATATCTCACTATTAAATCTTGATTACTTATACACCCATGGTTTTGTTGAAGTTACCTTGAATACGTTTGATGGTATTGACAATGATATATAGGATTGTGGTTGTGCACGTAATATCCTCAATTTTTGAATAGTCACCATTGAGTCTTAATTAATTAAATATTAAATTGTCCTACAATAATATTTTAGATGTTTATAATTAATTAATTGTTAAAGTGACTTTATTAAATAATATGCTTAAATATTAAATAAATTTACTTTACAAATGTAAAATATTTAATAATATGGTGAAGTATAAAAGGGAAGGAGGAAATCATTTAATTATCTTGTGAAAATTTATTATCAATAACAATTTTGAGACCACAACTTTCAGGAGACTCAAGGACAAGAGCCCTCGAGTAGGTGGGTTGGACAAAAACCCAATTCATCTATCAAGTAGACTCATTTTAGAATTAATTGATTTGTTGAATATCTTTAGACATTGACACCATGGCTAGAACATGATAGAGCCAATTGTAAAAGTATATATTTATGAGAAGGGTTAAAATTTATTGAAGGTGTTTTGGCTGAACTTTAATATCGCAGATGACAAGTGTGTTACAAGAATATACTTAAAGAAGATGTTTGAAGGAGTTTTTTTAATTGTTACAGGTGAATATTTTGTTAGCATGGAATATCCTAAGTAAGGTGGCCATAATAAATATAAGTAAAGCAGTGATCACGACCTATAATATTTGATTTATTGTGGGGGTGCATGGAACTTAAGGTGTCAAGATTTCCCTTCAACATCATCCAAACAAGGAGGATTTGGTCACTAGAAAATATATCTGCTAAAGGCACGTCAACTTCTATTTCCAAGTATTTTTAAAGTGTGAGTTGAATTCAGTGGGGAGTGCATAAATTATATCCTCAGTCTACTTTTGCCCATGCCACTTATAAATTGGAGGATATTCACTCACGATGGATAGTATTGCGACCCATGATGGATATTCATAGGTCAACAAGAAATATGTTTCAAAAAATTAAATTTATATAATAGACTAAATCAAAATCTATCAATACATTTGTAACAGTGGAATTATTAGTAATATATTGTTCATGAATTCTAATCTTTGTTGAATATTACTAGCAAATTTGCAAATTCAATTTATCATTTTTTATATAAAATATTTCAACTACTTCAATCATGTTTATGCAAATTTATGCAAATAGTTTGACAAAATGTCTACATTGTCAAATTTGTAAAAATCATAAAGCTTTATCCATTCTTGATCTAGAATCTTACATTGTGGTTTATAATTGGTCATTTAAGTTATTTCTCAATACATTTAATCTCTCTTAACTTATAGGCCCTAGTTCAATATTAGATTTTTTTTTATCATTATTCAATATTTTAAAGTCTAGGGTCCTAACCTAGGTATCTTTAGAATTAACAACTAATCATATATATTTTACCTTAATATTAATTTTTCACCTCTTATTTTTTGGGCTAAAGAGTGACTTGAAATGTATTTCCATTTCTAGAACACCTATGATAGGAAAATTCCACTATTGCAGACACATTACCTTACGTGTATATGTCCTCCAATTTATGGGTTTCCTTATTTTGGTAAGGTGATTTTAACTTGTCATATTTTATGAATGTCCCATAAAAATAAAGAATTGTATTAGAATACCTTCATATAAATAACATAAGGTACCATGTAATAAGTTATACTCCTTAAAACCACTTAAATCTTATAAATGGAAACAATAATAGATTGTCACTATTTGTAAATATTTTTAATTTAATTAAAAATAAATAAATCAACCATTTTAATTTTTAAAAACGTGTTTATTAAATTGATACTTTTTAATTAGTCAATTGAGGGATCTCTTAGGGTCCTCACACTTGAAACATAAGAAATATTTCATTATAATAAAAACCAACACATCATAAATTAACCTATCATAATTGATACCATTAGAAGAAATAACTAAAACACTCCTACTTATAAAAATGACCATAAATTCCTCGATAATCAAGACCTAAAGACTATCCTTGAATTAAATAAAGCACAATACTCAAACTTTTGACACAAAAGGAGACATATAATATCATAAAAACTATCATTCACACACCTAAAACTCCTCATGAGGAGAGTATAGTGACCAATTTTATATTCTTGTAGAATAGGAGAGCTTCATTAATTAGTCCTAATTATTTTGTCAACAACCTTTTAACTTTAGTTTTGTACCTTCTATGCTTCTTGTGTTTATCTATATAGAGAATTACCTTATCTAGGGGAGAGTGATCCCCAAATATAACTAAAAATTCCAAAGGGGTGGTCTTATTGGGAAAATTCAAATCTTCATCATCCAAAAATAAATTGTCAATATCAATACATTGGCCAAAACCTATTGCTATCTCTTATTCACCCACCTATAATATATTAGAACCTTTCAACACAACCTCACTACATGAAGTTGTAGAGGAAACATATTTTAGAACTATAGAAACCCAAATAACTCCCTTAATGTATCTTTAGTATAGTTATCCATTATTTCATATTCAACTTCCATGAAGAAATCATGTTTCCTCCTCACAAAATCCATATTTAGTTTTCCAATTTTTAGAAATTAAAAAAATAAGGGAAAATAAAGAATAAAATTCAAAATTCCTATGCTCGATCTTATTGAATCTAAAAGGTAAACCCTCAATTTTTTTTTTGAAGCCAAGACTTTTTTGAAGACAAGATATAGATGGTTTAAGTAATACGCTTAAAAATTTCTACATAAACAAAAACATTAGCAAATTTATTATGAGTTTTATCCTTTTCTAGATCTATTTGACAAACTCACCAACCTTTCCGTTAGACACACATGACAACTGAGAGAGGGGGGGTGAATCATTTGTGCATTAAAACCTTAAAAACCTTATTAAGTATTAGTATGAATGTAGACAAATGAAACATAAACACATCCACAATCATTCACAATAGAACACAATATTTTTACATGGAAAACCAAATAAGGGAAAACCCACAATGAGGATTAACTCACTATATAGAAACCAAAACCAATTACATGAGGCTCACTATTAGAATGACTCACTACCCAAAGGACTCACTGTCTAAAAGGAAAGGATCACTACCCATGAAGATCACTTCTCCTGGATTACAAAGAAATAGTTACAAGGAGGTTCACTACCTTAGAGCAACTAGAGAAGCTACCACAATGTCTCTTTACCATTTGCAAACTTCGACTCACTACCTCCAACGACTTGTGGCATACTAAACTATAAACACCTTTTTCTCACTGCTTTTGATAGTCTTAGGTGTTCTTGCTCGCACTCAGATCTCAACACATGATCACACATACATCATTCCATTCCACACACTGCTCCAAAATTTTGACCTCATATATCTTTTGCAACCTCGAATAATATTCTCTAATTTGGCTTCAATAAAATGTATGTACCTCAAATGTGCAACCACCAAATAGGTTAGCACCAAATACCTCTATGGTTGAAAGAAGTGAGGGGAGACCTGTTGATGGTCTGAATGGCACAACAACATGCAAACAGAATATTGCTATTATGTTTCTCCTGAAAGAGAAAGATAACACATGGATACCTAACTCCCAAGGTCCTGTTAATTGGTCATGACTGTGCTGATTTCACTCAATGGTTGATGTAACTATAATGCTCAAGAGACCTACTGGTGTTGAGCTTCTAGATTGTTCTAAGATCAAACACATATTCAAAACCTACCTTAACCGGGGTTTTTTAAAGAAATAGAAAAAGATAGATCAAAGCTTTGGAATTGAAGAGAATGTTAATTCATCCAAGTAATTAGACTTTTTGCCTTCCAAGGAATCCCTAAACTAAAAACTGGAGAATAAAATCAACTAGTATCTAACACACAGTTTCATTCATTCACAATGTAGATTTTTAATAGCAGATTGTAAATCATCATTTCAACAGAACATAAGATAAAACTTCATTCCTTGAAAGCTTTTCAAATCAAATAATTAATCCCAAGATAAATACCATTCTGGAGCACAATATGAAGTAGATTTAAATCTGGCTACTTCTATCATTGGTGAAACAAATAAACAACATTTACAAATCTAGCACAATCACCAGTGTACAAAAAACCTGTGTCTTCAAATCATCTCCATCTACACTAAGAAAACCTGAAAGATAAATCTACTTCCTTCTACTCTTGAGTTTCTCTACCTTCTAACCCTAATTGACTAATTGTTCGCAAAAGAAAATCTTTCTACCTGTGTCTCTAAAATTTCTATCTCTCCTCCTTCTTTATATCTTGAAACTAAAAACTCCCTTTTACAAAGAGGCAAAAATGCCATATATACAGAACATGCCAAAAGAAAGTTGGCCCCTCTTTTAGGGTTTTACAAAATATCAGCCTTGTTTTAGGGTTTACAATGTATGTCAGTTTGCAGCAGAGTCGGCCCTCAAATCTTTTGGAACAAAGTTAATGTTGCATTCAATGTGCATCCCTGTGTCCATGTCAGTGAAAGATCACTCTAGGAATGGCCTCCAGATCTTTTGGAATAATCGCATTAACTTTTGGCCTCCATGTCCACCCTCTAACTTCCATCAGAGCTGCTTTGAATGCCCTAGAGTACTATCATTAATGTCTATCTACCTTTTCTAGTAGACACCACAGCTGTCCCTGAGACTCGCGACCTATTCTTCCTTTTGGATTTCTTATGCTCGAGATCTTTCTGCAAGTTGACCATCTTCGAGAAGCAACATCTGATTTTACCATTAGATCACCACACCACTGTTCACCGAGCTGCTCCATCACTTTTGATCTCAAAGCAAGTCCACGTCATTTATGCTCTATTGATCTTCCTCACAAGAATAGTCAATCAGTCAAATTGTCACTGGCTCACCCCTTTAGGTTCTTCTGATTGGTGGAACACATTCCACATAAGCTTTCTAGGTGGTCAAAGGCTACTCAAACAGAATCGCATGTCGGTGAGACACTTGCCGTGTCTCCCCAATGCGATTATACTCTACAGCAGCATCGATATAGCATACAATTGTCGGTGAGACCTCATATCAAATGCAAAAGCTATATCAATATCACAAAAAACCATCGGCAAGACAATCATTATTAGCCAGAGGTCATAGCGATGATGCCTCCTTTCGGCGAGCTCATTTCATTTCGGGGAGACCCCATCCTATTGGCCAAAGGTTATACTGATGAGACTCCCCTTTTCCTGAATGCAACCTCTTTCGGTGAGACTCCTAGTGGTCAGCAAGACGTTACGGCGGGTAGCAGGAGTCATATCGATATCCCTTTCCATTGTTGAGACCATCACCTGTCGGGAAGACATCATAGCGAGAGTGCCCTCCGTCAGTGAGAGATTACACCATCGGCGAGACCTTTCACCGAGCACCAAACATTTTAGCAAGACTTCCACCATTCGGCCAGACATTATGCCAAACTCAAAACTTTCGGCGAGAATCCCCCGTGTCGGTAGGACCTCTCTTCGAATGCAAATTCTTTCGGCGAGACATTACCAGTCGGTGAGAGATCACACCGAAGGAAAACCACTCTCCCCAACGCCGGGCTTGTGAACAACGGTCGGCGAGACTTCCCAAGCGGAGAGATATACAAAAACTCATGGTGACCAAGATGTTTCGGTGACCTTTGGATTTCAAATGAATAGAACCAAACTGCCAGTCGGCAAGACATCGAGCTGGTCTCAATGACTTTTATCCTTTGAAGATTTTTATACCAAATGTGACTGAGGTATGCTTTCCAACTGAGTTCCTTGAGAAATATCATCAGGTGTATGATTTAATCCTACAACACAAATGCCTCCATTAGTCCCCAAAAGCATATAAAATATATCATTTTTCATCCCACCTTTCATATATCCTTCATTCAAGAAGAAACCGAACTCTAGTGGAGGCGGAACCAAGATGGAACCAGAAACATACTTACCTTCAAAATTGGCAGGGGCGAAACCAAGATGGAACCGGGACCAGAGTCAGAACAAGGGCAAGACACAAACCAATCGCTAACCTTACATACATCGCTGTTCCAGCTCCGACCTCACAAAAAGGCAACGACGCAAAAAAAAAAAACCTGATACTCGACCGAGTGATCGAAACCGGAGTCAAATCTGACCCTGAAACTTTTTAAAGTTTCAGGTTCGGGTTCCATTCCAAACCTGCCTCCGACAACACCCAAAAAAGATGACGAAGAAAAAGACGAAGGAAGAAAAAGAAAGGGGGAAAGCACCCCAAGAGAAAACAAAAGGAAAAAAAGAAAAAAGAAAAAGACCTGTGGAACTGGGACCAAAACGGAACTCGAACCTAAAACTTTAAAAACTTTCAGGGTTCGGTTCCAGTTCCAATTCCGCATCCACCAGAGCAACATGAAAAACGCCAAAGGAAAAAGAAAAAAGAGGTGGAACCAAAACTGGGAAAGGAACATAAACAAAACTTGGAAGGAATTCCCAAGTTCAATGTGAGTCCTGATTCTGCGTCCGCTAGAATAAAAGGAAAAAGGGCCAAAGGAAAAACTGCTAAGGCACAGAACACAAAATCAAAGGAAAATGAAATAGAAAAGAGGGATCCAAAACGTCAATCAAAAACAACCAACGAAACAAAGAAAAAACAAAAGAGGGCAGATTCGAAGTCGGACAAGATCCAAACTTGAAACCCTTAATGAGTTCTATGCCCAGATTTAGCCTCGGACCCGGCTTTGCCAGACCAAAAGACAAACTTAGGAGGAAAACAAAAGAACTCCTAAGACCTAACCAAAGAACCAAAGGAAACATAACAGAACAAGGGGGACCTATTTTAAAGAAGTTTAAGTTGGGGTGGTTATTCAAGGCATAACAAGACCACGTAAAGGGTTAAACAAGATCCAAATCTACATCGACATGCTACATCAGGCTTCCACAAACCACAAAGCTCATTTGCAAACAACACTAACACACTAGGTTGGCCAAACTAGAATTAACACTATCAAGCAACCAAATTCACACTTCACTAGGGATGAAAACATCTTGTAAACAATGTAGCAACATTACACAACATCCTAAAATATTCCAACACCAACACAATATTCAAAAACACTGGCACAAACACATAAAATTGAGAATATACTATCATCTTGTGTAACCAGTCATACTCCCATTGAGATACAACTCATGAACCAAGCTTGTGGAATAGCTAAAAACTAAACATACCAAGGGAAGGTAGGTACATGCAATATTAGCACATTCCCAAATCTGCAAGACAAGAAACTTTAGTGTAGAGAAATGCAAAGCAATTCCATTTCTCCCAGATATCCCTCTTCACAAGATAGAGACAATCCAACACACTATCAAACATATCTTCTACTGCCATATGATCTAGAACCTAAAACTCTATATATAACACCTTCGAAGACTTTTGATCATCATGTTCAAACCACACAATCACATCTTTAAGAATGAAGAAATGCGGAGCAAAATATAGAACACTTCCTAGTCACCTTGTACAATCTATAAATTTTTTCTCAAAAGCACTTGGAAACCAAGTAACCCTGATGCATCTAACACACCTGCTCAGCACCATAAACACAATCTCAACACATCCATACCAAAGTTTTAAATCAATGACAACACTGATGATGACATAGTGCAACAATCTCCCCTTTGTCACTGATGACAACATCTTTTGAAAATCCATCAACAAAAGTAACTTTGTATTTCCTATACTTAAGAAAATCTCCCCCTTGAACATTTATTTCCCTATGTTTTTCAAATTTCTCTCTCCTTGTTTGTCATCAATGGAAAAGGGAAATACCTGCACACTTCACTTTAGGAACAAGATATGCTCCCTTGACTGCACTAGCCAAAGACACCACTACCTACTCCCCTGAGAGGTAGCCTTCCTTAGTCCAAGACAAATAATACATCTTAAATTGCTCCCCTAGCTAGATGCATAATATTATGCATCTAGTTGAAAGAAGGAGGGGTAATAACCCATAGCTTATGTTTGAGATACTCAAATGTATCTTTTGGAAGATCCAAGTTGTGAAAATATTTGCTATTTGATTCTTTGTAGTCACATACTCCAACTTCTCTTCCTTCTCAACAACTTTCTCTCTTAGAAAGTGATACCAGATAGAAATATGCTTTGTTCTTGAATGCATTATAGGATTTTTTGAAATATTGATAGCGCTTGTATTACCACACAAGATAGAAATAGGTTCATCATATGATATTTTGATATCCTTCAATGTACACTTCATTCACAACACCTATGTACAACAAGATGCCACAATAATATATTTTTTCTCTGCAGTAGATAATGATATTGAATCATGCATCTTCCTTAGCCAAGAAACTAGCATGTTTCCAAGGAAGAAAGCACATCCACTTATACTCCTTTTTTCATCCGCACAACCTACCCAATATATATATGTATAAGCATTCAAAGAGAAGTTAGTATCCTTAGAATACCATAGACCATAGTCCAGAGTGCCCTTCAAATATTTGAATATCCTCTTAACTGCTACCACATGTGATTCTCTAGGGTCTTCTTGAAATCTTGCCACAAGACATACTACATGCATAATATCAAGTCTAGTTGCAGTTAAATATAGTAATCCACCAATCATAGATCTATACTTAGTCTGATCTGTCTTAGGATATTCATCATTTTTCCTTAATTAACAACCAATAACCATGGGAGTACATACTGGTTTAGAATCCTCCATTCCAAACTTCTTTAAAATTTCCTTTATAAATTTTGATTGTGAAATGAATATACCTTTTTTGATCGACTAATTTGTAGCCCAAGGAAGAAAGTCATCTCCCCAAGCATTGACATTTTAAACTCATTTTGCATCTCCCCTACAAATTTTTTACACATGGTCTCATTTCCTCCAAAGATTATGTCATCAATGTACACAACCACAATTAGGATTTGACCTTTCTCAATTTTGAAGTAAACATTTCTATTTGCGGTACCCTTTTTGAATCCCTGCTATAGTAAGTATCTATCCAATCTTGCATACCAGGCTCTAGAAGTCAGTTTGAGCCCATATAATTCCTTCTTCAACTTGTAGACCATATTCAGATCTTTTGATAACTAAAAACCTTCCATTTTTTCAATGCACACTTCTTCTAACTCACCATTCAAAAATGTAGACTGTACATCCATTTGATATACCTTGAAGTCTTTATGTGTTGCAAAAGCCAAAAATATCCTATAGCCTCAATTCTTGCTATTGGAGAAAAGGTCTCTTCAAAATATATTCCTTCCACTTGTGAGTAGCCTTTACACACAATCCTAGCCTTGTTTTTGATAACATCTCCATTCTCATTCAAATTGTTCCTAAAACCCATTTAGTTCCTATCACATTCTTATTTACTAGTCTTGGGACCAATTCCCATGTCCGATTCTTTTCAATTTTCCTCAATTATTCTTCTACAACATTGATCCAATTTTCATCCATGCATTCTTCAGTAACTGTTTTAGGTTCTATTTTAGAAAGTAAACAAAAATTTTCCTGTTCCTCTGCCATAGCAGATTTTCTTCTTTTCAACACACCTTTTCTCTTGTCTCCAATTATTTGATCTTCAAAATGACTTTTTTGCACATACTTAGGAGTCTTAGGGTTCTTTTCCAAAGCTTCTTCTTCCACTACCATCTTTTTTTTTTCTTCTTCTTCTCTCTACAAAGGGGTTCATCAAGTTCACATCCTTCTATCAACACTGAGTTATTATGTGATTCCTCATCCACTTTGATGCTTGTACTTTCAATTGTCTTCTTTAGCCTCTTGTTGTAGCACATGTATGCCTTGCTATTTATAGAGTATCCAAGGAAGATTCTTTCATTTGATCTTACATCAAAATTTCCTAAGTTTTCTTCATCCCTCATGATATAACATTTACTTCCAAACACTCTAAAATATTTCACAGTAGGAGTTTTTCCATACCATAGCTCATAGGAGGTATTTGAAATATTCACTCTTTCTTGTCCTCTGTTGATAATGTAAACTATGGTATAAATAGCTTCTCTCCAATAGACATTCGGTAGATTTGCTTCCTTCAACATGGTTCTTGTTGCCTCCTAAACTTTCATGTTCTTCCTCTCCACAATTCCCTTCTATTGTGGAGTCTTAGGAGCTAATAAATGTCTTTTTATCCCCTAATCTTCACAAAAACTGTTAAATTCATTTGAGGTGAACTCACCACCTTTGTCAAACCTTAAGCACTTGATTTTCAAATCTATTTCATTCTCAACCATAAATTTAAATGCTTTAAACTTGTTTAGAGCTTCTAATTTTTCTTTGAGAAAGGTCATCCAAGTTATTCTAGAGTAATCATCTATTAACAACATAAAATAACTGTCACCTTGAGAGATTATTATTCTGGTAGGTCCACATAGGTCTATATGCACCAAATCTAAAGGTCCTATAGTAGAATATTCCTTAGTTTTGAACCTGTTCATTGTCTGTTTTTTGAGATGACACTCTTTGCAAATTGCATTGATAGGCTTTGTAATTCTTGGAAAGTCTCTCACAACATGAGTAGAGCTGATGTTTACTAGGCTATCAAAATTGATTTGACACATTCTTCTATGCCACAACCAACTTTCATTGATTTGATTCATTAAGTACTTACCACCAATATATTTGAGCTGATAAACATTTCCTTCAGTCCTTGTTCCTGCTGCACCCAATATTCTAGAGCTTCCTTTTCTAATTTCACAACCATCATCATGAAACACTAGATTGTATCCTTTGCTACATATTTTTCCTACACTAAGAATATTATGTTAGAGACCCTTGAAAGAAAGAACATCATCTGTCTTATGATTTCCATCAAATCTAATTGAACCTTTTCCACTGATCTTAGCAAATGTGTCATCACCAAACTTAACCAAACAACCATCATATTTATCAAGTGTAACAAAATTACTCTTATCACCTGTCATATGATTTGAGCATCTGATATTAATTATCTAGTAGTTTCTCTCCTCTTTTGCATGAGAGGCAGTCAACATAGTTCCTTGAATACTATGACCTATTTCAAGAGTAATTTCCTTCACACATCTCTTAGGATTAGAAGAATTAGTTCCAACATTCAAAGTCATAAATAAGCATTCATCACTTTCATTATCCATGTAGTTTGATTCCTCATCATCATATGTATCACTATCCTTTTTAACATAATAACTTTTCTTGAAGGATTTACCTTTATGATCTTTATGTTTTTCATTTGAAACTTTGGTTGGATATTTTGAAGCATAGTGACCTACCTTTCCATAATTGAAACACTTGAAAGGTAACTTACCTCTGTATTTACCAGTGCCTTTTTCAATCCTCTTACAAAATTTGCTTCCACTTCATCAAAATCATCCAGATCAGAGTCATCATTCATCTCTTTCTTGTTACTTTAAAATCAATTTATTTCCTTGAAGCATCTTTGTCAAAATCTCTTAATTGACAATTTCATCCACCCTATGCATGTAGCCTACAATATCTTCATCCTCTGACATACTTAGGGTTTCAAAATTAGCCTTAAAATTTTGCATCTTTTCTTGATTGACCTTAGCATATCCTTCATAAATGCTTTTCAACTTCTCCTAGACCTCTTTAGTAGTTTTGTAGGTCATCACCTTCATAAGTTCTGAATCTGAAATCCCACTCAAAATAACTTTCACCACTCTTCCATTTTCTCATACTCCTTGATATTATCTTCACTTGTTGGAGGAGTAGTAGGCATAGTATATCCATCTTTGACTAATTTCCATTTGCTAAACCCTAATGCAATGAGAAAGGCTTCCATCCTAGCCTTCCAAAAGGTATAATTTGTTCCATCGAACATAGGAGCTTTGACACCAATCTTGTGCGCCATCCGGGTCTACCTCAAGTAGTTAATATTTTTACAAGGAACCTTAGCTTGATATCAATTGTTAGACACACAAGACATCTGAGAGGGTGGGGATGAATCAATTGTGCATTAAAACCTTCAAAATATTATTAAGTATTAGTATGAATGTAGACAAATGAAATAACAACATATCCATAATCATTCATAATAGAACACCATATTTTTGCGTGGAAAACCAATTAAGGTAAAAACCATAGTTAGGATTAACTCTCTATATGAAAACAAAAACTAATTACAAGAGGATCACTTCCATAGGGGCTCACTACCCAGAGGACTCATTGTCTAAAAGGAAAGGCTCACTGTCAAGGGATCATTGTCCAGGAAGATCACTTCTTTCAGATTACAAATAACTAGTTATGAGGTTCACTAACTCAGAGCTACTGGAGGAACCACCATAATGTATCTTTACCATCTGCAACCTTCAACTCACTGCCTCCAGTAACTTCTAACATACTAAACTGTAGACACCTTTTTCTCACTACTTTTGGTAGTATTAGGTATTCTTGCTCACACTCAGATCTCAACACATGATCACACATACATCATTCCATTCCACACACTTATTCAAAATGTTGGCCTTGCATATATATCTTCCACAACCTTGAATAACTTTCTCTAAGTCAACTTCAATGAAATTTATGCACTTCAAATGTGCAACCACCAAATAGGTTGGCACCAAACACCTCGGTGGTGGAAAGAAGTGAGGGTGGACCACATCAAGGGTTAACCAGGACCCAAATCTATACCAAAACATTACACTAGGCTTCCAAAAACCACAAAGCTCATCCAAAAACAATGCTAACACACCAAGTTGGCCAAACCAACATTAAAATTATCAATAAACAAAATTCACACTTCACTAGGGCCAAAAACATCTTGCAAACTATGTAGAAAAATTACACATCTTAGAATATTCCAAAACAAACAGAATATTCAAAAACATTGGCACAAACACATAAAACTGAGAATACTATCATCTTGTGCAACCAATCAAACTGTCATTGAGATACAACTCATGAACCAAGCTTGCAAAATAGTTGAGAACTAAACACACCAAGGGAAGGTAGTTACAAGAAATATTAGAATATTCCCATCCACAAGACAAGAAAATTTAGCATGAAGAAATGCAAAGTAATTCCATTTCTCCCAGATATCCCTCTTCACAAGCGAAAGACAATCCAACACAATATCAAACATATCTTCTATTGTCGCACGATCTAGAACCTAAAACTCTGTATATAACACCTTCACAAACTTTTGATCATCAAGTTCAAACTGCACAAGCACATCTTCAAGAATGAAAAAATGCGGAGCAAAATCACTTGCAAACCAAGTAACCCTACTACATCTGCAACACCTGTTCAACACCATAAACACCTTCTCAACACATCCATATGAGAGGTTGACATCAATGAAAACACTAATGACAACATAGTGCAACACTTTCTAGCCATAGTTTAATCATTTTACATTTTTTTAAACCATTAAAATCCTCTAAAAATGGATCTATATGAGAACCCAAATAGAATTTTAACCTTAATATTAAAGAGGATTTTTCAAGGGCTCTCAATCCATCTAGATCTTGTCCTCAAAGGTTCATTATTTTAAGAAAATTTTTACTCCTCCATAGATTAAAAAATATTGTGGAAAAAATTAGTAAATAAAAGAAAATATTTTCATTCAACATTACTCCAAGTATGTCTCATCCATATTATTTTTTAAGTATACAAACAAGATAAATAATTTGTAAGGCCAGACAACCTTCTACATACAAGAGAGAAGCAACAATAAAATATTTTATTCTACCAATCAAGAATGCAAGCATGAATACAATATTGACAAGATGCTCAAGATGCATAATGTATAAGATAAGACTTGCTTCAAAAAGTAAGGTGAGACTTCGAAAGGTATAGGATTAAGACAAGTTCCATAAGCATATACAATAAGAGAAAAAGATATAAGTATCCTAGGTGTACACTAGAAACTACCTAGGTAAGCTTAAGAACTAGGTGTGAATAGGTCCTAGAAGGAAAATAGTTAGGGAATAATCCTTTTCACACCAATACCCCCCCTTAAGGGTAACTTAGGAAGGAACAAACAAAATAAAAGATGCAAAAAATGTAAAAATGGGTCTTGAAAACAAAGCTTGACGAGGTACCCATGTACAAAATTTTTATCACAAATGGAGAAAAACCCCAGTGGGAAAAAGATCACTCTAAAAGAGAGAAAACATGAAAAGAAGAGACAAAGTAAAGGAAGGACTCAAGAAGACCCCCCAAGGAAAAATTCCTTTACCCCAAGCATCGATCACAACTGAATATAACAAGGTGGTGCCAATGGTTTAGTGAAGATGATTGCAACCTAATCTTTAGTAGGCAAGCAAATCAACCTGAAAAAACCATCCTAAATGAGCTACTCGATGAAATGCACCTGGATCTTGATATAATTAGTATGCTATTCTCCACTAGGTTGTATGATATGAATGACACCTTGATTATCACACAAAAGAGTAGTGGGATGATCAACACGAAATCTAAACTTAGTCATCAACTAATAAAGCCATATAATCCCTTGAGTATCCAAAATTATATCTTAATAATCAACCTTTATTGATGATAATGTAATAGCTATTTTAGTCTTACATGTTCATGCAATCAATCTAGAACCAAGGAAAACGACAACCAAAATTATACTTTTGATCATCAACATCATCAACCCAATTTGAGCTAGTAAATCCCACAATATAAGAAGCTCTTGATATGCAATGAATGCCAAAATGTGATGTTCCCTAAATATACCTCAAAATATGTTTGTCTACCTCCCAATGAATCTCATGATAATCCTAAGAGAAATGAGATACTATTCCAACCATAAAGAAAATATCAAGATGATTATGTGTCAAGTACAAAAGAATGTACTATCAATATAATGTAGCATCAATTGTACAAGTAGTGAAACTGGTAGTGTGACCGATGAACATAGAATAGGCTAACTAAACTTGATCCATGAGGATTCAAAGTGCATTTAAGCCACTATGCATCAGTCCCAATAAGATCATTCGATGTAAACTAAACTAAGAATCCATTAAAAATAACATATTAAAATATGAAAGCTTCAAAAATACCTATTCTAATCCATTGAAACTTATCCTATTGGGAGAGTGGTGTTGCATTGATATGGAATGGCGACCCTTTCCTGATCCCTTGGATAATGAGCTTGTTTCGATCGATTCTATTGAAGAGAATTGATGAAACCGATGAGAGATGCATTGTAAAACATGATTTAAAAGCTAAATTATCATGATGAAAGCTATTTTAACATGATATATGCTAAGATGATTGATATGAGTGTATACAAAGCTATTCTAAATGTATGCAAGATTCAAAACATTAAAACCATAATTACAAAATATGCTAAATGGATCCACCTAAGTTACCATGAAAGCTATTAATGGAAGCTACGCTAATATAATGCAAGAAATTAAGCTAAAATGCTTTCTAAAACATGAAATATGAGTGCAAGATGAGAGTGATTTTAACATCATAAGTTTTCTCTTAAAATATGGATCCCTATTCAATAGAGGCAAGCTCTATTTACAAAATAGGAAAAATGAAATTGATGGTCAAGATCAAAAGGATCAATCAACGGTCATAAAGGAAGGAAGATGGAGGCATGAATCATGGATTCCCATCAAGGGTTAAGGATGCAAGATGATATTTAATTAAGGACTCACATTCATCCAAACAAACACACTTTCAAAACTTGCACAAGAAGCTTTGTTGAGAGTTTGTTACAAAAAGAAATATTCCCTTTTTCAAATGAGTGAAGAAAGAGAATATTCTCATGTATGAGGAAAATTAGATATTTAGTTAATTAAAACCAAATTTAATTATGTAAAGGAGAAGGGATATTCCATAAGAATATTCCCTTTTTGGAGGAATGTGCAAAGGAGGAATATTCTCAAGGAATATTCCCTTGCAAGTGGGAGGATTATATATAATTAGTAATTTGATAGTTAAAACAATGTTTCAATTATGCAAATTAGGAGAATTATATATCCATTAAATAAATGATTTAATGAAAAGGCGATAAGTGGTATGATATTTAATTAAATAACTTAGGGTTATTTAATTAAATAAGAGGACTTAGGGGTTTAAATTAAATAATTTTCATTATTTAATTAAATAGGACGAAAGGTTCTGTACAAGAGGGGGTGAATTCACCTAATTAGATCAATCAGGTTAATAGATGAAAATGACACAATTAATTAAATAACTAGGCTAATTTAATCAATTAAGCAAAAAGAGAATGAGTTTTAGGATGAAACGGTATTAGTATATCTGATTCGAGTGCATGATATCATCCAAGACATTTTTAAGTGTCTACATTTTCCCCCTCTTTGAAGTGAGGTACCTGTTATATTGGTTCAAAGACTAACGCTTTTTAGATTAAAATTGCTGCTCAAATAAAAAAAAATATTTTTTAATTTTTTGGATGCCCCATTGTTGCTCCAACGGAAGGAATAAGCTGGTTCCCTACCCCCTCGAGAAATTGAGTGAAAATTTTGAATTTTGGGTTGATTTCTTGACAAAGGTCAAATATAGGTGCATGTGCCAAAATAGGCCCTAGGATGCTAGAAATGGCCTCATAAACACAAAAAAATGACTCAAAATAGGTTGCACGGGGTGGAAATAGGTAAAACAGGTCAAAACCCTAGCTTTTGGCTCAAATTAGGGCAAAAAACCCTAATTTTTAGGCTTAAATAGATGAGAAGGGTTGCACTTCCAATTCATTTGTGCATTTAGCCCTTAGAGATTTTTGCATTTGGAGCTCTGACACCTTGGTGAAATGTCTCACCGTGCTTCCTCTTCACCTTTTGAAGCGAGTCCGAGAGTACCAGCGCTGAGCAAACGTAGGACCCCGGGCATGTGACTCCAAACCTGTCTCAAGTTTTGCATTTAGGTGCATTTAATAGGGGTCAAAATTAATTTTTTTAGGCTTGTCGCTATATAGCGACGCTCAAGAAGCATCGAAAGCATCGCTATTGATTTTATAATGATGCACTTATGGTTTAGTAGTGCACCACCATTTTTTGCTCTAGTGATGCTTTTGATTAGGGTGTCACGAGTTTGATATAACACTACATGAGCTTTTTAGGGTTAGCGTCACTTGTTGGCAGTAGGTGACACACTTTCCAAATAGCGATCCACCCATGTTTTTAGCTACAACGACACCTGAGAATGTCAATTTGCTATTAAGCATAGCGACGCGCATTGCTAAATTGGCGATACACTCCCCAAATTGCTTCAATGACGCACACCAAAATCAACGACGCTATTTATTTTAGTGATGATTTTGATGTTTTAGGATGCAAAGTATCATATTTTGATCACTTTTTTGACTTTTTGGAAAATTGACGCTATGTGTGCAATGCGTGCAGGAGGATCCTTCGTTGTTGATGTCGCGAGAGCACCGTTCTGACATTTTGGCAGTAGTGAGAGATTTTGATGACGATGACGTGGACTGGCTGGGTATGCTAGGATTAGGCTTCATTGCTTTTGTGCCCGAGGTCCAGACCCACCTTGCCATGATGACGACACTGATTGAGAAGTGGCACAATGAGAAATATTCATTTCACTTGCCCACTGGTGAGGCCACCATTACACTGGAGGATGTGTGGTGCATATTGTGATTTCCAATTCATGGAGATGGTCTCATTTATGACATGGATGCCACGAGAGATGCATGTTTCTCCCTCCTACACAAATGACAAATGATTCTAGTGAGCTCTCAGATTGACTTGGATCTATACTGCGAGTGGGTGTCCATCTTTAGATTGTTCGTAGCTGCACTGAGTTTTGGTGTCATTGCCCTAGACCAATAGGGCAGAAGTTTTATTCCTGGATGGGGGTTGGTATGGGAGGGGATGATCAGGAGGAGTGTGATGTGTGCATGGGTTCTAGTTGTTCTTGCTTCCTTGTACCATGACATGCACAGAGCAGTCTACTGCGAGGGCAAGAGTATAGGGGTAGGTGTTACATTGCTCCATATATGGGATTATGAGCATATTACAATTTTGAGGCCCTTGGTTGTTTTGGTAGACATTCATGAGGATGAGCCCATCATATTCAAGTACAGGGTGTCGATGACTCTCTAGCACACGGGCCCTACAGGTTTACCATATTGGCATCATGTCATTGATGACAACTATTTTTTGATGGAGGCCATGGCTGTAGGCTCCACTCTGGTATGATGATCAACAGTAGTTGTATTTTGCTCAATAGACCTGATATATGTAGGGGAGAGAACACACAATGATAGAGCGGTACCTCCCAAACCACGTGGCCAGACAGTTTGGGGAGGTATAGGATGCACCTCCTCAAGATTACATTACAGTTTTTGTGAGGTCTTAGAGGGAGGCGCAGTGGGGACTGCAGATTGACCTCGTAGTGGTGGTCAATGACTTTAGACAGCTCATTGCCTAGCCATGGGCTTATGACCCGTGTCGCCAAAAAATGTATAGTTGACATTTTTATGCTCACTTGAGTCTTTCCAGTGGAATTTGGCTTGATTTTTCCTAGATTTAATGTTGTAATGTGGTCAACACATTCACATTAGGTCTTGGACCCTTGTGAATCATTAAGACTTCTAGGATGTCTTGTAAAGGTGTTGTGAAGTGTTGTAACCCACTTTCACACTTTTCTAGGATCCTTTCATCATAATTCACCTAAATAACCTCTTTTTATCACTTACCAAGTCTTATTTTAAAGTGTTGTGAAGTGGTGTAACCCACTTTCACGCTTTTCTAGACTTGTCTTCACTAATTCAACCCTTTCTCATGTTTAAATGACCCCTTAATACATTTTTTGGCCGTTTTTAAGTGTGTTTTTGAGGATATCCCTGTTGGAAAATATTTAATGCCCTGTAATTCCTGACACCCACTTAATTTTCTTAAGTGGGACTAAGTCGCCAATAGGGGCGACTTAGTCCTTTTTGGCACAAAACTCAAAATTATTTCAATTTTCTAGCGGGATTTTGTCCTCTAACCCTTAAGGTCAGCTTATGATGTATTATTTTTGGGAAATTTAGTAAGACCAAGTATAAATAAGGGTTTTTCCTCTCATTTTAACACCTAATTCATTCAAGCATTCACTCATCCAATCCTTCAAGCAATTCTCAAGCATTCAAGCACTCTAAGCATAAACAAGTCATCCATTGGAGCACTTCATTGCATATTTTCAAATTTTAAACATCAAAGGTGTGGTAAGTTTATGAAATTTTCATGTTATCTATTTATCATTCTCTTTTCATTTCATTTCATTGTTTAGGGTTTGATTACCAAAGTGGGGTTTGACCAAGGCAAACCCCTATTCTCTAACCCTCAACCATTTTCCCCCTTTTGCATGTGTGTTTGTAGACTTTTGTATGCATATTTTGTCAAGAAAATAGGTGTTGAAAAGTGATCAAGAAGTCTTCAAAGTCAATCAAGTCAACAAAACCCTAATTCAAGCTTGGAGAGACTTTTTACCTAGTTTTCTGCAGAATCAAGTGTGGACACCTGTCAGGAAAGTAAGTATAGACCTGAGGCTACAAGATTTTGTCCCAAATTTTTTGATATTTGCAAGAGGACTAAGTCGCCACTGCTGGCCGATTAGTCCCACTTTCAGGCCTGAAAAGTGATCTTGACATTTTTGGACACCCATTTGGCAGATTCCTATTCTGGCAAAGTTTCCCGAAACTGGGACTAAGTCGCCCAACTTGGCGTAAGTGTTCCAATCAACATTTTCAGTCAAAATTTTAGGATTCTAGAATCTCCCAGCATCAAGTTTTAGATTCCAGGTGCACCTCTCTGATTCTATTATGTTATTTTGTCATTTAGTTGCATTTTTAGGCATTTTTTCATATCACAATGTGTTTTCCAACACTTTGCATTTTCTAAGTTTTGCATCATTAAATCATTTTAATCTCAGATCAGTGCATTATTTCATCATAAATAGAAATAATACATCTCATTTACATTAACTTTGAGTGTAAACCTTTGCATTTTGGACCCCATTCAATCCCCCTTTCTTCTTTTAGGTGAAAAACCCTAGAAGGAGCAAAGCATTGTGTGGGCAATCTAAAATCATTGTTTACATTTTGGTGAATTTGACTTTTGAACATCTTTACTTCTGATTTTAAAGTGCATCCTAGGTTTCATTTGCATTGCATATTAAATTGGTGAAATTGCATCCTAGGGTTTTCACAATTGCATTAGTGAAAAGCTCAACTAGCTTGCATTATTGCATCATTTTTCCATTAAAAATCACAAAAATTTTGCATTTACATACTATAGTTGCATTTGTGCATCTAAAAGACATAGAATTGCATTTAAAATTTCTAAAAAATCACAAAAAAATTATCAGTGGGACTAAATTGCCACCCTAGGCGACTTAGTCCTCTAGCTCATTTTGCACTACATTTTCTGGTAATTTCTGGGTATTTTTTGTACTTCTATTTTTTGGTATTACATTTTGTTTCAGTTTATAGAATTTTTGTTATTTACATTTTCTTTGTCCTAGATTGCATTGCATTTGCATCCATCCCATCTCTTGTGGTATTTTTAGGAGTGTTTGGTGCCCTATTGATAATACTTTAGTGAGACAAAGTTCCTGACTCATGGCATCCCGTGATAACACACTCGTTGAGGACCTTGGATTGTCTCAAGCTTCTACTCCTGGTATGGAAAATGGTGCATTAGGCATGGATACTACCAATAGTACACCTTTACCTTCACATACAATGCATGTTGACACAAACATTAATGCTCACATCCCGCAAGAAAAAGTAATTAACATTCATGAGGATCTAGCACATTTGCAGCAAAACTTGTGTCTTGAAAACATTTCAACCACTGTAATTCCTGCTATAGACAACATCCATCGAATGCTTGAAAGTGATGAGGGATTAGATGTTATGAAAAAAATTGTTGAGATATACCAAAAGCATGCTTCTAACACATCTCAACCAACAAACACTATGGTTAGACAAGGAGGCTCTTACATTCCTCCTCCTTCAACCGTAGCATCCATACCCACCTATACCACTCCTTAAGTGACAAAAACTATGCAAAAAGTTACTCAGGTGACTCCTTCTTTTGCTATTCCAACTAGCATTCCTAGTTCTTTTGTGACATCGAATGTTCCATCCTCCACCACCTTCACCCTTATCATTGTCTTGCTCACTTGTCCCAACATTACATACACTCCATCACCCTTCTCTCTTCCACCTCATACCACTTACACCGATCATCTCATCACATAACTCTTTCAAACCGTTTCCTCCATGCAACAACAAATATCCACCATTAACCAAAACCAAACCATACCACCTACATACTATGTCCGTAGTAGTCCATTATCTTTAGACATCTTAAGAACCCTGATGCCACAAGGAATTGAGATGCCTAGGTTTGAGAAGTACGGAGGAAAAGGAGACCCTACTAATCATGTCAATTCCTATACAACCTCATGCAGTGATTTTGTCCTTGACGATAAACTATTAGCTAAACTGTTTCCTCAGACCTTAAAAGACACTGCCTTGGAGTGGTTTTCAAACTTACCTAATTATTCAATAAGATCATTTAATGAGCTTGTTGATGCCTTTATAAGTCATTTCCAAGTTCATATGACTCCCAAAAAGACAATGGCTGATTTAATGAGTTGTAAACAAAATGTGGATGAAAAAGTAACTGATTTCATTTCCCACTATCAGTCATTGTATGCTCAAGTAGATGTCAAGGTTTCTGATGCACATCTCCAAAAGATGTTTATCAAAAAATTGCAAAGTCATATTCAGGACAAATTGACCATGATGAAATTTCCATCTTTCCTTCATTTATGCACAACCCTTTGCAATTATCACAATTCCGTTAGTAGTCATGATGTAAAATCCACTTCTAGCCGAGCTGAGAAGAATGAACAAACCAACCAAAATAACTCACAAAAATTTAGAAATCCAAAGGGTTTTTACACTTCAATCCCCACCTCAACAACCACCTCAACCTATCAACAACCAAGTAGCAGTTGTTAAAGCCATGATCCCTTACAGTTATGGAGATCCTAAATGATAGTTTACACCATTTCCTGATTCCCTTCATAACACCATGACCCAACTTATACAACAACAAATGATTT
Source organism: Sequoia sempervirens (assembly GCA_007258455.2). Taxonomy (NCBI): domain Eukaryota; kingdom Viridiplantae; phylum Streptophyta; class Pinopsida; order Cupressales; family Cupressaceae; genus Sequoia; species Sequoia sempervirens. The sequence goes on from VDFB02179234.1 coordinate 86,814,541, forward strand.
CTTTACCTCCTGTTAAACCCTTAGATACAACCAAACCATTTCCTCCAACCTTCCAACCTGATGCTTATTGTCATTTTCATAGACAAAACAAACATGACACAAAAAAATGTAAGCATCTTAAACACATAGTACAAGACCTCATTGATTCTAGCCATCTATCTGTTTCAAATGTTAATGTAAAAGACAATACATCCGTTGCTCCACCCAACCAAAATTTGCAAATTTTTACCAACCCCGTGCCTAAACATAATGTGTCATTTGTCAAGGCTAGCGAAACTCAAAACAATGATGTGATGATTGTTAATAAAGAGACTGAACATCCTGATACACCCTCTATTAATCCTATGGATGAAATGGTGGGAGCAATAGACGTCATCCCTCGTAAGGGCCCAACTAAGAAAAATATTGATATTACTTTCACTTCTAAATATATTCTTCCAAATATTCCTGATGGTCCTCTTTACATAGCCATACACATTTATGATAAAACCACTAATGGGATACTCATAGATCCCGCCTGTGGTGAGAATGTGATCACAGAAGAATTTTTGGTCTTACATGATATTTATCAAGATAACTATGACAAACCAAAAGCATGGATTAAAATGCATAATGGTTTTGCATGCCCTATGATCAGATCAATCATTCTTCCATTACAAATAGGACCTAAGACATTGGATGTTACATTCTCTATCATTCCACAATCAGATCAGTTTCGTCTGCAATTAGGCCATCCATGGCTTTGCTCGATGAAAGTTGTTCCTTCCGTCCTACACAAATGTTTAAATTTTTCGCATGACAATGACATATTTACTATTAATAATAGTGGCTTTAACCCCTTATATTCTAAAGGAAATTTCACCTTAGAAGCCTTTTGGGTAGAGTCCATGGAGCCTATCATGCCTCGTAAAGATTTATTTTTCATTGCTTATCAAAAGTTTAAAGCGAAGAAAATTGCCGAGTTGTCCCTTCGCAACCAATCCCTATCCACTTCTGACATTCCCATCCTTGATGAGACAATGCTTCAACCGAACTCTTAACCTAAACAAACAGTGAAACCTCATGAGCAACCAACAATAAACACTTCACCTTCATTGTTTAAACATCCAAGAGATAATGGAACCAACCCCGTCATGCCACCTCGCATTAAAGAAGTTTATAAAGAAAAAGAGAAAGTGATTGACCCATCTCCTTTGGTTCCTTCTGTTCTTTCCCCTTCAGAAGAAAATGACCCTATGGTGGATCAACCTGCTCTTACACCCATTCAACTTCAAAATAGGATCAAACGAAACTGTGGTGCTAGGGATCGTAGATGTCGACGTCGTCTCCTTGCTTGTCAAATGCAAATCGAAAACAACAAAGAAAATCAACCTCCGCCTTTAACAGAAGCAATAAATAATGAACCCCCTTCTGAATCACAACAAAATGACCACATACAACAACCACAACTCATGATACACCCCTCATTAGAAATTACCCTCTGTCCTCCCGTCGTGATTAATTTGGATGATGATGATGAGGAGGAGATATGTAAAATAGATGAAGATGTGCATAATGATCTGAATTCTCTATTTTCCTCTTCCATGAGCTTAAAAGATAAATCTCTTACACCAAGTGAAGAACCTGGTACTTCCCCTAGTTTAACACCTGCAATTCTTCCTTTAGATAGTCAACCACCCTCGCAATACATTGAACATGATTGGGGGGCAGATGACTTGTTAGATGGTTGACTTGCATTTTCCTTGCTAGCCTTTTACATTTTCTTTTTCATGTGTTTATTGTGTTCCCCCATAATCTGCATTTGATGTTCTCTCTCTCTTTGTACACTTCTTCTATTCATACCTATATTCTTTTATATGTCGTACATTTCTTTTTTCGCTTCTATTTTGTGTTTTCCTTTTGGGGATGACGTAAAGCATAGAGATGACCCATGTCTCTTCCATGTTGACCCAAAAGGTCCTTTTTCATTTTTGTTTTGTGTTTTCCTTTTGGGGATGACGTAAAGTGTAGAGATGACCCATGTCTCTTCCATGTTGACCCAAAAGGTCCCTTTTTCATTTTTGTTTTGTGTTTTCCTTTTGGGGATGATGCAAAGCGTTGAGACACCCTATGTCTCTTCCATGTTGACCCACAAGGCCCTTTCTTTCCTTTTACTTTATCTTCTCTTGTGTTTTCCTTTTGGGGATGATGCAAGGCATTGAGATTGAAATGTCTCCTTCATGTTGACCCAAAATATTTTCCCTTTGCTTTTTCCTTTTCGCTTTCTTTTCGCTTGTGTTTTCCTTTTGGGGATGATGCAAAGCATTGAGACCATAATGTCTCTTCCATGTTGACCCAAAATGGACTTTATTTTTCTCTTTATTTTCACTCTCTTTGTGTCATTCTTCCAATTCTATGTACTTGGAGAATGATGACAATTCTGAGCTCTTTAATAAAAAACATTGCAACAACGAACATACTGACCCCAAATCCATAGATCCCTTATGTGTTTGGTGTTTTTCTTTTTTTGGGGCAACCCCTCTTTATTTTGTTCCTTTTCCTTCACATGAAGCAACCTCACTCAGAAACGTATGACTTGGAATAGAGGTTTTTGAGTTGGCTCTCATGTCCTATTTTCTTTTTGCATTTCTCATTTGCTCACAAAACGATGTGTAGTAATTCCTTTAAAGTGGGGGCATACATTGGCATTAATTATTTTTATTTTTCTTGGTTCTTAGTGTAGCCTTGTCATTTTATATGATGTGTTTGTCACTTTGTGGATGGAATTGGGTATGATGTCCTTCTTAAGTGTGATCTATCTTAGCCTATTACATTCCTCTTAGTGGAATGATGTGACACACTGCATCCCCTAAGTTGCAAATATTATATTCTTGGATTGGTCCTCTCTTGGAGACATTAGACACAATTTTCCCTAAGTGATAGACCTCGCATGAAATAAACAAGACTTATTTGAACATATTTTTAATTTTTACATTTTTCATTTACATGGCCACCTTGCATAACACAACTTGCATGCCTATGGTACCTTTGCATTTTTTCATGAGTTCTAAGCATACAAAGCTTTGCTTGTCTCATGAAGCATGAATCGAAATTGTCTTTGTGGTGCCTTATTAAAGTTATAAGGAGGTATAAATTTGATATGGTTGAGTAGGAAGCCCATTCCGAGGCACAACATTCCCTAAAGCCACATTTTGGGATTTCTCATCCCACATACAACTAGAAGTCTCATGGCCCCAGAGTGAGTATGTTTTGGATTTCTCACCCCATAGACAACCAGAAGTTTCGTGGCCCCAAAGTGAGTATACTTGGGCCTTCTCACCCAACGGACAGCCATGAGTTCCATCACCCCAGAGTGAGTACACATTTCTTATTTCAAACAATCAACCTAGATCTAATCCACAATGAGCTGGACAGACAATCAAAGCTTTCATTCCTTTTCACCATCATGTGTGTTCCTTTGTTCATATGTTTAGTTTGCCATGAGATCATGATCTTGGGGGCTTGATCATCCCTATTGATTATTCTTGTTTCATCTTACCAGGATGAGTTCATTTGGTTCCCTCTCGATGTGCATGTTGGGCTACTTAAGTGAGAGTTTGAAGCAAGTTCATCCTCTCACTAAAGTGGTGGCTTAATGTGTCACCAAAAAATGTATAGTTGACATTTTTATGCTCACTTGAGTCTTTCTAGTGGACTTTGGCTTGATTTTACCTAGATTTAATGTTGTAATGTGGTCAACACGTTCACATTAGGTCTCGGACCCTTGTGAATCATTAAGACTTCTAGGATGTCTTGTAAAGGTGTTGTGAAGTGTTGTAACCCACTTTCACACTTTTCTAGGATCCTTTCATCATAATTCACCTAAATAACCTATTTTTATCACTTAACAAGTATTATTTTAAAGTTTTATGAAGTGTTGTAACCCACTTTCATGCTTTTCTAGATTTTTCTTCACTAATTCAACCCTTTCTCATGTTTAAATGACCCCTTAATAAACTTTTTGACCATTTTTAAGTGTGTTTTTGAGGATATCCCCGTTGGAAAAATTTAACGCCCTGTAATTCCCAACACCCACTTAATTTTCTTAAGTGGGACTAAGTTGCCAATAGGGGCGACTTAGTCCTTTTTGGCATAAAACTCAAAATTATTTCAATTTTCTGGCAGGATTTTATCCTCTAACCCTTGAGGTTGGCCCGTGATGTGTTATTTTCAAGAAATTTAGTTAGAAAAAGTATAAATAAGGGTTTTTCCTCTCATTTTAACACCTAATTCATTCAAGCATTCACTCATCCAATCCTTGAAGCAATTCTCAAGCATTCAAGCACTCTAAGCATAAATAAGTCATCCATTGGAGCACTTCATTGCATATTTTCAGATTTTCAACATCAAAGGTGTGGTAAGTTTATGAAATTTGCATGTTATCTATTTATCATTCTCTTTTCATTTCATTGTTTAGGGTTTGATTATCAAAGTGGGGTTTGACCAAGGCAAACCCCTATTCTCTAACCCTCAACCATTTTTCCCCTTTTGCATGTGTGTTTGCAGACTTTTGTATGTAGATTTTGTCAAGAAAATAGGTGTAGAAAAGTGATCAAGAAGTCTTCAAAGTCAATCAAGTAAACACAACCCTAATTCAATCTTGGAGAGACTTTTTACCCTATTTTCTATAGAATCAAGTGCAGACACCTGTCAGGAAAGCATGTATAGACCCGAGGCTACAAGATTTTGTCCCTAATTTCTTAAGATTTGTAGGAGGACTAAATCACTACTATTGGCAGATTAGTCCTGCTTCCGGGCCTAAAAAGTGATCTTGACATTTTTGGACACCCATTTGGCAGACTCCTGTTCCGGAAAAGTTTCCTGAAAGTGGGACTAAGTCGCCTAGCCTGGCGTAAGTGTCCTAGTCAACATTTTTAGTCAAATTTTTAGGATTCCAGAATCTCCCAGCATCAAGTTTCAGATTCCAGGTGCACCTCTCTGATTCTATTCTGTTATTCTGTCATTTAGTTGCAATTTTAGACATTTTTTCATATCACAATGTGTTTTCCAACTCTTTGCATTTTCTAAGTTTTGCATCATTAAAACATATTAATCTCATATTAATGCATTAGTTCATCATAAGTAGGCATAATACATCTCATTTGCATTAAATTTGAGTGTAAACCTTTGTATTTTGGACCCCATTAAATCCCCCTTTCTTCTTTTAGGTGAAAAACCCTAGAAGGAGAAAGGCATTGTGTGGGAAATCCAAAATCATTGTTTACATGACCAAAGCCTTCCAGATGTGGGGACCACCCCAGGTTATGATGCATGGTTCAGGCCACCTACTTGCCTGACAGATCCAGTGGGGGGACAATCGGGAGGCAGAGGGAGAGGTAAAGGAAGAGGTCAAGGCAGAGGCCAAGACGAGGGTAGAGATAGTGGCTCAAATGGAGGTAGGGATGGGGGTCGAGGCCATGGGAAACAATAGCCAAAGTAGGATAGAGCATAGGTGCTAGGAGATGGGCACTAGAAAAATCAGGAAAATCAGGGTCATCAGGACCTAGGGCAATAGAATGGGCATGATGGACAGGTTCTAGGGGCACCACTGCCTCCTCCACCCGTACAAACAGATGCATAGTTGTAGGCATAGATACAGGCTCTTACAATAGAGAGAGCACAACTACAGTTAGAGACGGATCAACTGCAACAACAACTACAAGACATGACCACCCAGGAAGATCACGAGGTCTAGTTGCAACAACAACTTGACTTACAACTGGCCTAAGAGATTGGGAAGAGGAAATAGCTTGAGGTGGTGACAGCTACATCATAGGGAAGTACAGTGTTCACACGTTTGTATAGAGAGGCAGTTACTGAGGCTACTTATTACTGCATGCATTACCACAGAGATGTTCCCCAAGCGATGAGACAACTTTATTTTTCCCAGAGGAGTGGAGCACCACCTAAAGTTGAGGATCAACCATTAGTTAGGGGTGAGTCAAGCAACCACCAGGGCTAGCCATTTTTTGTGGACACTTTTTGATTATTTTCTCAATTTTATACAGATATACATTCATGGGTTCATTTTTTATAGCCTCTTGGATATTGTACTTTTGATTTGATATTCATACACCGATTCAGATATTGTACCATGATATTCATTTTGATATATATATATATATATATATATATATATATATATATATATATATATGAGATGATTTGAATCCATGATGTGATGCACTTTATTTCATGCTTTACGAATATATGGATGCACATGATATTATGTGATGTTATGTGTATGATTATGTATGGATGCACTTATTTTATTTATGTTTATGCGATATGTGATGATGATCTATGATGTATATGAGATGCAATGTTATGGGACATGGATTCAATGCAATGCAATGGGTGCATTGTATTATTTTTCAGTATCTTTGTATGATATGTTATGGGATGGATGATATGATATGTAGGATGTATGGATGGATGTATTTCTTTTTGCGTATTTTTCCATGCAATTTTTGATGTCATGATGATGCATGTATGGATATGGATGATGCTTATAGTATGTATGCTATGATTGATTATGATATGGATGCAATGAATGGTAATGCAATGTATTAAGATTCTTAGAATAACATATCTATATTATTCAAAACAACTTAAATGATAATGAAGATGCAATGGATTATGTTTTCTTTTATTATGATATGCTGTGATAATGCGAGGTGTATGCATGCTGATGATTTGTGGATGCAGGATGGATGCATGATGATATTTTTGTTGACTTTCATGATACTATGTTAGCGTGGAAAGAAGATAGAAGAATAAAATTAATGATTTGATCATCAATTTTGTGGATTAATTCAATAAGTCCATGATCCACCAAGAATTTATTAAATATGATGATGAGAGAGATGATTTTCTCATATCTTGGGATTGGGATTTTCTGTCATTCCTTATTTTTTATATAACACATAGAGATGATGCATCAAGGTATTGATAACCAGGATCGTGTTGTATCTAGTGTAATAGACTTTGACTCTGCAAACAGATACGATAGTTATTGTTCACACCTTGACATATGGAAACCTCATCAAAATTTAGTTTAGTAGTTCAGAATATATCAGACCAAAGCATATGCAGTAGTCAACAATATACTCCAAACAACTTCCCTACACACAACTAAGCAAGTATGCATCAAGATTATTTTACAAGAGTATCCACAAGCACAAAAAATGAAAGATAATGATCGATCCCCCATTCCTTTCTCTCTAAATCATTGAGACATCATCGAGAGGTCCTTAGAATGGGTCATTAAGATAAATCATAAGAAAATATCAAAGAAAAACAATCAGTGTTATCTATATCTCTTGCCAAGTTTAATATAGCTAAGGTGATGTCTGATGTTGATGTCCATCGCAGGAAGGATGCATCCTAGGACATGTTTATCAGATGTTTTGATTAGGATGAGATGTGTGATAAGCCGTTGATACAAACTTCACTGACTCATTTACCTTTGATTTAGACTTTAGATTTTGACAATTATGTTTTCACTTTATGACTTGTTGTGATGCGAAAATACTGGTATTGGCCAAATTATGCTTGATCCATGAAGAATCGAAGCATAATGGAGCCACCAATACTCGAATCTTAACAAGATCAATCAAATGAAATTGAAACTAAACATTTTATCAAAAACTAACATAATGAATCATGAAAGCTTTCAAAAAATCTACTCTAATCTATTTGAAACTTATCTTGTTGTGGAATTGGCATCATGTTGATGTGGAACGATGACACTTTCCCAATCCCGTGATTAGTGAGCCTGTTTCAATTGATTCTATGGAAGAGAATCGATGAAACCATATTGTTTGATGTGAAAATATAGTTTATGCTAAAAATGAACATGATGCAAGCTAAGTTACCATGATTTTATGCTACAAATGATCTAATTTTGCTATTGCTAAGCTAATCTAAGCTAAAATTATGCTAAAAGATGAAAACCCTAATTCATTTGCAAACTAAGATGGATGCATGGAAGCCATTAATGGATGCTCTAAGATATTATGCAATGAAAATGAACTAAAACAAGCTAACAAGTGAGTAAAATGTGAGTAAATTCAACAACATAAGTTTGCAATTGAAAGATGGATGTATAGGTTTCAATAGCATAAGTTTGCTTTGAAAAAGATGGATCCATTTGTCTCCAAATAGTGACCTATTTATAGGAGAGCAAACGAGGAATGAATGGTTGAGATCAAAAATCTTAATCAACAGTTCAAGATGAAGGGGATAAGAGGCATGGATCATGGATTCTCATCAATGGGTGAGAATGGTTATAGGACATAATAACCCGACCAAAATAACCCTTGACAAAATAACCTGGTCACAATAACCCAGGGACAAAATAACCCAGGGTCATAATAACCCAAGACAAAATAACCCATGGTCAGAATAACCCATGGACAAAATATCCCCATAAGAATATAGAGAAAGGAAAATAAAAATTATAAATTACATGTATGTTGCCAAAAAAACATTATTATTCAAATTTTCAATTAAATTGTCAAATTATGAGCGATGCCTCTTATATAATCTAAAATGTTATGGCTGTCATAACCATAAACCAATCTTTTTAGTCTTTCTTTGAGTTCACAGTATTTTTTCCTACTTGGTTTCTCAATGTACCCAACCATATATTTCTCTATTCTATTTTCTTGGAGACTATGTTCTTTTTTCATTGCTTTGATGAATTTCTAGACTAAGTTGTGTGATGCTTGAATCAATTCACTAAATCCTTTGTGTCATCCCTCAATAGTATTATTGGTTATCGGAAGATCATCTTGAGTAGCTAAATAGAAATTCCAAATTGTGATTGGAAACTTGGGTGATCATTTGTTGCCTCTTCTAGTTAGTCTGCCAATCCATGTGTCTTCAAAATAGTCAACTTATTCCCACGAAATTGCCTTTATTTTTATAATTATTTACCATTTTATAGGCTATTTAAGCATATTAAAGGTGGTTTAAGGCTATTTTAGGGGTATATAATGGATATATGGTCTAAAAATGACATAAATAGCCTCTATGGTGCCTCATAATTATATTTATAATTTATTTTATGTCATTTCTAGCTTACTAGCTTGATCTAAGATGACCACATGTGGGTTATTTTGTCCATGGGTTATTTTGACCACGGGTTATTTTGTCCATGGGTTATTATGACCCCGGGTTATTTTGTCCTTGGGTTATTTTGGTCGGGTTATTTTGTCCAGGGTTATTTTGGTCGGGTTATTATGTCCTGATACCGGTGAGAATGCATGATGAAAGTTAATCAAGGGCTCACAGTTTCCTCAAACAAACACACTTTTGACCTGCTCACATAGGTCAAAGGTAACTTGCTAAAGAGGTTAAAGGTTAACTTGCATTTGAAGCTAAGTGAGTTGATTAGAGGAGAGGGAATATTCCTTAGAATATTCCTTTGGGTGAGGAAAAAGGTAATTTACAAATTAAAACAAAGTTTTGATTGTGCAAAAATGAGGATAAGGAATATTCCCTTTACTTAGAGGAAAATTAGTTTAATTTCTAATTAAACAAGGTTTAATTTATGCAATTAGGGAATTAGAAGAATTAAGAGATATTTATTAAATTAGATGATTTAATAAATAAGGGAGGGGTGAAATGATATTTAATTAAATAACTTAGTGTTATTTAATTAAATAAGATGACTTAGAAGATTAAATTAAATATTTTGATTTATTTAATTTAATGAGATCAAGTGTTAGTGCGAAAAGAGATGAATTAACCCAATTTAGCTAATTAGGCCAAGTAGATGAAAATGATGCAATTAATTAATTAGCTAGGCTAATTTAATCAATTAAGCAAAAAGAAGATGGGTTTAGAGAGGAAACGAAGTTAGTTAGCCAATGTGATCCACTGGGACATTTTTTAGTGTCTATATTTTGCCTCTCTTTGAAGCAATGTACTCGTTGCATTGGTTCAAAGACTGATGTTGATTTTGATGTTGATGATGATGTAGAAACAAATATGAATGATCTCTTTGAGATGTTGATAGCCAAGCTAAAGTTGATTGATCTAATTGATCGGTTGATAACATTGTTGAGGATTCACAAAAATGCAAGGATTGTGTTAAATAACACAAGGATTCGTAGGGAAATATATATCCCCATGATGGTTGATTTGATAGTTTGATCAAGATTTGCTAGTAAGGCTAGGAACAAAATTTCTTAGATGATTTGGCATCGATATGATCGAAAGATGGTTGGTTTCCTCCTCAGGAGATTGATCAAAGGATAAAGTGTTTTGATCGAGCTCACGATAGGTGAAAATCAAACTTATGCTTGAAATGCTTGAGATTTCAGGTTGCTTTTGAATCAATGAGCTGCAATGTTTCAAATTGTTGAGCTGAAGATGATATAGATGCCCCACTGTACCTCAACGGAAGAGGGATTGCTTGGTAAAGAGGATGAAAAATAGTTCCTGGAAAGCTCAGATGTCGATGTAGACAAATTTCATGATGTATAGACAATCATCAGCTATGGGTAGCCTCATGTATATGTTGATGTAGATCACATAGATTTGATGCTTGGATAGAATTTTTAGTAAAGATAGAAGAATAAGAAGAATAAAGAATGAACATTGCTAATGATGATTGCTTCAAAAGATCCAAAAATTCCATGATCCATCGAGACTTTATTAGAGATGGTGACGAGACAATGGAAAATGTAGGATGGGATGCTCACACTTTGGGATTGGGATTTTTTGTTGTTCCTTATTGTTTGATATAACACAGACATGATGCATCAAGGAATTAATAACCAGGACGACGTTGTATCTAGTGTAATGGAATTTGACTTGATAAGAAGATATGATAGTTCTTGTTCACATCTTGACATACGAAAACCTCGTTGGAATGTAAGTTAGAAGCTTAGAACATATTGGATGAAAGCATACACAATAGTCAACAACATACTCCAAATGACCTTCCTAAACACAACTAAGCAAGTATGCGCCAAGATTTTTTTACAAGAGTATCCACAAGCACAACAACGAAAGATAATAATCGATGCCCCATTCCTTTCTCTCTAAATCATTTTGTTAGACATCATCGAGAGGTCCTTGGAATGGGTCATTAAGATAAATCACAAGAAAAGATCAAAGACAAACAATTAGTGTTATCTATTGCTCCTGCCTAGTTTAAGTTCAGCTAAAGTGATATCTGATATCGATGTCCATCGTAGGAAGGATACATCCTAGGACATGTTGATCAGAGGGTTTTTTGATGTTGGGATGATGATGCTAAGATGAGTCGTTGCTTTAAATTTCACTAGCACATTTATCTATGATTTAGACTTTTCAGTTTGCACTTTATGACTTGCTATGTTTGCTAGGGATAACTTTAAGAAACCCCCCCTTGGTGAAGGTGTAAAATCTTGGCGAATCTTTCCTTTTATTTGAAAAAAATATTAATTTTCCTGGCAAATCTATGCACATTATTAAAAAAAATTGTAAAATCTTGGCGAATCTTGATGAATAATTGGTAAAAATAATAATCATAGTGGTGAATCCTAGAGAATAATCACTGAAAAGATTAATTACAATGGTGAATCTCTCCTTTAAAAATTTGCATAGTTGGTCAGCGCAATTCCCCCATATTTTTTTTATTTTTTGTAATATTGAAGTAGGGGCCTGAGGGTGATAGCCACCGATAGGGTCAAGGGGGCAGATCCCCCTTATGGGGGTTGAGGGGGCAACGCCCCCTCATAGGGTCCACAACCTAATACACATGTGCCTTTTAAAAGGCTTGTTGAGGCCCAAAATTTGTTTTGGGCCACATGATTAGGTTTAATCGTGTAGACCAAAACAAATTTCAGGCCTCAACAAGCCTTTTAAAAGGAATGTGTGTATTAGGTTGCAGAATTAACCTGCAACCATCTGATTAAAAAGATAATCAATGATTCGATGACAATAAATAAAAGCCCTATTCAAGGATAAAATATCCCTAAAATTAAATGCTAATTTATTATTGTGGCGATATTGCCCCAAAATCAATGGTAGTAATATAATATTACTAGCGAATATATAATTAATATTTGTAATTATAGTATAAACTACTGACGAATTGGTTCCAATGACGCATTGTTTAAAAAATAATGCATAGGCGAATTAATCGAGGAGAAATTATTTTTTTGTAAAAACCTGGCGATTCAACATCCTTTTTAGCTCAAGTACTATTCGCCATTTCTGGAGGTCCCGATTTCAATTATTTTCCAATTGGCAAAGATTCACCACTAAAGTTTTCCCTAATGTTTGCTTTCTACTTGTTTCACCAAAGGGTGAAGGTGACGATCAATTTATGATGGGTGAAAGTTTATTGCAGGTGAAAGCGAGATGGGATGGATGCATTTTGGTTTTTCTAGAATATTTCAATGTTTTTGGTATTTTGAAAATGTTTTGAAGCTATTTTTGGTCTTTTTGAAAGTTTGTGTGAATGTTTAGGATTTTTGGATTTTTTGAGGCTGTTTAGGGTTTTCTGAATGTTTTGAGGCTTTTTAGGTCTTTTGAATGTTTTCTATTGTTTTTGGATTTTCCATTTTCAAATGTTTTTGTGTTTTCTGACTATTTGGATGTTTTTGAATTTTCAAGAGTTTATTTGGATGTTAATGGATTTTCTGAGTTTTACAAATGTTTAGGGGTTTTTGAGATGTTATTTGGATGTTTTTGGGATTTTCTGAGATTTTCTGAGTTTCGACCAAGAACCTAACCTAAGAGACCTATCCCAAGGGCCTCAGGGGCTGATCAAAGATTAGCGTTGCCTATGTTATAGACGCAAAGACCATGTAGTTCGACTGAATCAACCCATTTACGTGACAAAGATATGAACAGACGAGAGACGACAACTAATTACAGTGGACTGCTAAAGGATTGACCTAGGATGTCTTGAGGGCACATCAATGATGGCCTTTCCTACGTTCAAGCTCAGAGACAACGTAGTTCGACAAAGAGACATTGTTTTTTGGATTTTTGATGTTCGATCTTTTTAGGAATTTTGATGTTTTCTGGATGTTTTGGATTTTTACTTCACAATTTTTTGATTTTTTTTTGATTTTTTGCTATACAGGATTTTGCAAAAAAGTTTTTGGATTTTCTGGATAAGATTTTATGAATGTTTTTGACGTTTTCTAATAATATTTTAAGGAAAATGATACCTAGATCATGATGTTGATGTCACGTTGTGAGATATAAGACATGTATCAAGAGTTATTTGAAAACAAGAGTGGAATAACCTGCCCCCAGTGTTTAGCAATTCTTCATAATACAATGGACAACCAAGATAGGTAATGTATATGTGAAGAGTTTGATAGTGTTTTATCATGCTAGATATGGGCTATGGGACTTCACGAGATAAAATGGTAAAGATCCTTTCAAAAGTTGGCCATGAGTAGAGTTGAAGTATATGTCAAATCTTTGTCAAGATCAAGATAAAGTGGAATATATGGGCGAATCTGGATTTGATAGATGGAGGGAACATTGGTTTTATCATGACAAGGATGATTTCTCAACCTAATACGCACGTGCCTTTTAAAAGGATTGTTGAGGCCCAAAATTTGTTTTGGGCCACATGATTAGGTTTAATCGTGTGGACCAAAACAAATTTCAGGCCTCAATAAGTCTTTTAAAAGGCACATGTGTATTAGGTCACAAAATCAACCTGTAGCCATCTGATTAAAAAGATAGTCAATTATTCGATGACAATAAATAGAAGCCCTATTCAAGGCTAAAATATCCCTAAAATTAAATGCTAATTTATTATTGTGGTGATATTGCCCCAAAATTAATGGTAGTAATATAATATTACTGGCGAATATAATTAATATTTGTAATTATAGTATAAAATACTGGTGAATCGGTTCCAATGACGCATTGTTTAAAAAATAATGCATAGGCGAATTAATCGAGACAAAATTATTTTTTTGTAAAAACCTGGCAATTCAACATCCTTTTTAGCTTGTACTAGTCACCATTTTTGGAGGTTCCGATTTCAATTATTTTCCAATTGGCGAAGACTCGCCACTAAATTTTTCCTTGATGTTTTCTTTCTACTTGTTTCACCAAAGGGTGAAGGTGACAATCAATTTATGATGGGTGAAAGTTTATTACAGGTGAAAGCGAGATGGGATGGATGAGTTTTGGTTTTTCTCGAATATTTCAATGTTTTTGGTATTTTGAAATTTTTTTGAGGTTGTTTTTGGTATTTTTGAAAGTTTGTGTGAATGTTTAGGATTTTCAGTTTTTCTGAGGTTGTTTAGGGTTTTCTGAATGTTTTGAGGCTTTTTAGGTCTTTTGAATGTTTTCTATTATTTTTGGATTTTCCATTTTCAAATGTTTTTGTGTTTTTTGACTATTTGGATGTTTTTGAATTTTTGAGAGTTTATTTGGATGTTAATGGATTTTCTAAGTTTTACAAATGCTTAGGGGTTTTCGAGATGTTATTTGGATGTTTTCAAAATTTTCTAAGAATTTCTGAGTTTTGACCAAGAACCCAACCTAAGAGACCTATCCTAGGGGCCTCAGAGGCTGATCAAAGATTAGCCTTGCCTATGTTATACCCGTAGAGACCATGTAGTTCAACTAACTCGAACCATTTACATGACAAAGATATGAACAAACAAGAGATGACAACTAATTACAACAGACTGCTAAAGGACTGACCTAGGGTGTCTCGGGGGCACATCAATGATGGCCTTTCATATGTTCAAGCTCAGAGACAACGTAGTTTGACAAAGAGACATTGTTTTTTGGATTTTTGATGTTCAACCTTTTTAGGGATTTTGATGTTTTCTAGATGTTTGGGATTTTTCCTTTACAGTTTTCTATTTTTTTTGGATTTTTTGCTATACAGGATTTTGCAAAAATGTTTTTGGATTTTATGGATAAGATTTTATGAATGTTTTTGGTGTTTTCTAATAATATTTTAAGGAAAACGATACCTAGATCACGATGTCAATGTCATGTTGTGAGATATAAGACATGGATCAAGAGTTATTTGAAAACAAGAGTGCAATAATCTGCCCCCAGTGTTTAGCAATTCTTCATAATGCAATGGACAACCAAGATAGGTAATGCATATGTGAAGAGTTTGGTAAAGTTTTATCATGCTAGACATGGGCTATGGGACTTCACGAGATAAAATGGTAAATAGCCTGTCAAAAGTTGGCTATGAGTAGAGTTGAAGTATACGCCGAATCTTTGTCAAGATCAAGATAAAGTGGAATATCTGGATGAATCTGGATTTGATGGATGGAGGGAACATTGGTTTTATCATGACAAGGATGATTCCGTGACCTAATATGCACATGCCTTTTAAAATTCTTGTTGAGGCCTAAAATTTGTTTTGGGCCACATGATTAGGTTTAATCGTGTGAACCAAAATAAATTTCAGCCTCAACAAGCCTTTTAAAAGGCACATGCGTATTAGGTCGCAGAATCAACCTGCAACCATTTTGATTAAAAAGATAATCAACGATTTGGTGACAATAAATAAAAGCCCTATTCAAGGCTAAAATATCCCTAAAATTAAATGCTAATTTATTATTGTGGCGATATTGCCCCAAAATTAATCGTAGTAATATAATATTACTAGCGAATATAATTAATATTTGTAATTATAGTTTAAACTACTAGCGAATCAGTTCCAATGACGCATTGTTTAAAAAATAATGCATAGGCGAATTAATCGAGACGAATTTTTTTTTTGTAAAAACCTGGCGATTCAACATCCTTTTTAGCTTGTACTATTCACCATTTCTAGAGGTCCCGATTTCAATTATTCACCAATTGGCGAAGATTCGCCACTAAAGTTTTCCCTAATGTTTGCTTTCTACTTGTTTTGCCAAAGGGTGAAGGTGACGATCAATTTATGATGGGTGAAAGTTTATTACGGGTGAAAGTGAGATGGGATGGATGAGTTTTTGTTTTTTGGAATATTTCAATGTTTTTGGTATTTTGAAAATGTTTTGAGGCTGTTTTTGGTCTTTTTGAAAGTTTGTGTGAGTTTTTGGCTTTTTTTGGATTTTATGAGGCTATTTAGTGTTTTCTAAATGTTTTGAGGCTTTTTAGGTCTTTTGAACGTTTTCTATTGTTTTTGGATTTTCCACTTTCAAATGTTTTTGTGTTTTTTGACTATTTGGATGTTTTTGGGATTTTTTGAGAATTTTTGAGCTTTGACCAAGAACCTAACCTAAGAGACCTATCCTAGGGTCCTCAGGGGTTGATCAAAGATTAGCCTTTCCTATGTTATACATGCATAGACCATGTAGTTCGATTGACTTGACCCATTTACATGACAAAGATATGAACAAACAAGAGACAACAACTAATTACAATGGACTACTAAAGGACTGACCTAGGGTGTCTCGGGGGCACATCAATGCTGGCCTTGCCTACGTTCAAGTTCAGAGACAACATAGTTAGACAAAGAGACATTATTTTTTGGATTTTCAATGTTTGACTTTTTTATGGATTTTGATGTTTTCTAGATGTTTTGGATTTTTCGTTTACAATTTTCTAATTTTTTTTGGATTTTTTGCTGTACAAGATTTTGCAAAAGTGTTTTTGGATTTTTTGGAAAATATTTTATGAATGTTTTTGGTGTTTTCTAATAATATTTTAAGGCTTACGATACCTAGATCACGATGTTGATGTCACATTGTGAGGTATAAGATATCGATCAAGAGTTATTTGAAAACAAGAGTGCAATAACCTGCCCCCAGTGTTTAGCAATTCTTCATAATGCAATGGACAAGCAAGATAGGTAATGTATATGTGAAGAGTTTGATAGAGTTTTATCATGCTAGATATGGGCTATGGGGCTTCATGAGATATAATGGTAAAGAGCTTGTCAAAAGTTGGCCATGAGTAGAGTTGAAGTATATGCCAAATCTTTGTCAAGATCAAGATAAAGTGGAATATCTAGACGAATCTAGATTTGACGGATGGAGGGAACATTGGTTTTATCATGACAAGGATGAGATGCTTCTATCTAAAAAGGATCATATACACACTCAATTCTACTCATGACACATGTTTTCTAGGTTTTCATCATAGTACTCTCCCAAAGCGCCATCAAAGTGGTTTTCACTAGAGGACGATTTTTATCTTTACTATTTTCAATCCTTTTTCTTATTTTTTTGGATTTTTATCATTTTTTTTTTTTGAGATTTTTTGGAAATGTTAGCCTCATGTTGAACCACCTGGTGGTACTGATGTGGAGGCCACTATCATAACATGCCAATGATACCCTACTTGAAGAAGCTACTTTGCTAAGATATGATCACTTGAATGCAACCTTGAAGAACTCTGATTTGCCTTTTGGATATCAGAATTAACCCTGTCTATGTGCACACATCGTGATAAAGTTCCTTTAGAATCCTTATGATGAAGAGTAGCTTCCAACACACGATCAATATGATAATTGGATATTGTGAACGAAGTGTATGGTGTCACGCATGAAGGAATATGAGATCGATTGGTTGATGGTTTAGAACTTTTGATTCTCTAAACTTGGGAAGATGGGCAATGATGGATGGGGATAGAGGCTTTCATGGAATTAGGACCAATCACTGGATATACTTTGTTCCTTGCTTGAGAAGCTTTGTTTTGTATTTGAGGACTCTTTTGATGGATACATTTCCCTTTTTTATTTTTCCCCATAGTTTCTTTGACTAGTGGAGTTTCTGAGGGATGATTTTCTTTATTTTTCTTTGGCATCCATTTGTATTTGCTTTGTCCTTTTTGCTTTACTACTTCATTTTCTTTGATGATCTTTGCCTTGCTTTGATAGGAATTATTCTTGTTATGTTGGTCCCAATTTGTGTATGAGATGATGGGTGAATGCCAACTCATGATACGACTAGTTGTAGCGTTGACTGCATTTTCATCATAAGGATCCTTCGTGCTCCATATGTTGATGCTTGTTGTAGACAAGATTGCCCCCAACATTGTGAAGGTATTATCAATACCTAATCCTTTTCCCTAATAATGTATCCTCTAATCCATAGCTACTGAATATAACTTGTCTTGAACACATGATATTGCTATGGGTTCCCGCTGTTCAGGAATATGAACTATTTGCTCTAGTTCTATGATATCATTTTATCTTGATACTGCCTCAAAAGATGTTGATGATGCACAATCACTGTAAGAATCAATAATCTCGATTGATGCTTGCTCTTGTGTAGGAATATCAAGAGTGGGAGACTCATGTTTTGTAAGAAGAATGTCTATATTTCCATATGAAAGAAACATCTCAAGAGTGATATCAAGGACATCTTTGGAGTTTAAAATGGTTTGGAAGATGTCCCTTAGTTCTTTGTGAAACTCTGGGGATAGGGGTTCTTGATCCTGACTTGATTCTAAGTAACTTTTGTTATCCTCAAGATCCTCCTCTTGACATGATCCTTGGGTGGATGATATATCATCAGTAAAAGAGTCTTCGCAACATTTTGTGGGTATGGGTGCAATAAGGGATATTTCTAGCTCGTTTGGAACTTCTTCAACATGCCCAATCATTGATTCATATGTGGGAGAGATATCAAAATCTAATATCCACTTGATGTCATTATAGTATAAAATAGTGCCAAACACTGTTGATGGGTTTGGACTTTGTTTTAAAATAGTATCTTGATACATGTCCAATTCCTCATAAACAGTGTAAACATGTCCCAACATGGTATCTTGGGTATTGTTTGAAGTTGATGCCTTTGTCGAATCTTTTGTTTTTCCATGATTAGGCATAGGGTTCGTGTAAATTTTCCTATTTTCATTCCCATATTTTTGATCGACCTTAATGTCTCTTTGTTCAATAAGATCCTCTATTAGATGTTTGAGCCTAAAACAATTTTGTGTGCTATGACCTTTGTATCGATGAAATTCACAAAAGTGATCTTCTCTATAGCTACGAGGTTTGATTTGTGGCTCTTGATAGTTTGAGAAATATGGGAGTGTGATAAGATTAGACTATATCAACCTCTTTAACACGTCTTCCATAGGTTCCCCTAAGGGAGTGAATTGTCGGTTAGGAGCATTGTTTGTTCTCTGTTGTCTGCGTTAAGTGTTTGCAGTGTTGATAGTTGGTTGATTGTTTGGTGGTTGCACATATAGTTGTTGTGTGTTCATGGGTTGGGTGTTTTCTTGTCTAGGAGCAATTAAGACCACCTTTGCATCAACAACACCATCACTAGTAACATTCTTGTTCTTGGCCCAATAGCGAGGCTTGTCGTTAAAACTAGTGGATGGGTGGTTGCCTTTATACACTTGTGTGTTTCCCTGTGAGATTAGGGCTCTCTTGATGTTAAGGGATCTAGGGACAAACTCATCATAAGATGTGATGCATTGCATTTTCAAGTGGAATGATAGATCTGGATCTAGATTTGCTATGATAATTCCCACTTGTTGTTTGTCGGGAAGTGGCCACTTGCTTTTGCTATCTCTTTGTCTCCATCATTGCAAGAAATTGGTGAAATATTCTCCTTTGTTTTGTTTGAGAGTAAACAACTCTTCTAATCTTACATCCATGTCAATATTGAAGAAGTGATCTATGAATTTGTCAATGTTTTCTTGGAAAGTTTTAATACTTGGAGGCAATTGAGAAAACTAGTCCATGGTTGGGCCTTTCAAACTTTATGGAAAGAGGCGCATTAGGTAGGAATCATTGTAGGTAACCTCCATAAAAATGAAATTGAATTCTTTGATGTGGTCTACATGATTTCCCCTCCCTTTGTATTTATCGAATTTGGGAATTTCAAAGCCAGGAGGGAATGGTACCATTGTGATGTTTTGATCAAATGGATATAGACATAAATTTTGTGTATGAGGCTTCTTTCTCTTGCCCATCTGAAGGTCCTACATTTCTTGTAACAACACCTTAAGTTGTGATGCTAGATCATTTTGTAGGTTTGTTGGAGGACCATATGTTGGGATGATAGATGGGTTGTATGCAGGATTCTGATATGATAAGGTGTTGTATGGGGTGTATGGCAGTGTGATATTTGGTGAAGGTGATTGATGTGTTGATGTATATGTTCCTAGCACATTGTATTGATGATGTTCTATTGAGGGTTATAGTAGAAACCTTGTTGTTGTTGTTGTGATTATTGTTGTTTTTGCGCTACTAAGGTGGCTTGTTGGGCTTCTTGTTGTTGTTGCGCTACTAAGGTAGCTTGTTGAGCTTGATGTTGTTGTTGCACTACTAAGGTGGCTTGTTGGACTTGTTGTTGTTGTTGTGCTACTAAGGTGGCTTGATGTTGTTGATGTGCTACTAAGGTTGCTTGATGTTGTTTTTGTGCTACTAAGGATGCTTGATGTTGTTGCTATGCTAGTAAGGCTACTTGATGTTGTTGATGTGCTACTAAGACTACTTGATGTTGTTGTTGTTGTTGGACGACTTGCTGATAAGCATGTTGTGCTTGTTGTAAAGCTAAGGTATGTGCTTGCAATGTAGGATTGATTGATTGTTGAGACATATGTGATGGGTTGTGAGTGTTGATGTTCTACATGGGTAGCAGATTGTTGATGAGAGGTTGGGGGTTTGCTTGGTTCAACATTCCTTGCAAGATGGTGGATTGAGATGGAGGAATGTAAGTTTGAGGTACCATTTTATTTTTCATGGTGAGAGGGATTGTGGGAAAAGATGATGATGCCATTGGATATTGTGATGGTAATGACATACTAGGACCTTGAGTCCATTGATTAAAAAGGTTCCCTTGTTGTATTTGAGGTGTGACCAAGGTATTACCTTGGTTGATGGGTTTCGTAACCAAGGTGTTGTTTTGATTTGGGTTGATGATAGATGGGTTTGATGTGGATGGTGGATTAACTTGAGTAGCTTGGGTGAGCACTAGTTTCGATGTGTTGATGGGGTTGTTAGAACCACTTGTCAAGGGTTGACTTTGCATGAGATTGTTAACTTGCCCTTGTTTTCCCACTTGAGGTACTTGGTTCACATTACCTTGCATAACATTAGGCATACTTGGGGTATTTGTGATGATGGATGAAGATGGTTGCGCTCAAAATGTCAAGATTGTTGTGGCGTCGAGGAATGTAAGTGGTTTTCCAAAGGTTGGTATCCAACTTGTTTCTTGGGGAAGGTTGGTGGTTAATGGAATGGTAATTTTGTGAATACCCAAAGTTGTGTTTATTCTTGGACATGAAGTGAGACCAAGGTTGGTTTCTAGTTGAGTTGCAAGACTAGATGTTAGGGGTTGAATTGGCACAAGGGATGGAGTTAGTTGAATTGTAGATGAAGTCAAGCCTTGTGTCAATGATTGTGCAACAAAAGATGGGTAAATTGGAGCCACATTTTCTAAGGCGTGATGTTCCATGATTTCTTCTCTAGTAAGTCCAAATGGATTGTTCGTGACATCTTCTATATCATATGGCCCTGATGGAGATGATGGTTGTTGTGAGGGGGTAGAATAACTCCTTGGATCAAATTCTTGAGGATTGGGATCATTGATGATAGATGATACTTTGGTTTTCTCCATGATTCTCTTGTGTTGTGATCTTGTTGTAACCATAGATTATGGGTCAACGATGGAAGATGTGTGTTGAAATTTGTAATGTTTGAACTCTCTAGTTGACTCAAATCTAGGTAAAAGAGATTCTCTAAGTATTTTGGGAGAAATGATGATAATGGGGGGTGAAAAGATGGATGATGTGGGAAGTGATCTTTGCAAATGTTTTGGTACAACACTTTTGACTTTAGTTTGATGTTTGATGTTGGGATAAAGGATGCTAATGAACCTAAGAATCTTTAGGGTAGAATCATGACCTTCAAGATAAACTAGTTCAAAGATGATAACTACCTTAACTAAGTGCATGGAAAAGGATACATTTCACATACAAAGTAGCTAAGTTAGGGGTTGGTTTGATAGATTGCTAAGTCAAAAAGTGTTTGGTGTATTCAAAATTTTTGTAGTTTGGTGAAGTGAAGGATGGAATTTGATGAAGGGGTGGATGAAATGTTGACCCAATATTGACCTAGAGTGGACCTTTGTTTTCCAAGACCAAGGTAGTGAGAAAAATTCTATACCTCTAAAGTGATGAAACCCTAAGAACTCAATGATTTTGGTAAAATAGGACTCAAATGATTTTGGAAATAGGACCCAATGATTTTGACCATAAAACTCAATGAATTTGGATAATGGAATTCAATGATTTTTCCAATGTTTTTCTTGTCTCAATTTGCTTGTTTTGGGTGAGTCAATGATTTTAACATACATCAATGTGGGGTGTTCATTTGATTTAATCTTGGATTAATGAATTTATTTTTACCACATACACTTGTCTTGGTTATGTTTCCAATCTAGATGTTTATGTCAAAAACATCATAACTTTCACAATGTCCATTTCATGAAAATCATGAGTTTGAAGCCATAATTGCCTATGTTGTCTTTGGAAAATATGGAGTTGAGATATAATTCAAGATATTTAGAAATCACTAAGGATAAATCCTTAGGACAAGCAGTAATATCAAGGCTAACTCAAGAAGTCCATATTTGAGCCAAAGTGTTTGAAATTGTGAGGATGATAATGAATGTTTGTTTTTGTATCATATTGAAACCAAGAAAAGTGTTAAACTGACTCACAATCATTACAACCGTAGGATAGAAATGGCTATATTTGTTGAATTCCCACTTGGATTTCTCCAAACACTAGACAATGCGAACAGTTAGAGATTTGGCGACACTAGCTCCCCTCCATGGCACACACTTCTCGGGACCACCAAATCTCAAAATCCTTAAAATTTGGAGATTAAAAGGAATTTTTCTCTTTCTACAATTGAATAGTACAAATGTGGGGTGGCTTCAGAATGACCGTTCTTGAACTAACTGTTGTCACAGGGATTTGCACCCGCATGCAAAGGTGTAAAAATTTGCAATCCCATGCAACATTGGACTAATTTCAGGTTGTGGGTACCCTATATGAAACTAGACCTTCGAATTCTAGGTTGGCTTCCTATTTGATCTTCAGATTAATTATGTGTACTTGTTTGGAAAAGGGAAAGAGATTTGAAATTAAAAGCTTAAATTGAAAACTGAACTGGGTGATGCACCTAATTGGAAATCTAAACTGCAAATTAACTCACAAATGATTACTCAGTACTTTAATTTGCACAACTTGATTTGATAGCCTAATCACCTGAATTTTTTAAACAGAGACTTTGATTCAATATAATTTTGAGGGAAAACATGGTTTTCACGACTAAACTGATCAATCAATTACATGCATAGTGTATAACCAGTGAACTTAAACTAAACTACATACAAATATTTATGGAGATAGAAAAATTAGAGGTCTCAAAACTGAAAACACAATAATCCTTCGATCGAATCCCTCACAATAATGACACCTGAAATCTTGAAGGAAAAACTTTGAAAATACTGGAAATTAAAAGGAAT
Source organism: Sequoia sempervirens (assembly GCA_007258455.2). Classification (NCBI taxonomy): domain Eukaryota; kingdom Viridiplantae; phylum Streptophyta; class Pinopsida; order Cupressales; family Cupressaceae; genus Sequoia; species Sequoia sempervirens. The sequence goes on from VDFB02179234.1 coordinate 86,838,009, forward strand.
CTTCTACAAATCACAAACAAATTACCCTATAAAAACTGTTGCATAATCTATTAAATTCTGAAAGCTGAGTTACATGAAGTCTCTTTGTTGAAGGAAAAGGCAAAAAACAAGAACTAAGGAAAGAGTCAAAGTATTTTCCTTGAATACAATAAAGGAATGCATAAAGCATCCAAGAGGTGAAACTCCAAGCTAAGTGGAAGTGAAAATTCTCTTTGAAATCTCTCTCACGAGAAAAAGAGAAAATAGTGTGAAAAGAGGGCCCACCAATGCTGTAACTGAGCTTCAATAGCTCAAAACTCTGTGTCACAATGTGTATAGCTAAAAAGTAACTTGAGAATGCCTTTGAATGCATGGAAGTGGCACTAAAAGTGATAATATCTCCTCACGAGCAAAGATGAAAACCCTTGAAAAAAAGGCTCAAAACTGGAGCTAACTGAACTCGACAATCTGCAAACTCCAACTCACTATATGCATGATCAACAGGATCTCAAAACCCACTCCAGTTTGACTAAAAGTCAAAGAAAACTCCACCGAAGCTCCTAGTTGTCTTTCACTTATATTATCGCATGGATCTTTTCAGAAAGGCAATTTTTTTAATTAAATATTAAAGATAATCATCTAATGATTATTTTAATATTTAATATCTGTTTGCTCCACCTTTTATTACATGTTAAATACTAAAGTAATAAAAACATTACCTTTAATATTTAATTGACATTTGCTATGTTTTGAACTCCATGCAATAATATAGGTGAAAGTGAACTCATTATTTCAAAATTAAAAGATAATTTTGAAATCATAATTCAAAAAGTCACGGGCCCTAAGATCATTAGGTCTTATTGAATTTGAAAGTCAAAATATTAGTGACAAAAAAATGAAATGATTTATTTTTAAAATAAGGTCAAAAATTCCTATCATTTGACTTGAGCATGGTAAAAATACTAAGGGAAAAGAAACCCTAATCATTATCCTCATTCATTTTTCATGGATAGACTGGTTTGGATTTCAAATCTCCTCCTTGCTGCTTTTGAGAGACTTTCAGAGAGATCTCTTGAAGGAAGCTATATGGTAAGTTTTCCCTGTTATGAACTTGTTATGAATTCAAGGCATAACCTCCATTTCAAAAGCATTTTCTGTAGCTTATTGGTCACGGCTGTAACATATCTTGTGATGTATTCTCATTTTTCTTTCCGCTATTTACACTTTTCTGGCTTGAGGCCGCTTATTGAGTATTGGTTCAAGCTCAATGGAGGCCCACATTCATGGGTTTCTGGATGAATTTCTTCATTATGTAGGCTACGGGCTTCATTTTATGGTACTCACTTTACTATGTATCTTTAACAGTGAGGATTTCACCATACTAGCAAGGTCGTTGCAACACCATGCTGCCCTGCACTTGTCTTAACTCACATTGCTTTAATATCCTTAAGACTCTTGATATCATGTATTGCTCTATATCACTGTCAAAGTGATATCTTACCATCATTTGATAAGGAATGGCATGTAAATCTAGTTCTATTTTAAGATGGATAGGACTTCATCATACTGTCCTCTCATTGCAACCAATCAGTTCCCTTGCTTTTCCCTTTGGTTTATCAGTGTCTATGCATACTTTTCTTTTCAAACCCTCTATTCCTCATCATAACTCAACCCCTTTATCATTTTCTACCCTGCTCATAACTGAAGCAAACTGAAAATACATAGACTGTCATAGATCTCAGTCAAGGAAATTACCTCTTCATAGTCAAAAGTCTCTTAAAACCTTGTCCTGAAGTTTTGATTTAAGCACAAACATTGACTATAACATAGTTCTAAGCCACATGGTCTTTATTTCAGTCGAGGAGGCAAAAGTACACCCTTAAGGATCTATCACAATTAAGAGATTCTATTGCAGTCAAAAGAACTTATTAATAGTTACTGTGGTTTATAACAACTAAAATACTTTTATTGAAAATGTAAACCATTGTCCTAAGTATCGTTGTGATGCTTTTAACATGCAATTTATCCTTTCATTGAGCTGAAGTCTTTGGTAGAGCACCTATGCTTAGTGACAAATAGAACTTCATAGCCAGGTATATTATTCTTGTTGATTCTCAATAGACATAGATGCACCTTATCACAGTGGCTGAGATCTTATTTTCCACAGTGTTTATCATAAATCTTTCCTTGTGAATTGTCTTCTAGAGAAGAGTTATCTTCATTCTTGTGATAGTCAATGTGCATTAACATATTTGTAAAATCTTTACCTTCCTTCAAGCTCTGTTGCCCTCTATCATTCTTGATAGTAAGAATATTTTCAAATGGATGTTAGTGTTGTCCTTTATACTACTGTGCATGAACTCCACCATGAGTATGCTATCATCCTTAATTCATCATGTGAACATAATGGTGTCTTTTAGGCTGAGTATGAGTACTGTGATATGCATGACCAAAAGTAAGAGATGACATAAATCTCTATGCTGTTTATTCAATTTTCCAAAACTATAACATGCTCATAACTGCTTCTCTTGATAATGATTAAATGTATTGAAATTATTGTTCCAATACAATCACTTCGAAGTATTATTCACTATCACACTATTTCCTTTATTGCTTTGATCTGGAACTTGAAATATGTATGCCTATTCACTAAATGATGATGCTCCATTGTGCATAGTGAAATTCTACTGTACTCCATATATATCTTATGTTATTGCTCTGTACCTTGTGAGCATGTTAATGACTTGTAATAGCTGCATACAACTCATGTATGACTTGCATGATGTATGTGCTCAAGTGATAAACTGGGTATCTCTTTTTACTTCAGCTACTATGATGAATGTTCTTTGTATGAGATAGTTTATTTATAATGCCAATAATGGCTGCTTGATCAACTATCCATTTATGGAGAATGATGATTATCTTTATTCCATACTGCTATCCCATGTCATTGTTTATGAGATGGGATCAACCCTTGTGGGAGACATATTTCTCACCACTCATAACAATATCTATTGATTGAAATAATCTTATTATACTTGTTCCTGCACACTAAACAAACAAATTAGAAAAATAATTGAAGCTGAAAGCTTCCATTGAACTTCGTGCTCCCTGAACATCTTCCTTTTTATGACTTAATCATCTGGTGAATGCTTGATTGGATGTGTATTACATTTATGTTGGTAATGTAGGCATGAAGTAGGATGTGATTTATCATTTCTCTAACACCATCTTTTAACAATCTTGCAGGAAACCATGGAGCTTGGAGTTGAAACAACCCAGAGGCACTAAAGACACAACTTGAAGATATTGAGTAAAAGTGATTCATCATTACAAGAAATGATGAATCATTCCCCTTTTTCATGTTTACATTATCTTCAGTTGTGTGGTTTACAACCTTACTTGTATTCATTATTTGATTATGAAAAATCAAATTAGGCTACTCCCACGGCTTGTGTGGGTGGTTTTTACAATATGAATAAAATAACAACATTATGCAATTTTGTGATTTTTCTATTACAATTACTTGCATAATAATACTGAAAATCCAAAAGTAATTAGATTTTTTCAACAATGAATACTTAGCATAAATTTTGTACCTTTCAATGATGAATGCAATTCAGCTCTACCTATTTTTAGCTGTAGCTAAAAATAGGTAACACTAACAAATATTTTAGGATTTTGGCTTGCTAAATAAATGGGTTGTAGTAAGGATAATCAGGGACATGGAACCTTGTGAGCATCTAGCAAGCCACTAAAGGCTTTAATGAATCCTACTAGGGGCTCTTATACTTTTTACAATAGTACCCCGTTCTAAAAGAAATTGTATGACTAAGGCCTACATACCATCAGGACTTGATAGTTTAGTCTTATCCATTTATATATCAGCCTGAGTGAAAAACCAGTTGGAGTCACCTTCGAATTGGTCTTAGGTAGGCCCCTCTAAAGATAACAAAAGTGAGGGAGTACACTTGTAGTTCGACCGCCCAATTCACATAAAGCACAAGGAGGGAACACGCACAATGTCTCTTTCTCACACTAGCATGATTGTTCAATTTTAAACCCAATTGAAAGATGTAGGTAATTTTTTTAGAAAACCAATGTCACTAAAATGCTTTTGATTCTCAAGATCACTGTGAAGCGTGAGAGAAGTGCATACACATTCAAATGACACAAATTGTAAAGAAAATTACAAGACAATGAAAGCACAAGTTCGTTTTAAGCCTCAAAGCAATGATGAGTTCGTTTTAAGCACCAATTGAAAAATGAAGTTGCCTTGTTTAATTTTAAGCCCAAAATAAAATGATGATGTGAGGGTTCAGTTTTAGCCAACTTTGAAAATTAATTTTAAGCCCAATTGAAAGATAGTTGGTCCTAAGATTGTAAGTTTTAAAACCCAATGGAAATTTAGTGGTCCTAAAACATAAAACAAAGCAACATATGATGGGTTATAATTGCTCCACAAGTGTCAAAACATTGTTACAATAACTACAACTAAGGAAAATTGAAAATTAAAATTTTCATTTTTTTTTGGTTTTTTCTATGCTATAGTAAATCACATTTTTGGAGGCCTTCAAAGTAGAATTTGGGGTTGAAACTTGCATCGGTCCTTGAAAATTAACTACGAAAGGCACTTGATTTTTAGGGGCTGAACTAGTACTCTTGGAGGGCTTTCCGACGGTGCAAACGGATTCAAATTTTAACCTTTGAGTAGAAAGTTATGACCCCAACAAGTTGGGGTAAAATTTTTCCTAGTTTTTCTCCAAATCTGTAAAACCAGTTAGTCTAAAAAGAAAAAAATGAGAAGTCAGTGACATGTTATCATTTAGATAAAGTAAAAAAAAAAGCACATGTTGAAAAAATAGTCATTAAACTTCTTACTAGAGTTGGGCGTTGTTGCACATGATAGCATCACGATTTGAAGTCTGGGCATTGCTCTGGTGAAAATGGGCGTTGCTCTACAACAAGACTAGTGAGCACGCTAGCATCGCTATTTTGATGGGCATCGCTTCTAACGGTAGTGTTGTGATTTGGAATTTAAAAGCATCGGACCAGTGAGTTTGAGCATCACCATTTGAATTTTTGATATCTTCAAATTAAATACATGTCACTATATTTAAATCAGTGTTGGCAGATTAAATATGCATCGTTGTTTCAAATTGACTGAGCATCGCTATATGGCGATGCTATTGAAATAATGTCACTGTTTGTAATTGCAGCTTCGTTGCAACTTGCAAAATAACATGAACATGGAATTCGAGCTAAAAAATGGTTAAATGATCAGTTTTCCCTCCTTCTAGCGTCAGAATGTGATGTGAAAATACTAGTATTGGCCAAATTACGCTTGATCCATGAAGAATCGAAGCATAACAGAGCCAACAATACTCGAATCTCAACAGGATCAATCAAATGAAATTGAAACTAAACATTTTATCAAAACTTAATAGACTAAATCATGAAAGCTTTCAAAACATCTACTCTAATCCATCTGAAACTTATCTTGTTGTGGTATTGGTGTCGTGTTGATGTGGAACGATGACCCTTTCCCAATCTCGTGATTAGTGAGCCTGTTTCAGTCAATTCTATGGAAGAGAATAGATGAAACCATAGTGTTTGATGTGAAAATCTAGTTTATGCTAAAAACGAACATGATGCAAGTTAAGTTACCATGATTTTATGCTACAAATGATCTAATTATGCTATTTCTAAGCTAATCTAAGCTAAAATTATGCTAAAAGATGAAAACCCTAATTCATTTACAAACTAAGATGGATGCATGGAAGCCATTAATGGATGCTCTAAGCTATTATTAAATGAAAATGAACTAAAACAAGCTAACAAGTGAGTAAAATGTGAGTAAATTCAACATCATAAGTTTGTAATTGAAAGATGGATGTATGGGTTTCAACAACATAAGTTTTTTCTAAAAAATATGAATCCATTTGTCTTCAAATAGTGACCTATTTATAGGAGAGAAAATGAGGAATGAATGGTTGAGATCAAAAAGCCTAATCAACGGTTCAAGATGAAGGGGATAAGAGGCATGGATCATGGATTCTCATCAACGGATGAGGATGCATGATGAAAGTTAATCAAGGGCTCACACTTGCTTCAAAAAAACACACTTTTGACTTGCTCACATAGGTCAAAGGTAACTTGCTAAAGATGTTAAAGGTTAACTTGCATTTGAAGCTAAGTGAGTTGATTGGAGGAGAGGGAATATTCCTTTAGGTGAGGAAAAAGGTAATTTACAAATTAAAACAAAGTTTTAATTGTACAAAAATGAGGATAAGGAATATTCCCTTTGCTTAGAGGAAAATTAGTTTAATTTCTAATTAAACAAGGTTTAATTGCTAATTAAACAAGGTTTAATTGCTAATTAAACAAGGTTTAATTTATGCAATTAGGGAATTAGAAGAATTAAGAGATATTTATTAAATTAGATGATTTAATAAATAGGGGAGGGCTGAAATGATATTTAATTTAATAACTTAGGGTTATTTAATTAAATAATATGACTTAGGAGATTAAATTAAATATTTTGATTTATTTAATTGAATGAGATGAAGTGTTAGTGTGAAAAGAGATGAATTAACCCAATTTATTTAATTAGGCCAAATAGATGAAAATGATGCAATTAATTAATTAGCTAGGCTAATTTAATCAATTAAGCAGAAAGAAGATGGTTTTAAAGAGGAAATGATGTTAGTTAGCCAATGTGCTCCATTGGGACATTTTTCAGTGTCTACATTTTACCCCTCTTTAAAGCAATGTACTTGTAGCACTGGTTCAAAGACTAATGTTGATTTCAATGTTGATTTTGATGTTGATGACGATGTAGAAATAGATATCAATGACCTCTTTGAGATGTTGATAGCCAAGCTAAAGTTTATTGATGTGATTGATTGGTTGATAACATTGTTGAGGATTCACAACAATGCAAGGATTGTGTTAAATAACACGAGGATTTGTAGGGAAAGATATATCCCCATGATGATTGATTTGATAGTTTGATCAAGATTTGCTAGCAAGGTTAGGAACAAAATTAATTAGATGACTTGACATCGATATGATCACAAGATGGTTGGTTGCCCCCTCGAGAGATCAATCGGAGAATAAAGTGTTCCGATCGAGCTCACGATAGGGGAAAATCATACTTATGCTTGAAATGCTTGAGATTTCAGGTTGCTTTTGAATCAATGAGCTGCAATGTTCCAGATTGTTGAGCTGAAGATGATATAGATGCCCCACTGTGCCCTAGCGGAAGAGGGATTGCTTGGTAAAGAGGATGAAAAATAGTTCCTGGAAAGCTCAGATGTCGATGTAGAAAGATTTCATGATGTATAGACAATCATCGACTATGGGTAGCCTCATGTATATGTCGATGTAGATCACATAGATTTGATGCTTGGATAGAATTGTTAGTAAAGATAGAAGAATAAGAAGAATAAAGAATGAACATTGATAATTATGATTGCTTCAAAAGATCCAACAAGTCCATGATTTGGACATTGAGACTTTATTAGAGATGGTGATGAGACAATGCAAAATGCAGGATGAAAATGCAGGATGGGATGCTCACACTTCAGGATTGGGATTTTCCATTGTTCCTTATTGTTTGATATAACACATAGATACGATGCATCAAGGTATTAATAACTAGGATGGTGTTGTATCTAGTGTAATGGAATTTGACTTGATACCGAGAATTTGTTCTACTGATTCACATTGAAAGATGTTGTGTGGCATGTCTAACAATGATCCAATTTTTTCCATAACATCTGCTGCTTGGTTGTTCATGCGAGGAATCTGTTCAAAAGTTATATCAATGAAAAGGTTCTTTAGATTATCTACCATCTTCTTATAAGGAGTAAGCTTATCATCCTTAGTTTGGTAGTCATCATTGAATTGGTTGATAACCAGTTGCGAGTCCCCATAGACTTTCAACTCTTGTATCTTCCATTGAACTACTATTCTTAGACCCATTATTAGAGCTTCATACTCAACAATGTTGTTAGTATATAAAAACGATAGTCGATATGACTTTGGGATGCAATCACCTTGAGGGGTGATAAAGAGGATACCTTCTCCTGATCCATGTTGGGTAAATGATATGTCAAAGCACATTTTCCACTTATCTGTTGTATTGACAAGGAACACTAATTCATTAAGGAATTCAGATATCAAAGGGTTCTCTACATAGATAGGTGCTTTTGCTAGTTGGTACATGATCACTTCTCCTTTGATTTCATTGTGCTCTACGTACTCTATGTCAAATCATTCAAGATCATCACCCATATGGCCATTTTCCCTGTGAGAGTTGCTTTGTCTAATAGGTATTTCAATGGGTCGATCTTTGCATTAAGCTTGATTTGGTGCAATAGCATGTAGTGTCTAAAATTTTGTGAAGCAAAAATCATCGCTAAGCATGATTTCTCAATGGATGAATAGTTCATTTCATATCCCACCAAGGTCCTACTGATGTAATAGATAGCCCTTTCCTTTCTGTTTTCATCATGTTGTGCTAGAAGAGCACCTAGTGTTGCTGATGTTACTGAGATATACATGATCAATGGTTTGTTTGGTATCAGCAACATGAGTATTGGAGGTGTCAATAGGTAGCCCTTGATCGATTGGAAGAATTTATTGCACTTCTCGTCCCACTTATAAGTTATTCCTTTATGGAGAAGATGCGAGAAAGGGTGAATTTTGTCTAAAAATTGCGATATGAACCTTCTAATAGATTGCAACCTTCCTTGTAACCCTCTCACCTGCTTCAATGTTTGTGGTGGTTCCATGTCTAGGATGGCTTTGAATTTTTTTGGATCAATCTCTATCCCTCTTTGTGACATGATGTAGCCAAGAAGCTTCCCTAATGTAACCCCAAAGACACACTTTTTCAAGTTTAGTCGTACCTTATACTCTTCGAGTCTATCGAAGATAGGTCCCAAGACTTCTATGTGCTCACTCCTTTTCTTTGATTTATCCAAAATATCATCCACATAGTTTTCAACTGTTTTGTGGATCATCTCATGAAAGATAAGGGTCATTGCTCTTGGATAGGTTGCTCTTGCGTTCTTCAACCCAAATGGAATCATGTTCCAACAATATGTTCCCCATGGACAAGTGAATGCAATTTTGTGTTGATCCTCCTTGGTGATCATGATTTGATTATATCCTGAAAATCCATCCATGAGTGACAATGTTTCATGCTTGACTGTTAAATCTACAATGATGTCGATGTTAGGAAGAGGGAAATCATCCTTCGGGCATGCTTTGTTCAAGTCTTTGAAATCCATGCATTTTTTGATGCCCCAGTGGGTTTGGAGACTAGAACCAAGTTTGAAACCCACTCAAGATAATCTATGGGTCAGATGAATCCGATGTCAAGAAGCTTTTGTAACTCAAGTTTTACCAAGAGTGCTATTTAAGGGTGCATCTTTCTCAATTTTTGCTTCACTGGTTTGGCTTCAAGATAGACTGTTAAATGATGCACAACCACTTCTGGATCAAGGCCTAGCATATCTGTGTATTACCATGCAAAGTTGGATCTTCGCTCTTTCAGGAATGCTGCTAGGTTCTTTTGTTCTTCATCCAACAAGGATTCAACATAGAAAGTGATCTTTGGTGCCTCTTTTGTTCCCACATTCACTGGGGTTGCCTTTTTTACTAGAACTGTTGACTTCTCTGGATGCATTGCACTAAGGGGGAGATTGAATCCCTAATCCTTGGGTGCTTCAGAGAGGTTTTCACCCTTGGATGTGTCCTTTATTTTTACTATTTTGGGATTGGAAAGTACCACAGTGTGGTTTTCACTCAAAGATCTGCATGTTAGTTGCATGTTGTCCATTTTACGACTGAAGGATTCAATCATCTCCCTATAGTATGCCCCTATGTCTAGCTCCATGTCAAAACCAAATTTCTGATCTGCCCATGGTAAATTGTCATGGAGTCCCATGAATTCTAAGATTACTTCATCATTTTTGAATAAATATATAATCGGTGGTCCTTATTGGTCCCATTCAATGATTTGTGGGTATACTAGGCTTATTTCAGTTGGTTGATTGTTTGGGGCGAAGGATGTTGTGGATATCATGAAGAGATTTATTATCAAATAGGTCAGCAACATCGAGGGGGAAGTCATCGAGGGTGGTATCACACGATGTCAGTAACCAAGAGGAAGCCTTGGTCCTTTAACAGAAGTACCTTTTCCAAGAAGGGTAACCTTGCTAGTAGTACATCCTAAGCCAAGATTATTTAGGCATTTCTTAGGAACGATGGGTTCTAGCAAACCGTTGTCATTTTAACTTAGTTTCTCATTATTTTTATACCCCCGCCCCTTCATTAGCTGCAAGCCTTTGTTGTCATCTTCCATGGGAAGAGTGGGGATAGGTCATTCATCTTGATATAGTAGTTTAGAGACATCCTCCTCATTGATATCTTCTTTGTTTAAATCCCCCCACTTGGTGAAGGTGGTGGTTGCGATCTTTATTGTTTCAAGGACTTTCTTGCTAGATGTGGGTTTCCCATAGGATTTGGGAGAAAGAGGTAGCTCCCCCAACACAAAAGTATCCTTCATTAGCTTATAATTTCCACAACCATCATCTTGGATGATTGCTTTGATGTCGGGAATGTTCTACACAATGGGTGTTTTTGTTTCTGAGGTAGATGCAAGGGATGATAGGTAAAAAAATGAGGAGGATGGTGTAGGCCCTTCATCATTTTTAGGGATTTTGGATATCTTGTAAAACTTGGCCTCAAGGTTCTTGCAGTAGTAAAAAGGCTCAGGATCTCCATGGATGGTAACTTCTCTGCCATCAAAAGGAAACTTTACACATTGGTGATCTAGGTTTAAGCTACAACTTTTAGGGCATGAATCCAGGGTAAACCAAGCAAGATGTTGTAGGGAAGATCAAGGTCTAACACTTGGCATGTAGTCTCTACAATGACGGGTCTTACTTGGATGGGTAGTGTGATGATGCCTTGTGATACCCACTCTTGATTGTCATATGCTCTAATGATGGTACTCTTTTCTTTCTCAATAGCATCTTATGAATAACCCAAGTTCTTGATCAATTGAAGGGTTCAAATGTTCAGAAAAACACCTCCATCTACTAAGACTCTTTTAACCTTATTCTTATGAATAATGACCTCAAGGTGTAAAGCACGATTATGAGATGGATGTGATAGTAGGTCTTGTTCTGAGAAGGTGAGAAGATGATTAGTGATATTCCCTACCATAGCTTGAAACTTCTCTGTATCAATGTCCTTAGGGACTAATGAGGAAGACAAATCTTTCTCTAATATTTTATGATGTGAGAGGGATAGCCTCAATAGTTATAAGATATAGATCTATGTAGGGGTCTTCTTAAATTGATCTAGGAGACTGTACTTTCTAGGGTTTGATGCTGGAAAAGTAGGTTGTGCCCTATATTGAGATGGGACTCCTTGGATGGTGACTCCACACTCTGCACTAGGCCCTTTGATGGTGATGACGATGATGACACTATCATAGGAAGCGACTACATTAGAATAGGTATGCTACACATTTGTGGAATTCTTTCCTTTTCCATTGTTGTTTCCTTTGCTATGATCTGGCATAGGGTTCTTGTATATTTTGAGATCATGATTGTCAGTTGGTACCTCAACAAATATGTCTCCATTTTCAATAAGATATTGGGTAACATTTTTGAGTCTCATACAGTTCAATGTTTTGTGTCCTTTAATTTTATGAAAGTCATAGAGATCTTTTTCATTGTACCAGGGTGGTTTATCCTATGATTCTTGGTAGTTTTCAAAATTGGGAAGCACTATCAAGTTTGACTACCAATTTCTTCATGATGGTTTCAATGGATTTCGACAACTGTGTGTACTTGTGTTTCAGATAGTTGTTCTTGTTGGGGGTTCGTCTTTGTTGCATTTTGGTGTTGTTGATCTGATTGTTTTGTGATGGCATTGTTTGTTGCACAGTTGGTTGAACATTAGCTATTTGATTTTTTTTTGGCCTAGGAGCACTTAGGACCACATTAGCATCTACCATGCCATCATTCGTTACATTCTTGTTCTTAGCCCAAACACGAGGCTTATCATTTGAGCTAGTTGATGGGCAGTTTTCTTTGTAGGCTTGAGTATTTACCTATGAGATTAGAGCTCTCTTGATGTTAAGGGATCTAGGGACAAGCTCGTCATAAGAGGTAATGCACTGCATCTTTAAGTGGAAGGATAGATTTGGATCTAGATTTTCTATGATAATCCCCACTTGTTGTTCATCGGGAATTGGCCACTTGCTCTTACTATCCCTTTGCCTCCATCATTGTAAGAAATTGGTGAAATATTCTCCTTTGTTTTGTTTGAGATTCTACAAATATTCTAGGCTTACATCCATGTCAAGATTAAAGGAGAAATGATCTATGAATTTATTGATGATTTCTTGGAAGGTTTTGATACCTGGAGATAGCTGAGAAAACCATTTGTGGCTGGGCCTATCAAGCTTCATGGAAAGAGGTGCATTAAATAGGACTCATTGTAGGTGACCTCCATACACATGGCATTACACTCTTTGACATGGTCTATAGGACTTCCTCTCCCTTTGTATTTATCGAATTTTGGGACTTCAAAATTGGGAGGGAATGGTACCATTGTGATGTTTCAATTGAATGGATATGGGCATAGGTTCTGTGTATGGGGCTTGTTCATCTTTCCCATCCAAAGATCCTGCATTTCTTGGGTTAATGTCTTAAGTTGCGATGTTACATCATCTTGTGGGTTTGGTGGAGGAACATACATTGTGTATTGTGGGATGGCGTATGGATTGTACGTGGGATTTTGATATGATGGGGTATTGTATGGTGTGTATGGTGGTGTAGGATATTGTGAGGGTGATTGTGGTGGAGGCGTATATGTTCCTAATGTCTTTGTATTGATGATGTTTTGTTGAGGATTATAGTAGGAACCTTCTTGTTGTTGTTGTTGTGTGAGTAATTGTTGTTTTTGGGCATACTGTTGAGCTAGTAAGGCTTGTTATTGTTGTTGGGCCATGAGGGTTGCCTTTTGTTGTTGTTGAGCCACTAGGGATTGTTGTTTTTGTTATGCTACTAAGGATACTTTTGGGCTTGATGTTGTTATTATGTTGCTAAGGTTGCTTGTTGTTGTTTTTGTGCTGCTAGGGTTGCTTTTTGTTGTTTTGTGCTACTAGGGCTGCTTTCTATTGTTGTTGTTGTTGGACAACTTGCTGATAAGCCTATTGTGCTTGTACTGTAGGATCGGTTGGCTATTGGGACATCTGTGATGGGTTATGGGTTTTGATGTTTTGTGCGGGTTATGGGTTGTTGATGAGAGGTTGGGGGTTCCCTTGGTTTAACATTCCTTTTAAGATGGTAGATTTGGATGGAGGAATGTAGTTTTGAGGTCCCATTTGATTTTGCATGATAAGGGGGACTGTGGGGAAAGATGATGATGGTGCCATTAGGTATTGTGATGGCAATGACACATTAGGAACTTGAGCCCATTAATTGAAAGGATTCCCTTGATCGATGTTTTGGGGATTTCCTTGTGTTTGGGAGGTGGTCAAGGTATTACCTTGGTTGATGGGGATTGTGACCAAGGGGTTTTTTTGAGTTGGGTTGGTGATGGATTGGATGGATGTGTTTTGGGCAACCAATGGGATGGATGAACTTATTGGGGGATTTGATAAAGATTTCCAATATTGTGGTGAAGGTTGATTTTTCATGAGGGGATTAGCTTTCCCTTTTGGGTATATTTGAGACACTTGGTCCAAAATTCCTTGCATGATGTTGGGCACACTTGTGGTACTTTTGGGGATGGATGAAGATGGGTGACCTCGATATGTTGAGGTTGCCGTGGGTTCATGAAGTGTAAGTGGTTTATTTTAATGCAAGGGGTGTTTGGGAATGGTAGGAGCACCAAAGGTAGGTATCAAAGTGGTGTTTTGAGAGGGATTGGTGTTTAGAGTACCCACAAGTGTGTTGCTATCCAATGGAAGAGTATGACAAAAGTCCTTAGCAAGACTAGCCACAATACTAGGAATGGGTATTTGAATTAGCCCTAGCGATGTAGTTGTTTGAATGGTGGATGAAGTTAATCCTTGTGCCAATGAATGTGCAACAAAATATGGGGAAATCAAAGCTACATTTTCTAAGGCTTGATGTTCTTGTTTGTACTCCATGATTTCCTCCCTAGTAAGTCCAAATGGATTATTTGTAATGTCTTCTATATCATATGGTCCTGATGGGGATGAGGGTTGTTGCGATGGGGTAACTTGACTTCTTGGATCAAATTCTTGAGGATTGTGATCACTTGAGGTGAATGTGACTTTGGTTTTATCCATGATTCTCTTGTGTTGTGATCTTCTCTTTACCATTAATTTTGAGTCACCTATGGGAGAGTTATGTTGAGATTTATAAGGTTTAAACTCTCTAGTTGACTCAAACCTTGGTAAAAGGGAAACTCTTAGTATTTTTGGAGAAATGGTGATAATGGGAGATGAAAAAGGTGAATGATATGGGGAGTGATTTTTGCAAATGATTTGGGACAACACTTTTGACTTAAGTTTGATTGTTTGATGTTTGGATAAAGGATGTTAATGAACTTGTGAATCTTTAGGGTAGACTTGTGACCTTCAAGATAAACTAGTCCAAAGATGATAACTAACTTAACCAAGTGCATGGAAAAGGATTCATTTCACATACAAAGTAGATAAGTTAGGGTTTGGGTTGATAGATGTCTAAGTCAAAGTGTTGGTGTGTTCAAAAGTTTGTAAAGTTTGGTGAAGTGAAGTGCGAGTTTTGATAAGGGGTGGATGAAATGTTTGACCCAATGTTGACCTAGAGTGAACCTTTGTTTTCGAAGACCAAGGTGGTGAGAAACATGCTAGACCTCTAAAGTATTCAAATCCTAAAGACTCAATGATTAAGGAGAAGTTCTTGTGAAATGTGTAGATCATGTTCATCCATGAAATAGCGTAGAAAACATCTCCTTAGTGATTTATCTCGGTTGTGGTAATTCCTTAAGATACATCTTCTAATATACTTTGAACTATGATGTCTAAGTTTGAAATAGCGGCATGTTGACCTTTTCTTAGTGGTTTTGATTTTGCAAAAGATCATTTAGAGAAGCACAATGGTTTTGGTTTTGGTTTTGATTTTGCAAAAGATCATTTATTGTCATGCAGGAGGTGGTAATATGGGTCATCCGACCACAATATCAGCTTGTTCGTCTAAGATGTATGTTGTGTTTCTCCACTAGATTGGTGTTTCCTTTTTTTTAAAAGTGAAGCTTCTCAAACTACTAATTATATTTGTTTGTTCTCCTTCAATTAGTTCAAAGTTTAGTTGAATGATAGTGGGCCTAAGGTTTGGTTGTTCAACTGGAGCAATTAGATGCCAAATGGCCATGTGGGGTTCAATTTGTCAATTTATCTTGCTTAAATGAGTTTCTTTTTACCATAGAGACTTTGTCTTGCTTAAGTTTTGAAACTAAATGTCTATGTCAAAAACATCATGAATTTCACAAAGTCCATTTTGTGAAAAGGATGAAGTTAGGGGCATAGTTACCTAGGTTAACTTTGGTAAGTATGGATTGAGATGTAAACCAAAATATTTAGAAGTCTCTAAGAATAAATCCTTAGGAGAAGCATCAATATCAATGTTTTTTTTCAAAGTGTATTTCTTAGTAGGCTTACCATCATCCCCTAAGAGATGATTAATTTGTGAAGATGAAATGGACAAATAGGCTATGTCAAGGAAATGTAACGTCTTGACACGCCAAGTAAAGGAGTCCCTTCCCCATTTGCTTTATTGCCTCAATCAAAATCTGGACATGGTAAGTAACTTCTTGGAACAGTGCTATTCCAATGTACTACTTCAAAATACACTTCAAAGGAAATGGCGAGCCACTAATAACAAGGTTCTTAATTCAGACTTTCGGGATAAACTAGTGCTATACATGCGGTGAATTCTCTCAATTAAGAGGCCTCCCATCCTTTAGAAACATCTAAGGGTTTTGACGTATCACACAGATATTGGAGGAGACTTTCATCAGTAATGAATTTCATCACACCAATTATTTCTATGGCAGACCAAAATGAAAGTACTGCTTGGGTCGTTCCCTCTCACAAGTTGGGACGCAGGCCCGCTAAAGGTAACACATGTTTGAAGCATAAAATGCTTTTCATCACCTAAGATTTCCAAGGCATAAGGGGAGAGGATAAGCACTTCCAAGAAGAAAAAGGTATACTTGCGTGTTTCTCTTCATCCAAGATTGCACGAAGTGCAAGGGGAGAGGATACACACAATAAGCATACACAAGCAAATCAGACACATGTTCATTTTAACCTTAACAAGCATAACGGATTCTTTTTAAACACCAAATGAAGTGTGAAGATTGTGTTGTTCAATTTTAAACCAACAAGAAAAATGATGTGAGGGTTAAGTTTTAACCAATTTGAACGTTCATTTTAAACCCAAAGGAAATCTAGTTTGGTCCTAAAACGTGAAAGAAAGCATCATAAATGGGTTATAATTGCCCCATAAGTGTCAAAATACTTGTTACAATTATATAATGAAATGATGATATGCTCCTTCACTTCAAATTTCGTGGTTCAAACCTGCAAAACCAGTTAGCCTAAAAAAAAAAAGCCAAAAGTTAGTGACATGTTAACGAGCAAATAAAATAAAAAACTTAAAGCACATGTTAAAATTCAGTCACTGTTTTTGCTTACTAGTAAAAAGTGTCATTGTTTATGATGACATCACCATAATTCAAAAAGGCGTCGCTTTGGTGAGAAAAAGCATCGCTCTAAAATAAAACAACTCAACGACGATAGCATCACTATTTGGGGGTGGCTTCATCGTTTACAAATATTTGATACCTGCAAAAAGTATTAGTGTCGCAATTTTTAATAGGCACCAATGATTTAATTAATTGTCGTATCTATAGAAAAGGGTGTCGCTATATGGCGACACCTGACAAAGGCATCGTTGTAGTCTCCAAAAGTGTCAATGTATCTACAAAACCAAAATAATGAAATTCGAGAGAAAAATTCATTAAATTTTATTGGTACAACCCTCCTTCTAGCACCAAAATGTGATTGACGAATGTAGTATAGGCTAACTACACTTGATCCATGAGGATTCAAAGCATATTTAAGCCACTATGCATCTGTCCCAATAAGATCATTCAATGTAAACTAAGCTAAGAATCCATTAAAACTAGCATATTAAAATATGAAAGCTTCAAAAGCACCTATTCTAATCCATTGAAACTTATCCTTTTGGGGGAGTGGTGTCGCATTGATATGGAATGGCGACCCTTTCCCAATCCCTTGGATAATGAGCTTGTTTCGATCAATTCTATTGAAGAGAATCGATGAAATCGATGAGAGATGCGTTGTAAAACATGATTTAAAAGCTAAATTATCATGATGAAATCTATTTTAACATGATATATGCACTAAGATCATCGATATGGGTGTATGCAAAGCTATTCTAAATGTATGCAAAATTTGAAAGATTAAAACCCTAATTACAAAATATGCTAAATGGATGCACCTAAGTTACCATGGAAGCCATTAATGGAAGCTAAGCTAATATGATGCAAGAAATTAACCTAAAATGCTTTCTAAAACATGAAATATGAGTGCAAGATGAGAGTGATTTTAACAACATAAGTTTTCTCTTAAAAGATGGATCCCTATTCAATAGGCAAGCTCTATTTATAGAATAGCCAAAATGAAATTGATGGTCAAGATCAAAAGGATCAATCAATGGTCAGAAAGGAAGGAAGATGGAGGCATGGATCATGGATTCCCATCAAGGGTTAATGATGCAAGATGATATTTAATCAAGGGCTCACATTCATCCAAACAAACACACTTTCAAAACTTGCACAAGAAGCTTTGTTGAGAATTTGTTACAAAAAGAAATATTCACAAAGAATATTTTGTTAATTAAAACCAAATTTAATTGTGTAAATGAGAAGGCATATTACATAAGAATATTCCCTTTTTGGAAGAATGCAAAAAGGAGGAATATTCTCAAGGAATATTACCTTGCAAGTGGGGGGATTAGATTTAATTAGTAATTTGATAATTAAAACAATGTTTCAATTATGCAAATTAGGAGAATTAAATAATATCCATTAAATAAATGATTTAATGAAAAGGGGATGAGTGATATGATATTTATTTAAATAACTTAGGGTTATTTAATTAAATAATCTAGGACTTAGGCGTTTAAATTAAATAATTTGCATTATTTATTTAAACATGATGAAAGGTTAGTGCAAGAGGGGGTGAATTCACCTAATTAGGTCAATCATGTTAATAGATAAAAATGACACAATTAATTAAATAGCTAAGCTAATTTAATCAATTAAGTGAAAAGAGGATGGTTTTTAGGATGAAACGGTGTTAGTATATCTAACTCAAGTGCATGATATCATTCAAGACATTTTTAAGTGTCTACATTTTCCCCCTCTTTGAAGCAAGGTACCTATTACATTGGTTCAAAGACCAACACTTTTTAGATTAAAACTGTTGCTCAGATCAAAAAATATTTTATTTTTTATTTTTTGGATGCCCCACTATTGCTCTAGCGAAAGGAATAAGTTGGTTCCCTGCCCCCTCGAGAAATTGGGTAGAAATTTTGAATTTTGGGTGGATTTCTTGACAAAGGTTAAATATAGGTGCAGGTGCCAAAACAAGCCCCAAGATGCTAGAAATGGCCTCAAAAATGGCTCAAAATAGGCTATACAGGGTGGAAATAGGTAAAATAGGTCAAAACCCTAGCTTTTGGCTCATATTAGGGAAGAAAACCCTAATTTTTAGGCTTAAATAGGTGAGAAGGGTTGCACTTCCAATTCATTTGTGTAGTCAACCCTTAGAGATTTTTGCATTTAGAGCTCTGACACCTTGGAGAAATGGCTCACTATGTGCTTCCTCTTCACCTTTTGAAGCGAGTTCGAGAGTACTTACAGCGAGTAGATGCAGGATCCTAGGTATGTGACTCCAAACCTATCTCAACTTTCACATTTAGGTGCATTTAATAGGGGGTCAAAATTAGGTTTTTTAGGTGCATCATTGTATAGCAACGCTCAAGAAGTGTCAGAAGTGTCGCATTTCATTTTATAGCAACACACTTATGGTTTAGAAGCGCACCACCATTTGTTGCTCTGGTGACGCTTTTGATTAGGGTGTTGTGAGTTTGATATAGCGATGCATGAGCTTTTTAGGGTTAGTGTTGCTCACTGACAATGGGTGACGCACTTTCAAAATAGTGATGCACCCATGTTTTTAGCTACAACGATGCCTGAGAATGTCGATTCACTATTGAGCGTAGCAACATGCATCGCTAAATTGGCGACGTTCCCCCCAAATTGATTCAACAACACACACCAAAATCAGCGATGCTATTGATTTCAATGATGCTTTTGATGTTTTAGGATGCAAAGTCTCAAATTTTGATCACTTTTTTGACTTTGTGGCAAATTGACACTATGTGTGCAATGCGTGCAGGAGGATCCTCTATCATTGATGTTGTGAGAGCACCGTTTCGACATTTTGGCAGCAATATGAGGTTTCGATGATGATGACATGGAGTGGTTGGGTATGTTGGGATTAGGCTTTATTGATTTCATGCTCGAGGTCCAGACCCACCTTGCCATGATGGAAACACTGATCGAGAGGTAGCATAGCGAGACCTCTTCCTTTCACCTACCCATTGGTGAGGCCACCATTATACTAGAGGATGTGTAGTGCATATTGCGATTGTCGATTCATGGAGAGCATGTCATATATGAAACAAATGCTAGGAGAGATGCATGTTTCTCCCTCCTACACAAATGATAGATTATTCTGGTGAGATCTCAGATTGATTTTGATCTATACCATGGGCGGGTGCTCATCTTTAGATTGTTCGTAGTTGCACTGATTTTTGGTGTCATTTCCCCAGACCAATGGGGCAAAGGTTTCAGTCCTAGATGAGGATTGGTATGGGAGGGGATGATAAGGAGGACTATGATGTACGCATGGGGTCCAATTCTTCTTGCTTCCTTGTACCATGACATGCACTGGAAAGTATACTATAAGGGTAGGAGTATAGGGGCAGGTGTTACACTACTCCATATATGGGTTTATGAGCATATTGCAGTTTTGAGGCCCTTGGGGGTTTTGGCAGACATTCACGAGGACGAGCCCATCATCTTCAGATACAGGGTGTCAATGACTTTCCAACACATGATCCCTACATGTTTACCATATTGGTGTCGTGTAATTGATGACATGACTATTTTTCAATGGAGGCCATGGCTGCAGGCTCCACCCTAGTACGATGATCATCAGTAGTTGTATTTTGCTCAGCAGACCCAATATATGTAGGGGAGAGAGCACATGATGATAGAGTGGTACCTCCTAGACCACGTGGCTAGACAACTTAGGGAGATATAGGATGTACCTCCTCAGTATTACACAACAATTTTTATGAGGTCTTAGAGGGAGGTGCAATGGAGATCGTAGATTGACCCCATAGTGGCAATCAATGAATTTAGATGGATCGTTGCCTGGCCATGGGCTTATGGCTAGAGCCTTCCAGATGCGGGGACCACCCTAGGTTATGATGCATAGTTTAGGCCACCTACTCACTTGACAGATCTAATGGGGGGATACCCCAGAGGCAGAGGGAGAGGAAGAGGTAGAGGCCGAGATGGGGGTAGAGATGGTGACTGAGATGGAGGTAGGGATGGGGGTCGAGGCAGTGGGCAGTAGTAGCTAGAGCAGGATAGGGCACAGGTGCCAGGAGATGGGCACCACCAGCAGTAGCTAGATCAGGGTCATCAGGACCTAGGGCAACAAGATTGGCATGATGGATAGGTTCCGGGGACACCACCGCCTCCTCCACCCATACAACCAGATGCATAGTTGTAGGCACATATATAGGCTCTTACAGTAGAGAGAGCACACTTGCAAGTAGAGATGGATCAGCTGTAGCAACAACTACAAGACATGACCAGCCAGTGAGATCACGAGGTCCAATTGCAACAACAATTGGACTTACAACTAGCCCTAGAGATTGGGCGGAGGTAGAAACTTGAGGCGGTGATGGCTGCATCACAAGAACGGAAAGTGTCTGCATGTTTTTATAGAGAGGCAGTTATTGAGGCTAGTACTTATTACCGCATGCAATACCATAAAGATGTTCCCCGAGTGATGAGACAACCTGATTTTCCCCAGAGGAGTAGAGCACCACCTAGAGTTGAGGACAAACCATCAGTTAAGGGTGAGTCGAGCAACCACTATGGCTAGCCATTTATTGTACACTTTTTTTATTATTTTCCCGATTTTATACAGATATACATTCATGGGCTCATTTTTTATAGCCTCGTGGATATTTTACTTTTGATTTGATATTCATACATTGTTTTAGATATTGTATGCATATGATATTATGTGATGTTATGTGTATGATTATGTATGGGTACAATGTAATGGATGCACTTCTTTTATTTATGTTTATGCAATATGCAATGATGATCTATGATGTGATGTATATGAGATACAATGTTCTGGGATGGATGCAATGTAATGCAATCGATTTGTTATATTCTTTTTCAGTATCTTTGTATGATATGTTATGGGATGGATGATATGATATGCAGGGTGTATGGATGGATGTATTTATTTTTATGTATTTTTCCATGCAATTTATGATGTCATGATGATGCATGTATGGATATGGATGATTCTTATGGTATGTATGCTATGAATGATTATGATATGGATGTGATGAATGGTAATGCAATGTGTTAAGATTCTTAGAATAAAAAATCTATATTAGTTTGAATCATGAGTGTGGAAATCCTTGTGAGAATCAAATCATCCACATATAACACAAGAATTATAATATCCTCCCAATATCTTTAAGTATAAATTGTAGGGTTAGAATGGCATTGTGTGAAATTGGAAGCAAGTAAGAATCTATCCATCTTCTCATCCCAAGCTTGAGGGGTCTATTTGAGACCATATAATGAATGGTGTAGTCTACAAAAAGTAAATATTCATACACAAAATCAAGAGGTTTCTCCATGTAGATATCCTTATGAATATCCTCATTCAAGAAAACACTCTTCATGCCCATTTGATACACTAACCATCCTTAGGATGAAGCCAAAGAGAGTAATAAAAATGGAATCCATCATAGTGACATGAGAAAAGGTCTCAAAATAGTCAACTCCCTCAACTTGTGAAAACCATTTTGTAACAATACATTCATTATACTTTTCAATAGAACCATTTGCTATATATTTGGTACAATACACCCACTTGCATCAAACCAACTTTCTTCCCTTAGAAAGAGGAACAAGATTCAAAGTATGATTCCTCATCAAAGAGGAACACTCAACCATATCACTATCCCATTCAAGAATACCTAAAGAATACAAAAACTTTTGAGGATAAGAAAATTATATGACTAAAAAACTAATTCCTGAAGTCTATGAATGAGTGTGGTGAGTATTCATGGGATCACCAATAGGAGGTCTAGCATCCTTGAGTGTGGTATGATCCCAATGTGGAAAAGTCTATGGACCTAGAGGAGGTGATTCAAGACCATTATTTGTAGCACCCTAAAGAAGCAACATATCCTCAAGTGATGAACAAGGCCGAGTAGGTAGTGATGAAGAAGCAAGGGATGGAACTTATCCATATGTGTAAAGGACTCATAAAACTAGACATCACAAGGATAATATACCTTTTTAGTGATATGATCAAACTATATATATATATCAAAGTTTGAGCCTCACTACCAAATACTATGAAGGAAACATTAGTCTTGAAATGGGACCAATCCTCCTCAAGGGTCATATTTTGTACTGCCTTATGAGGCATAAATTATGAATAAAATTAGCACAATTAACATATTTATCCCAAAAGGTTGGAGCCATGAACCTAGATTAAATCATACAATTGTCCATCTCCCATAAATTTTTGTTCTACCTCTTAGCCATGCCATTCTACTAAGAAGTGTAGGGAATTATGTGTTGATGATGAATACCCTACTCACTACAAAAATATTGAAATGTCTGGTTCACATACTACCCCTATTATTTGTGTATCCATCAAAGATAAAGACCCAAATACTTCTCCACAAATGATTTGGAGGTCTTGAAAGTGATGAAAACATTACTTTTACACTTCAAAATGTACACCTATGTGCGCAATGAGAATTCATCAATAAAGGTGACCACATACTTGGCTCCTAAAAATGAAGGAGTTAGAAATGACATAGGGTCACTATGGACCAACTCTAGGGGATTTTAGAACATGTGTCCTTACCCTTAGGAAATGGATTTTGATGATGTTTACCAAGAAAACACCCTTGAAAAAATACCTCTTTGTAATAAATCCTAGGAATACTAATCACCAAATCCTACATATTTTTCTTAAGAAGTAAGGAATTAAGGGAATGAACTCATAGAAAAATAAAAAAAAGTAGAGATGAAGCAACAACATTCGTCTACATAAAAAAGCATAACAAACAACCATAATGTAGTAGAAACTATAATCTTGAGAAACACTCCATACACACACATGTTGATACTACACTTGATCTAGCTTAGGCATACTGTACACTCCTTCCATGGTCCAACCTCCAACTTTTCAAATCTATTTTGGGACTTGACCAAGGCACATGTGGGTTCAAGTTAGATGCTTCCACATCCTAGCACAAGTTCCCAATGGTTCCCACAACACCACCCTATTTCAAACAAAATATTTTCATTGCAAGTCCAAGTTGCAAGTTCACAATAAACATGATCGTGAACATACAAACACCTCTATAACTTAAAAACAACTCTACTATTGTAGAAGCATTACCATATCAAAGTTGATAAAACTACATGCAACAACATCCAACTAAGATAGAGCCCAATGACAAACATATAGAAATTTTGATACCATTTCAAGAATCTTTGTCTTGTTTCAAACCAATACAAAATAGAGAGTAAAACAACATCAAATACCACTACCAATCCAAATTATTACAATCCCTTTTCTCTCACATTTACTTTCTATAATTAACTTCATCCTCTTCTTATATAGTTTAATTTAAAGTCTAAATATATTTAAATGTTGTATCATATTTTTATTTTAATTTTAAATTAAAAAAAACACCTACTTGAATAGATTAGCTTTTCAAATTAATGTATTTTTAATTTTAGATAGTGATAGATCCATTATTTCTAAGGGATAAAAGATCCATTATTTCTAAGGGAGAAAATCTCATAATGAATCCCACTAATCAAAGTTTTGATAGCAACTTTAGTTAAAGTAGAATGAGACGCCCACTAGTAAATGATTTGCTACCTTCACAAAACTCCAAATAGATATCAACAAAAAAAATGTAGAGATACATTATGGGCCTTATTAGAGATGGTATCAACTTACATCATGTTGACCTCTTAATTGTACTAGATAATAGGGGAGATGGGCCAATAGTCATGTGGGCTAACTTTGTCAGCATGTAGTGATTGATTGGAATATCGTAGAACCTTTGGTTTTTTTCTTGAAATGTGGACTAACCTCTTATCTATCTATAACTAAGTTTTGGAGGTGTGACTCACCATTCAACTTGCCACATCAGCACATCTATTGAGAAGTGTCTAAAATTTGACTTTTTAAAGATTCAACCAAAGCTTAATCATGGGACCCCAGTAGTTGAACAAAAAATATCATTTGTTGCTTGTAGAATATCATATTTTTATTTAAAATAAAATTAATTTGCAACCTAAATGGACCAAATACCTATTGGTAACCATAAATATTTGATATCTCTAACCTTTATATTCAACACATATCAGTGATATATTTTCCTCTAGCTTTAGCACAGAGTTTAAAACAAACTTATGTACATAGAAAGTCTCCTACCTGCAAATTCTGGAAATTATATACACAATGTATATACACCATGACCTGACCCGAACTCATTCTACCATTTGAGAAGCAGAAGAAGAATAAGCCAAGCTCATTCTTTATGGCTTTCTTCCTGCTAGTATTCACTGAGACCAACTGTGGCTTTAAAAAGTGCACGTGACTAGCAACACTAAAATCATCAAACAGCTTTCTAACCTGACCATTATTGTTGTTATTCTGCAAATGCCTTGGACTATAAAGTGGGTCATACAACACCTTCCTTTCTCCCCCATTTTCTGATTTCATAGCCATTTCTCGAACTGAAGCAGTTCAATTCAGCCTGCCAAAATTTATTTAAGAGTAACACTAGCTTAGTTCAAAAATTCAAAAGCAAAAAGAAAACTACTTGAAAGAAAAAACAAATCTGCCATTCCGGACTAATTTTCTACTCTAACAGACTATTTGGGCGAGCAATAACTAACCAAATTAACAAATAAAACCCAATTTGTCCAGAGAAGATAGCTTCCAGCAACTATGCAGAGGTCAAAGTTTCACAGATAAAGCAGTTTTCCAGCGATTCAGAGAAATGTGGACAACATATATCAAACTTTAGAACACCCCGCTTCTAGGGCACCATACCGAAGACAAGGAAGGTTAACAGGACTTTTTTGGATCAATTAGAGATTTTGTGAAATGCAAAGAATGGTGATTGCTGTTGCTCTTTGAGAATGGGAAATGGTGGTGGGCAAAGACTCCTATCTATGGTCCAAAAAAGCGATTTTTACAGGAATCGAGGAGTAATGAAAGCCTTCTCCATTGAATAATTGTGCCTTCCCATTTCATGTTCCAGCAAAAAGGATTCGAATATTACTGTTTGAGCCACAAAAGATACCATCTTGAGCCAGCTTTTATAAGCACTAATACCATCATGGTATACCACATTTTTTTCCACTCAGCAACCAACTCTTTTTTCACGCTGCTGTTTACAATCAAGAAATGGTTGACATTGATTGTTGTATGCCATCATTCTCCTAGCTATGTATTAGGCATAAAATCATAATTAGTATCAGCTATAAATTTTCTCAAACTCATTCTTTTGGTATATGGGTCTTTATTTCTTTGCAAGTAATACCCAGGAAGGAATGCAAACTCCTCAAGCTTCAAGGAAAGGTTTAAGAATATATCTTAAGTGGTGGTTTGAAAATGAAAAGAAGCGTGAAAGCTTGTAGATTTCTGGATTAAACTGTATGAGATTTTCTTTTTCATCAACGTTTCAGATCACACTACATAATCTATCATCGGGATGATAAACAAGATAAGAAGATAGATAATCGTGCAGCAGACCAGCTGGCTAATAGATGAGGGGACGAGTGACTCTGTTAGGAAATATCATTAGTGCTTCAGATTGTGGTAATAATTATTATGTGTAAATGTAATATTTATAATATTACATTAGTGTGAAGATGTAAATATGTTGCTATAAACTACTCATATATTAGAATTAGCATATAGTTAGAATAACAATATGATTAACATATTGTTATTACAATAGACTTGGAAGATATTTCAGTTGAACTAATATCCTAAAATATAGGAGACATCCTGTTATATATATGTAATGAATGGAAAAGAGAGAAGCACGTCGAATTATTTGCAGCTTCATTGATCAGATTTTCTCATATATTAGAAATAGCATATAGTTAGCATAACATTATCATTAACGTATTGTTTCAACTAATATCCTAGAATATAGAGACATCCTCTTATATATATATATATGTATTGAATGGAAAAGAGAGAAGCACGTATTATTTTGTGGTAAATTATTTGCCGCTTCATTGATCAGATTTTCTCTGACTCAAGTGAAAGGGTTTATTGTCCAGGGCAACAATGAAGGTTGGAGTTGGGGTTGCACTACTTGGATTCACCATTTTCAGCTCTTTGCTGGTTGCTGAATGCTCTTTGCTGGTTGCTGAATTCTCAAGTTGTGCAGGTAAATGATCTGCCATTCCCTTGTATTCGTCCATAGGTATAGATGGTTCTACTTCTGAATTGTATCAATAATTTTAATATGTTGATGTACAGGTAGACGGTGTTTAAAGTCTGATATGCACTATGATGCAAAATCGAAGGTATTGCTGCAGGAGGGTAGTCGTAACCATTCATCTGCAGTAGCAAGCATGTCCCCTCATGGGAATGACAACACAGACAATGCTGAAAATTCAATGGATATGAGTAGAAAATCAACGGAGGACTTTGAGACACGGGATTATGGTTCAGTTGATCCTCCTCCCACTCTCCCACAACCCCCAAGAGGGGTAATTAATAATTAAATTTGTTTGTTAATAATTAATAATAGCAGGAAGATTATATAAAACTTCTGCTCATAAATAATGATGTCCAGTACAGCATTTATTGTCTCAAAGTGATTTTGATGAATTGAATTTTGTATTTCTAACCATTTTTCATTTTTGTTTTAGATGTATGCTCTTTGTAATATTCTAATCTGTTATATAGAAACAAAAAATACCAATATTTTTATAATTAAATTATTTTTATAAAAATAAAAATAAAATTGAGAGGAAGAAAGCACCCACTGTAATGTATATACTGATAAAATTTCTTATTAGAAATATTGTATGGAATGGTGTATTCACATTCTGAACCTTTGAATTGAATCTGCACCGTTGATGTTTGTAAATTTAAATTGAATTGAATAGTCTGTTTGCATTTGTTGAGAGATTTTATATTTTTATTTTATTTTATTTTTCATTGTTAAACAGTTAAATTGAATTTATAAGATTTTAAGTGATAAAATGTTTTATATGGAGTTAGCAAGTAGAATATGTAATTAGTGATTGTTTAGAAAATATTTTTAATATTTTATAAATCAATTGGTATCAAAATAAAATTTTGATATATTTATAAGATTGTGAATGATATACAAAGTATATTGGATAGTTATTGTAAGGTCCAATATCCTTGTAATATTTGTGGTTAAAAACTCTTAAAATTCTATCCAAATTTATTATTTTACATGTAGTTTTTTTTTAATCATTTGATTTGTAGATTTCATGTTAATAATGTTTGCCAACTATGCGAATAATTAACTATTCATTAATTTTAGTTTGATTTAATGAAAAATAAATTATAATATGAATAAAAGAATTTAATTTAAATTAGTGTGTATGATTTTAGTTTATTAACAAAAAATATTTTTCAACTCAATTTAATAAGTGTTGATTTAATCTGAATGAACTATGATTATATGTTGATGTTAATCCTAATTTGCATGCTGGCTAAATGGTGAGATTTAATCATACTAATTCAAAAGATTGATTTAATCTAAATTATATTTTTGAGGTATGTCGACTTAATTGAACTATTGATAGGCAAATAGAATAACTATATTTTCTTTGCTTTGGCTATATATATGGAGTTAGCAAGTAGAATATGTAATTAGTGATTGTTTAGAAAGTATTTTTAATATTTTATAAATCAAAGTAGGATTTTGATATATTTGTACTTGATTGTGAATGATATAAAAGTATATTGGATAGTTATTCTAAGGTCCAATCATGGTTGATCCTTGTAATATTTTGGTTAATAATTCTTAAAATTTTATCCAAATTTAAGATTTTACATTTTTTTAATCATTTGATTTGCAGATTTCATGGTAATAATGTTTTTCAACATTAAGACTTTCTTAATAAATAATATTTTTCAATTCAATTTAATACATATTGATTTAATTTGAATGATATTTATTATATATTGATGTTAATCGTAATATGCATGTTTTTTGTATAAAATAGATTTAAAATTACCTTGAATTATTCAATTAAATAAAATCTTAAATGACACAGGAAATTTTGACCTAAATGGTGGCATTTAATCATACTAATTCAAAAGATCGATTTATGTTTATGCTAGTGATGTATCAATTTTATTCTAAATTGTATTTATGAGGTATGTGAACTTAGTTGAACTATTGATAGGAAAATAGAATAACTATATTTTCTTTGCTTTGACTATATATATAATATATCAATAGCATGGATGCAATCCCATAGAAGAGTATCCTAGGGTATTATAGAGAATATTCATTATGTTTGGAAAGATAATATAATATGAGGTAAATCATGTGTTTGATAGATAGTTGAAAATATATTATGAAGAAAAGCACGGATAGGTTTCATTCAATGGCATTGTTGTGTGTAAATGATTAATCTTCTAATAATGTTTTGGATAATTTTTTAAAATGGTTCAATGATTTAATAAACCAATTCTTACAATTTAACAAAGATGCTTAGTTATAATTTGTATGATTTACAAATGATTATTTGGGTTTGTGTCATTTAGGAAAGATATTTTGGAAGGTTATGCATGGATTGCTAGGAGGATGTTGATGAGCCACATGGAGATTACCCACCATTAGAATTCATAAGTTTTTAACTATAGGTTGGAAACATGTTTCATGTGGTTTGGGGCTTAGAGAAAAATTGAAGCTAATATGGATTATTTGAGAAGATGGAGAAAGGTATAAATATGAGATTTCAAGACAATTGGAATAAAGAAAACAAGTTTAAGGATAGTACAGTGGAGTTGCAATAGGGAAACTACAAGGGGGAAAGGACTAAGAGGAGAGTGAGGCATCAAGGAGTATGCTGTGGAGTACAAGAAGGAGAGTGGATCTTGTTGTGTCATATGGTAGCCTATGTGGAAAATTTAGAACTAGTTATTTTATTTTGCATATGAGGAAAGCTATTATGGTAAATTATAGCTTAGTTCATGAAATTAATAAAAATTTGAGATCTTTTGGTGGCTAGGTTTTTCCCTTGATAAGGGTTTCCTCAAGGTAGATTTGATGTTATTTGTATTGTTTCTTTTTACTTTTGTGAATTTAACTATTTAAGTTACATGACTGGATAACCCTTCTTGTGATCCTTTGGCCATGATGACATCATATGGTATTAGAGAAAGTTTGATCTAGGATTTTCATTAGTGTGGGTGTGAGCACACCTTGGTGATGTAGTTTTTCAAAATGAGGGCATAAGAAAAAGTATGAGACACAAAAAAGATGCCACTTTCTTTCTATGCCCAAAATGAGCTTTTGGTGAGCGCCAAATTTGGTGCTCCAAATATGGAGAGCACCAAATTTGATGCTCGCAAAATTTGAAAGATGCTATAAAACAAAAAATAAACTTTATTTTCATTTTTCTAATATTCAACCTATGACCTACATATTTGTTGCTCCTTAACCCATTCTTACCAAAATACATTACCATTATTAATGTCAAGGTTGTGAAATCTTCATCAAGATGTCGCCAAGACGCTGGGGAGGTCAAAGAGGTAAGTATCTCTTTTTTCTTAGTTTCAAAATTTGATTAAATTGTAGATTGAATTGGGTTTTTTATTAAATTTTATTTTAATTTCCAAGAAATGATATTCCACCCAGGCCAATTGTTGAAAATCCTCCATCACCTTTGTAGTGTAGAAAATTGTACACACTTGAAAAAAGAGGCAATTTAACACTTAATTTGGACCTATTTTGGAACCCTTGCACTAATTACCCTTTGAAATAACCATTAATAGGTCCCTAAGACCCACTATTTCAGATCTTGAGGTTCATTTCACCTATAAATCTCATAAAATAACTTAAAACACCGAAAATATCAAAAACCCACCTCAAAAAGCTGAGGGACTCATTCTCCACCTTGGGCGAATGAGTCCCCTTATGTGGGACCCATTCACCAGGGGTGGTGAATGAGTCCCATTTAGGGTCATTTTAAATTTTAAGTGAGAAATTCACCATTTTAATTCAAAATTTTGGTGGATGTCGGCCTTTGAGATCTAAATAACAATCAATTAGGTGTTAATGCCTATATAATCAAGTTTCCAAGTCATTTTTATCAATCTAAGCAATTTTGAGCAAGCATTTTAAAGAGAAAATTCAAGAGACAAGTGTTGAGAATCTCTCGCAAGAGAATTCACGTTTCAAGAGCATGTAAAGTTGAAGTCTTGAAGCAACACTAAAGTTTTTTTGTAGGTGTTCAAGCTCACTTTCATTCAAGATCTAGCATTGTCAAGGGTTGATTGTGGTTGTCTATGGTGAATCATGATGGATTCTAGGTTGGGGAGATGCAACTAGCCATCAATCCAATCATAAAGACTTGTTTCCTAAGTGATTCCATCTTCCATTATCACTCTACATTCAACCTAAGGAAGGTATAAGCATCATTAAGGTTCATTTGGGGTGATTAGAGATCTCTTCAAGTGAGTCATTCATATCCACATTTCCATTCCAACATCATATTCTTGCATATTAGAATAGGATTGCAACATGTTTCAGATTTCTTAGTATTAGACACACTTAGGGATAGGGTTTCCATGCTTATTTCATTATTTCCATGAAGGTTTGATTACCAAAATAGTGGTTTGACCAAGGAAAACCCCCCATCAACAAATCAATTCTATATTCAATTTTGCAGGTGTTCTCACATATTTGGATCTGGAACTCAAGTTGGAAGGAAAGAGTAGGTGTTGAAGTGTAGATCAAAACTTTAAATTCTTGAAAAGGTGGAACGAAACTGATTCACCATAAGTGACGAATGAGTCCCACTGTAGGTGTTTTCCAGATCTATTTATAGATTCAGATACCCTTTTTCCCTACACAGACTTTTGTGCAAAAATTCAAATCTAGGACTGATTCGCCCAGAATGGAGAAGGAGTCCCAGTAGGTCAAAAGGTCAAAATTTCCAGTGTTTCGAAGTTTCTTCCAATCACTTCTAGATCTCCAGGTGCACCTCATTCATTTCACTACTTTTCTATTATGTTTTGTTTGCATTTATAGGTCATCATATTGAATTAGGGTTTTACATTTCATTTTTCATTTCATTATATTTTCCAAGTCTAAACTTGGTGGTGAACCCCTCATTAGATCATATCCAATCCTTAGAACAACCCTCTTGCAAGATTTCTCTCTATTGCATTGAAATTTCAAGGGTTTGTTCTTGAGTGAAAGTGAAAATTTCCCTTTTAGGTCCTAAACCCTAGAAGAGAAGCAAAAAAATTTTCCACCTTTCATTTTGGTGAACCTAACCTAACCTTTCATTTTACTGAAAATCATTCAAAATCTACATTTTAACTTAAGATCTAGGTCATACAACATAGAAAGCATAAAAATCCACTAAAAATTCTAAAAATTTTGAAAAAAATTATTCACTGGGACTCATTCGTCACCTTGGTCGAATCAATCCCAGTCCAATTTCGAAACTACATTTTACAGTGTTAAAATTCTTGTTTTTAAGCTCATGTTTGTTGTTCATTGCTTTTTTTATTCAATTTACCTATTTTTTGTTACATTCAAATCATTAGGAGTAACATAATTTACATTCATTGCAATTCTGGATAGAGTTAGATTTTTGCATTTTTCATTTTCAGCATTTAGATTAGATTACATTAGACATGGATTAGAAAACAAAACCAAAAACAAGACCAAAACATCTAGGCCACTTGGAGAAAGTATAGTTATTTGACTGCTTCAAATCTCTCTTTCCAAGTTAACCTAAACCTCAAGTCTTTTAGTAGTGATGAATTTGACATGTTAGATGAAGCCCTTGAGGATTTCATGTCACAAAGTGCATCCACTAAGGCTTGTCATGAAAAACCAAAATCAAGAGAATTTAACTTGATTCAACCTCAACTCATCCTTTACCCACCTTTACACAAACCTCAACCTAAAAAAAAGCCTGAATTTACCCTTTATCCACCTAAGACAAATATTTTATAGCAATCAAATAATAATACCATTGCTCATACATACAACACTCGAAACAACCCGCAACCAAGGAAACCAAATCTGACAACTTTACCTTGCCCAATCCTATTTTTCCTAGTGCTCCTCGTTTACCTTTGCATAGTGGGAAGGAGTTTGATCTTGTTGAAAAACTTAAAAATACTCCTACAAAGATATCTCTATGGGACTTAATTTAGAATTCACTTAACTATCACACTATGCCTCAAACAACCTTACAAGTTCTGATCCCTCCTAATACAAATGGAAATGATGTGGTAGTTTTAATACAAGGAATGAACATAGTTAATGTAGAAATCACCTTTCATTAGTTACATGAGTTACCTCCTTTGGAATTGAGAAAGAAAAATGATGCCTTCATGATAATAGCTAGATTCAATAAAACGGGAATAAAAAGGACCCTTGTTGATAATGGCTCAACCCTTAATGTATGCAGTGTGAAACTTTTAGATAGATTACACATGGATAAATAAATTTTTTTGAACCTGAATCCTTATCAATTCAAGGATTTGAAAACATAGGAAAGCAACCACTCAATGTGAGTACTTTACCCATTACAGTAGGAAATGCTACCTTACAAACTCCTATCCATGTTATGCCTCATGACCTTTCATACAATCTTCTTTTGGGAAGACCATGGATTCATGAGATGCATGAGAGCCTTCAACCCTTCATTATATGATGAAATATGTTTATAACAACAAGGTATACCAAGTTGAAATAGATCCCAAGCCTGAAAGTTGCTTACAAGTTGAAAAAGGAACGACAAGTCCTTTAAACACATTGATTCCAACATCACACATAGAACCTATAGAAGAATACTATAAGAAAGAAATGGAAATGGTGTCAAAGTTATTAGACGATGATTGGGGTTCCTTAGAGTTCATGCCCTCATTTATGGGAGAATACATAATCACAAGAAAAGAAGATGAAAAATAAAAGAAACCAATGGTAATGTCAGCTCAAAACATTGAAGAAAATTCACAAGAATCTACCTCATCCACTCTTGAAGATGACACAAGCTATACAACAAAATTTGATGGGATAGATTACCAACAACCACCAAATCCGAAAGAAATGGAAATAAATTATGGGAGAGGACTTGAACTTATGAAACAATTGGGTTATAGTGGAAAAGGATGTGGAAAGAGAGAATAGGGAATTTTTGTTCCTATAGAGCCTAACACATAAGAGATAAAAAAGGGTTTTGGTTATTTCCCTTCTAAGATTACATGAGCAACAAAGAGACCATTGTTAAATATCAACACCATCATGTGTAAACCAAAAATCAATCTCACCTTGAAACATCTTGAATTGCTTGATATGGTTTATAAACCACCATGGGAATAATTTGAGGATGATGAAGCCTTGAAGCAAATGCTAGGAGTTGATGACAAATAATCTACTACTCCTCAAAAGAAAAAGGTCACATGCGCTATGATTAGCATCAAACAAAAAGATGCAAAAGAGGAAAATAATGAGATAGATATGAGTAAAGAATAATACAACCCTGAATTTTTGAAACCAAGTGTGCTTCCTCTAGGAAATACAATTGGCATACCAATGGACATCAATGATAAGGATAAAGTCATTAAGATAGGAAAGTTCCTTGACAATGAAGAACAAGATCACATAATTTTACTCCATGACTTTCCCAAACTTTTTTCTTGGAAATATTTAGATATGCCAAGAATCGATGCTAAGATAGTGACACACAACATAGTCCTTGCTGAAAATGCTAAACCAGTTAGACAAAAGATATGAAAGATGAATCCTAAGATAGCCTTGCTCATTAAAGGAGAGATTGGAAACCTCCTTGACGGTGTTGGCAAGAAGTAGAGTCCACTTTTTGGACAAAAAGTGGAAGTGTTTTCCCTGATTTTCAACCTTTGACACATTTGACCTTAAAATTTGAAGCACTTAGAGTTGGAATCTTCAAAAATTCACTAATCATAAAATGTAGTACTTGGAGTCTAATTTCCAAATATGTAATTTATTTCAATATCTAGATTGTACAAATTGAGTTTCAGTAGGAATTTCTAAAAACCATTGTTTAAAAGTCAGTTTTTTTATACCATACCATGCACATGTACAACATCCATATTTTGACCTAAATTATCATATTTTTCTAAATCCTTTTGGGAAAATATTTGTGACTCACTGTGATGAGGGAGAAAACCCGAGACACAAAAATGCACTCACAAAATAGAGAATAATATTTTCTATTAAAATATGGAACTCTTACATGAAGAGGATCACAAATCCTTGAGCTCTATGATACATGCAAATTACAGACTTACAAAAAATTACCCAGTTTTCCCCTTTCGCAGCATGCGAACTCTTTCCCCAAAAAGCTACCCAAAAATTAGAAACTAGCCCATAAATAGCCCCTTTTCAGTTTGGAGCCAAAAAAAACATTCGAGATAATATTTTTGGTGGTTTGGTGCCAAAAGTTACAATTTGAAATTCAAAAACTGAGTCCTAATTCAAAAATTGGCAATTTTCCAAAAATCGGCCAACTTCCGGAAGCCATAACTTTTGATCCGGGACTCCATTTTTCAAACTATTTGTATCGTCGAAAAGGTCTCGGAGTGAAGAACCCAATCCATTAGTTCCGAGGATTTCTAGGCCCGTACGGGACCATTTAGTGCCTCAAACTGGACTCGGAAGGTTTTTCAAGGAAAAAAGAAGAAAATGGAACTTGAATAACTTTCAAATCGTGAATGATCTTGACTTGATTCTTTCGCAAGAGTGCTTATTTTTCCATCATGAACCTTCCCATAATTTTTTTTCTTTCCACGCCTTAAAATTACCACCTGCTAAAAATAATAGTTGAGCAGGAAAGCAATTCTGAAAGTTGGAAACTCTTATTCGACGAAAAGGGTATCCAGAAATGCAAAAACATCTACAAAAAGAAAATAAAAGGAACATTAATGGAAAGCATCTTTTTGGGTGATGCAAGATTTCCCTCACACCACTGGATGCTCCTGCATCACACTGAAGCTTGTTCTCGATATTTTTTGTAATTTTTTATTGAATATTTTTTTTTGTTAATTTTTTATTAGGCATAATTATCGTTTTGAAAAGTCATTGTGTATGACACACATAAGATGACCTTAAATTATCATTTTTGATTTTTTTTAAAATTGAAAAGAATTGTCTAAAGTTTGTTCTCGTGCAATTCGTTCGTCAAAATGTTATGTTGATCAAAAGTTATTGAAATATTAAAAAACCCTAATATTTAAAGTTTATGGACCATTTTCATCAAAAATTAATTGAAAAATAGAAAAAATAATCCAATTGTAAAAAAAATTACTTATTTAGAATTTGCATTGTGTCATCTAAAATGGGTTTTAATTTCGTCAAAAAATTCTACAAAAAAAATCGTCAGCCGTATGTCCAAACTCAGTATTTTTCTCTGACATTGTTAAGACCTTCAACTTGCAGGTCAAACTAGGTTGAAGGCCTAGGTTCATATTCCCAATGTTTTTCCTAAACCAAAATACAAAGAAAAAATCCGACCACAAAGCAAATTCAAATTCATTTTTTTGGAAACAGGATCCTGTTTTGTAAAGTGGAATCCCGCTTTATAAAATGAGATCTCATTTCCTAATATTTAATAGTGTGACCATTGATAGGGAAACGAGATCTCGTTCCTTTGTCAACAGTCGCCACATTAAATATTAGGAACAAGATCTCAATTATAAGATGGGATCTTGTTTGTTTTTTAACCGTTTTATTTAAATTTACTATCAAAAATTATTGCGAAGTCTGCAACTTCACATGTATGGACGAAAGTAGTAAAATTGGGCTATTTTTCATCAACTATTGTTTTTAGAGGTAGTGAATTTGGATTTTTGATTAATTTTTTCAAAGGAGGCATCATGTAAACCATTTTTGAAGTGGAATTTTGTTAGTTTTGTACTTTTTTTGAGGAACAAAAGGTCTTCAACTTGCAATATGGATTGATTTTTTCAAAGGAGGCATGAAGAAAATAGTTTTTAAAGTGGAGTTGTGCTATTTTTCTACATGTTTTGAGGAACATAAGAGGAATATTTTTTTCCTTACATGTCTTCAACTTCCAATTTGGATTGAATTTTTTGAAGAATTTCACTATTGACATTCATTTGAGCTTGAGAATTTTATAATCATGGGAGACAAAGCTCATAATAAGAGGAGGAAGACATTGACTCCTGAAAAAATTGAAGCAAAAAAAGAGGAGAGACAAAGATAAAGAGAAAGAAAAACGAGAATTAAATCAATGAATGATGGGGGAGCATCCAATTCCACAACTATTGAAGATGAAAACATTTAGGAGACGATGGTTGTAGATGAAGCTAATTTGCAAGAAGTTAATTCGGAGAAGAATATGATTATACAAGCAAGTCCTACTATGTCTTCAAATCCCTCTTTCAATGCTATGGAGAATGTTTCGATATGCACAAATCTAGGTATGTCTTCAAGTCCACATGTTAGTGAAAATGGAAAATTTGTATGTAGAAGTTTTACAAGATGCTAGACTCAATGATGTTGACATTGATAATATTCAAAGAGATGAAACTTTTATAGAATTTTTTGAAAATGAAAAAAGAAACCGTTTTGTTGATGTAAATGAAAATGAAAACTATTTTGTTAATAAAAATGAAAATCGTTTTGTTGATGAAAATGAAAACCGTTTTGTTGATGAAAATGAAAACTATTTTGTTGATGAAAATGTAAATCATTTTGAAGTTGAAAATGAAAATGATAATGAAGATGAAGATGAAAATATAGAATGTGATGTTGAATTTAATGAAAATACTTTTAAAAAAATTGAAAATGGTGTTTTTGATAATCTTCCTAGTCAAATTTCTTGGAGGCAAATAAGACCACATGTGAATAAAATATACAACAAATTATTTTATCATAAAAAATTTGCAATTCAATGTCAACTAATGATGCAATTGACGAGAATGCAAAAAATGAGGAAAATAATGAAAAGGTTAGGATTTTTTGTTAAACCAAAAAGAAAAGATCAATCATTAAAACATGTTATGTCTACTGTTGCTAGTGCCATTCAATCTATTGGGAAAAATAGTCAATCTAAAGATAAAAATGAAGCAAGAAGAGCTATAACAACTGCTATTGTTAATAAAGCAACTTTGAATAAAATAATGGTAAGCAATATTAGTGAAGTTTTAAAAATACATCCAAAAACATTGCTAAGAGTGGAAAAAAGAAGAGAAAGTATAGAAAATGATCCTATCAACCAATTTTGGAGTTTCAGTGGTTGACTCCCGAGGTCTGATATGAAATTGAATGTTGAAATTAAATCTTTGATCGAAAAATATTGGCATGATAATACTAGGGTTTCATCTAATGCTAGAGATGTTTTAAAATTAAGGGTGGGGTCCAAAGTTCACAATCCTCACCCAAAACACCTATTAAATACAATACAAACTAAATTATATAGAAAATTTTGTGGTGATTTAATGTTACCTAGTAATATTAAAATAATTCAAAGGTCTTTTGAAAAATGTAAACCATGGTATGTAAAAACTAATAAGCAACGAATATCTTGTTGTTGTAAAATGCATGTTCAATTTTGTCATTTTTATGATGTTTTTCGATATATACATTTTACCTTGCATACTAACATGATTATACAAGAATGTCGTATTATATGCCACCTAAAGCAATAAGGGAGTTTATTTCAGGTTTGTTTTGTGAAAGATATAATGGTAAATTGTTTTATTTAAGTTCTAGTATTTCTGGACAATGCATTGACTATGGAAATATTTCATTCTTAAGAATTTGTATGCATGAAAGTGTTGATAACGATTTTGGAAAACAATTAGTAGATGTTAAAATATTTAAGAATGTTCACTGTTCATTAAAAGATGGAAAAATAGGAAAGCATTGTGATTTGGTTATAGAAAAAGTTAGTGTGCATGCATTCATGAGTGAATTTAAGAATAAGATTGTACCAAAATATGGCTGCACTCTCAACATGCTCGATGGCTTGATGACCAATTTCACACATGTAGAAACACATTACCAATTGGTACTATACTTTCAGTGGATGATTTTGCACAAAATTATACTCTAGCTCCGCAAGAGGAAATTCAATCATAGTATTATAATTCAGTGCAAGTAGCTATGTTTGTCCATATTTTTTATAGATATGCAAATAATAGCACTGAGGATGATAGATTTTTTTTTGAGGGAGTATCAGTTTTATTTGAGTGACAATCAATTACACTCGTCAGATTTTGTTCAATACTATTTTAGTATATTTTATAGAAATTTAAGAGAAAGAGGAATCCAAATGAAAGGACGCCTCATATGGTTAGATAATTGTACATGGCAGTTCAAGAATGCTCGAATTTTCTATTGGTTAAGTAGGGTTCACAAGGAACTTAATGTCCAACATATATGGAGTTTTTTTGAAGCTGAGCATGGTAAAGGAGAACATGATGGAGCTGGTGTGTGTTAAAAGAATTCTTGCTAGAGAACAATTAAAATTTGAGGATGCAATAAAATTTAAAGATGCATGTGAGATTGTGGATTGGTTTAATACAAGATTATTTGCACTTGGTTCAAGTGAGTACTCTACAGTTTATAGATTCTTTGGTTGGTTGAAGAAAAGAACACTGTGCCTAGATTTGACGGTGATACAATTAGTGGATCTACTAAATGGAAT
Source organism: Sequoia sempervirens (assembly GCA_007258455.2). Lineage (NCBI taxonomy): Eukaryota > Viridiplantae > Streptophyta > Pinopsida > Cupressales > Cupressaceae > Sequoia > Sequoia sempervirens. The sequence continues at coordinate 86,877,405 of VDFB02179234.1, forward strand.
TCATTTAGGAGTTCAACATCAAGCACATGGACTATCTAGACAAGGGAGCTTGCATGTTTTTTCCAATTTTATATCTCAGGAGATTGGGAAGCATGTGAAAATACAGAAGGGATTGAACAGTGGGAGCAAAGATCGTTGACACCTGCACAAGCACATGATGAATATGAAATAACTATTGAATAAAATGATCAAGTGTTTGCATCTAAAGGCTATGACTGTGTTTCAAAACTTGTACAAGAAGGTAATTTAATTCAATTTATTTAACTTTATATGGATATGCGTAAGTTATTAAATCATTTTTTTTGCAAGACATGTGCATGTTGTTGTTGCACCTAAGGGGAATGAAGAGAAAATAGAATATTGGTTGACTCATTGTGTGGAGACTAAACATAAGTTAATAGCACCTCAAGAAGATGATGATTGCTATCATTATCCAACAGGTATGGTGGTCCCTTTAAGACATCCCCATAAGCAAATTTTGATAACAAGTTTTTGATCCCCTTAAGCAATTTTTTAGAACACGTCTTTGATCCCCTTAAGAAAATTTTGAGAACTTATTTGATGATGAGTTTCATGTTTTCCAATAGGATCAATGGTCATTGTTGGCACTTGGCTACAAAAATACCTGGCAAGGAAGAATGGTCTATTTACATTCAAAGATTACAAAAACACATAAAAAGATTATACATTATTCACATTTGGTGGTGGAAACAAATATAAAACTAGATCAGTATTGTGGAAGACCTGCAAATAAAGTGTTATGGACAATTTCTATGTAAGAGCATGAGACAATCATAGATGTATTGCAAAAAAGAGAGGATGTAGATGGTACAATGGAATAAGTATATACAGGTAAATTTATAGTTTTAGTTTTATATATATATTTTTAAATAGATTAAATATATGTTTTGATATTGGTCAAGTGTGTTATTAGTTGAAATTGATTTAAATTGTCCTTTTATAGATCCTTAAGCCATAATAAAAAAAAGGATCTAGTCCATGCAGATTTAGCCTAGACAACATGGAATACTTGGTAAAAACAAGTAATTATTAGTTAAATTATATTTAAATACATGTTTCGATTACATATTGATATTGCTTGTACATTAATAGTTAAAATTTATTTATTATCCTTTTTTTATCCTTAAGCCATCATTGCATTGATCTCATACTTTGAAATAATAAGGAGAGGATGCCTGGATTCAACCTACACACATGTGTGGAATACTTTTAAATGCAGGTACTTGAGTTGTGTACATATAGATAGTTTTATATAAAATAAAATATGTATGTTTTGATGATTTCATTGATAATGCTTGTACCTTTTTGATATTGGGTGGTATGAAGACCTACTACATTTTGGGCACGAGTTTCAGATGTTCTTGAGATGGCATATCCAATTTTTGTAAACATTTTTTTGAGATGACATATATGTATATATATACTTACAAAATTAAACATTTTGTACAAATTAAAAATACACGTACATACACAATTATGTAATCTATTTACTTCTATGTATCAAAATCGATATTCTAAATATTTTGTTTGTTAAATGTGCATGTTTTCCTACTTTAAAACTTTATATTTTATTGTATAATCACTAAATATCATGCATACATTATTGTTAAATCAATTATATCCTTAAGATGTTGTATTATGACCCCTTAAGACATCCCCTTAAGATATTGTATTATGACCCCTTAAGACATCCCCTTAAGACATTGTATTATGACCCCTTAAGACATCCCCTTAAGACGTCATATTAGGACCCCTTAAGACATCCCCTTAAGACGCCATATTAGGACCCCTTATGACATCCCCTTAAGATGTTGTATTAGGACCCCTTAAGACATCCCCTTAAGACCTATAATTAGTGTTGGATGCTATTATTTGTTTTGATAGCTTATAAATTAGTATTGGATGCCATTATTTGTTTTGACAACTTATAAATACTATTGGATGCCATTATTTGTTTTGATAGCTTATAAATTAGTGTTGGATGCTATTATTTATAGAATTTATTAATGCTTTTGTTCTCTAATCTTGTATGGTATTGTTTATTTCTTAAAATTTTATCCTTTGTGGTATAGAAATATATTGCTTTTGTTTGTAAATTATGATATATTGACTGATTATTGATTGATGTGAATTGAATTGACTAATTATTGTTTGTAAATTATGAATTATTGACTAATTATTTAATTTCACATTCATGTCCTATATTAATGTCTTGACTATGAATATAAAATGCATAAATGTACATGTGTAAATTAAATTTTTCAAAAAATAATAAAGTCCATAATTTAAGTAAATATATTAAGTGCATGAAACCAATATATTAAGCACATGAAATAAAGTCCATCAAAGTACAACCCATGAACTAAAGTCCAACTAAGTATTTGAGCCATGAAATATAAATTCCAACAGAGTACATGAGAAACTATAAATATATTCCATGAAATAAAAAAATATAACCCATAAAATCATGTTTTTAGGTCATGTATTGTCTCTATAATCAAGAGTCCTCTTCATGCCATGTGGACTATGCAGATGACTTGAAACACTCTATAGAGAGAAAGATGAAATCAGATGTAAGACAATGAAAAATGATTTAATGACAATGTAATTTATAATTTATCATAAAATTAAATTACTATCATATCTGGGTTTGGATGCTTGGGTGCACCTAAAGCAACCTTTAAATTCTCTGAATCTACATAAACAAGACAAAGAAAGTTGAAATTAGATGTACAAGTCTACAATTAAAAATGATTTAATTCAATTTAATTTATAATTTATCATATTTTAATTGTACCATATTCTAAGGCTATGCACCCTCTTCTCCAAGACCTGTTTGTACATGCTCAACTACAAGATGTGTCTCATGCTATAAAAGAAAAAAAAATTAAAACATGTATTAGCTCATATTATATATATATATATATATATATTCAATTTTAAATTTTAAATTAAAGTTATATTTATAATATATAATTTATAATTGACTTTAAATATAATATTTTTTTAAAATTACCATTTGATCTGGAGGTGTAACTCTATTTGGGTCAGGGCTGAAAGTCGCACTAACAAAGTCCTAGAAGATCAAAATTAAAGCATGTATACTTGAATTAGGTTTATATATATATATATATTCAAGTTTGTACATTTTGTGTAGAAAATATTTTAAACAACTTGAAAATCAAAGGCCTCATGAGTAGCCGCAACATCTAATGTTTTCCCGATGCCCATTCTCATTGTGGTATCAACCTAGACATACATGTAGACATTTAATGCTTATAATATTTACAAGTGTACATGCACATTTCATATATAGTGAATTAAAAATTCATAATTGTAAATATACTAATGTAATTTAAACAAATTACAACTATACATGCACTTATCCTTGAGGTTGGTTTCATAACACCTATAGATTATTCTCCTTGGATCTCAAACATTGCCATAGTTGCAAACTAGGAATTTGTATTAAGATGTGTACAGATTTCTATGATTTGAATAAAGCATCTTTAAAAGATGATTTTCCCCTTCCTAATATCGACATGATAGTGGATTCGACTGTTGGACATGCTTTATTATCATTCATGGATGGATTTTTTGGATACAATCAAATTTTCATCAACCCAAAAGATCAATAAAAAACAACATTAACAACAGTTTGGGGAACATTTTGTTGGGTTATGACGCCTTTTGGATTAAAGAATTCAAGAACAACATATCAATGGGCTATGACATTAATATTTCATGATTAAATACATAATATTTTGGAAGAATATGTTGATGATATTTTAGCCAAATCTTTAACAAGACAAGACAATGTGAATTTCCTTCAAAAAATATTTGAGCGAATGTGACAATACAACATGAGATTGAATCCGAAAAAAGTGTCTTTGGTGTAGATAGTAGAAAACTTCTAGGTTTTATCATATCTCATACCAGCATCAAGGTGGACACAAAGAAAATTGACACTATAGTTAACATGCCACCTCCTAAAAACATCTCTCAATTGTGCACATTACAAGGAAGAATTCAAGCTATCAGTCATTTTGTAGCATCTTTAGCTGATCAAACGTTACCATTTACACATCTCCTTAAGAAAGATGTCCACTTTGAGTGGAATGAAAATTGTAAACAAGCTTTTGAGAGTTTGAGGATGTACCTTGCAAGTCCACCTATTTCAGAACCCGCTATACAAAACAAACTGTTCATCCTTTACACAACTCCACCAGCCCATTCTCTTGCAGCATTGTTGTCTCAACAAGATGAAAACAGTAAAGAACATCTTGTTTATTGAGCTATCCAAACTTTTATTGATTATGAGAAACAATACACAACAATTGACTCTTGTATTCGCTACAAGTAAACTAAGACATTACTTACTGAATGTGGAAATACATGTGATGATGAAATTCAATCCTCTAAAACATCTTTACAATAAAATAGATTTATCAGGATGCTTGGCTAAATGGATTATGTTGTTAATAGAGTTTGACCTTAAGTTTGCTTCACAAAAAAGAAATTAAAGGACAAGCCTTAATTGACCACTTAGTCAATACTCCCTCTCCCCTGGCATTACCTAATGTCGAAACATTTCCTAATGAGAATGTGTGGACTATTCAAAAGAATGATGAGGCATGGGAGTTATACTTCAATGGATCTAACTGTAGAATAGGCTCCGATGTTGGGGTTATAATACTTCCTCCTATAGGAAATCCTATTCCCTTATCATATTGCTTAAACTTCCTATGCACCAACAACACGATAGAATATGAAGCATTAATTGTTGGGTTGCATGCAATTTTAGCTTTGGGAGTTTGAAATATCAAGATATTTGGTGATTCACAGTTAGTCATCAAGCAAAGCATGACAGATTATAGAAATACAAGGATCTCACAATGAACTTATTAGAGAAGTTTAAATCATTTACCATTGACAACATCCCATAAAAGGATAATCAACATGCAAATGCAATGGCAAGTACAACTTCTCTCATATCACCTCAAGACCTTAAAAGAATTTCACATTTATTGTTCATCCAATCATGAAACCATCGATTGAATCCAAAATCAAATATTTATTGACAAAAACTATGGAAGGCTCTAGTGAATGGTATTCACCGATATTTAACTATTTAAAAGAAGGTACCTTTCCTCAGCCGACAACTAAAAATACTCGAGATCATCATGGAAAGCTTACAACAAAGTATATCATTCTCACTGACGTATTATACAAAAGATCCTTTAATGACCTTTTACTTCAGTGTCTTAAAGAATTTGAAATCCTTGTATCACTCGAAGAGGCTCATGCAGGTGCCTCTGGAGGTCATTTTGGATGAAGATAATTAGTTCAAAAACTTGTTCATATGGGATACTATTGGAGAAATATGGAAAAAAATTGCTTTGAATATGTTAAGAGATGTCACAAATATTAGGAACATAGCAATTTGATTCACGCTCCCACTTCTAAGCTTCAAGCCCAAATTCCTATTTGGCCATTCTCAGTATGTGGACTGGATATAATTGGAAAAATTTCACCACCTTCCTCTATCGAACATACCTTTATAATCACCGCGACAATTTTTTTCACAAAATAGGTAGAAGCTATTCCTCTTCAATCAACAACTAGTGATGTAATATGTCGTTTCATATTGGAACACATTATTGCTCACTTTGGACTTCCTTCCACATTGATTTAAGATAATGGTACACCATTTAAGAATAATGGCATGAAGAAATTCCTCCAAACATTCAACATTATTTTTCAACACCTTATTACCTGCGATCCAATGGTCAAGTTGACTCAACTAATATAACTCTCAAAAAAATCCTAAGGAAGACACTAAAAAAAACAAGGATTGGCATACACAATTGACGTATGCATTATGGGCTTACCATACAAGTATCAAAAAACCCACTAGAACTACTCCCTATAGCCTTGTCTATGGAAATGAGGCAATTATGTTGTTAGAGTTAGAAATCCCTACATGACAGATCACTCTATAGGGACTTATTGATGACAACACTTACAAAGAACAATGGTTGCATCAGCTTGAGATGCTTGATGAACAACACATTAATGCTCTTGAGCATCTCCAAGCTTATGCTCAAAAATTGTAATGTAGTTATAGTGACAATGTCATCTCTCATGTATTCAACAAAGGTGACTTGGTTTTCTTCAAAAATCAATGTAACGTCAATGTCGACTTGACTGAAAAAGGAAAATTCAGTCCTAACTAGTTAAGACCTTATATAATTAATGAAAGTTATGGGTATGATGCATACATGTTAATAGAAATGGATGGTACACCTCTAAAATAACCTATTAATATCATGCATCTACATTGGTATTATGTCTAATCCCCTTGAATAGTGTGAATCATAAAGCAATGGTGTTAGAGTTACTGGATGTACAATTCTATGCGCTCTCGCATTGCTTCGTTCCGAACAAACAGTTATTTTCTTGTCTCGAACACTAGAGTAATTATTTAATTCCTTTTTAAGTGATTACTTTAGGTTTCATTCTATTCAATTTCATCTTGTGTGTTATGTTAGATTAGATCCTTATATGCATTGAATGTTCTTTAATTAGATCATAGGTGCATTTAATTTAACATAACATACTTAATCACAATGTTGCATCTAATAGAAACTAGAATGAGTTTTAATTAGATCACATAAACATGTTAAATCATAGAGACATTCATTAGATAGTCTTACAAAGAATATTTGATTAATCACATTTTCATTTAACATCCAACACATAAACACAAGTAATAAAACATCAAAGGCTTGGGTATGTGCAGAATCATGATGGGCCAAAAAGTGGCAATATGATGGGTATGTGGCTGGCGACTTTTTTTTACCCAAAATTGATGAAACGAAAAGGGTTTTTAAAGGAGATTCTCAACTTTCCAGCAATATTAATTATGCTTTACTTTAAATTTAATAAGTAATTATTGTTCATTTTCTATTTGAATTACGACTAAAGTCCTGATTGATAGGTTGATTGAAAAACATCTATAACTTTCAAACGGTATCACATTTTTTGAATCCAAAATATGTGTCACATTTTATGCTTCACATACTATAGGATTAAAGAAAGAAAAAAATAATTTCATGAATTTTTGACCAAGTTAAGGTGGTCAGACATACAAGTTTTTTATATTTTTTAAAAGTTGTAATAAAAAATTCATAATTAATTATTTACTTGGAAAAAAATTACAAAAAAATATGGATCACATCGGGATATGAGTCCTCTACTTACATCTAAAATATTATAAAAAAATATTATCATTTTATTGTGGTTAGGGTGGTCAGACAGACACCTGCTTCTTATTTTTTCCCGAAATTTAAGTATTACTACATTGAAATTTCAAATTTTCAGCAAATAGATTTTTTTAATAAAAAAAACCTAATAGTTTAGAAACTACATTCAATTTGCTACAGATTCTATTCATACATATTTTTGAAATAATATAGATAACTTATTCAAATTTTTATATCAAGTTTCCTAACTCGATTTTTTGAATTTTTGCCACTTAAGGGCCTTTTTTCCATGATGATCTTGCACATACCCTATATATATATACATATATATATACATATATATATATATATATATATATATATACATACATATATATATAATTTTTCTTTACATGTCATCAATATATACAATGCCACTAAGGTTTGTGACTGTCAGATCCCTCGTGACCCGGTGCTCGCATCTATCTAGTAACAGTCTCTTGGGAGATGGTGGTATGTGTTGATGCAAGGATACTAGTATGGGCCAGATGACGCTTGATCCATGAAGAATCAAAGCATAACAAAGCCACCAATACTCAAATCTCAACAAGATCGATCAATAAAAATTAGAACTAAACATTTTATCAAAACATAACATACTAAAATATGAAAGCTAGATCAAACAATCTACTCTAATCCATTCAAATTTATCTTATTGTGGAATTGGTGACGCGTTGATGTGGACTGACAACCCTTTCCCAATCCCATGATAGTGAGCTTGTCTCAATTGAATCTATGGAAGAGAATAAATGAAACCATGGTGTTTGATGTATAAAAACCTAAATTATGTAAAAAAAATCATGATGCAAGCTAAGTTACCATGATTTTATGCTATAAATGATCTAATTATGTAATTTCTAAACTAATATAAGCTAATTTAAGCTAATTTAAGCTAAAATGATGCTAAAAGATGAAAACCCTAATTTATTTACAAACTAATATGGATGCATGGAAGCCATTAATGGATGGTTGAGATAAAAAAGGTTAATCAACGGTTCAAAATGAAGGAGATGAGAGGCATGGATCATGGATTTTCAGCGATGAATGAGAATGCATGATGAAAGTTAATCAAAGGTTCGCACTTGCCTCAAACAAACACACTTTTGAGCTACTCACACAGGTCAAAGGTAACTTGCTTAAGAGGTTAAAGGGTTAACTTGCATTTGAAGCTAAGTGAGTTGATTGGAGGAGAGGGAATATTCCTTTAGGGTGAGGAAAAAGAGATTTTACAAATTATAAAAAAAAATTAATTATGCAAAAAGGATAAAGAATATTTCATGGGAATATTCCCTTTGATTAGAAGAACATTATTTTAATTGCTAATTAAACAAGGTTTAATTTATGCAATTAGGGAATTAGAAGAATTAAAGATATTTATTAAATTGGAGGGGAGGGGTGATGAAATGATAATTTAATTAAATAAGATGACTTGGGAGATTAAATTAAATATTTTGATTTATTTAATTTAATGAGATGAAGTGTTAGTGTGGAAAGAGATGAATTAACCCAATTTAATTAATTAGGCCAAATAGATGAGAATGATGCAATTAATTAATTAGCTAGGCTAATTGAATGAATTAAGTGAAAAGATTATGGATAAAGAGGAAATGATGTTTCAAATGTATGACATTGATTAGGACATTTTTCAGTGTCTACATTTTTCCCCTCTTTGAAGCATGGTACCTACTACTTCAGTTCAAAGAATAATGCCTTTCAGATGAAAAATGCTACTTGAATCAAAAATTAAAAAATTTCTAATTTTTTAGATGTCCCAATGGAAGGGTATAATTTACTCCCTACCCCCTTGAGAAATCAGGCCAAAAAATTGAATTTTGGGTTGATTTCTTGATAAAGGTTCGATAATTGCCCCAAGGGTCCAAAAAAGTTCTAGGATGCAATAATGCCAAAAACATAAAAAAATGATGCAAAATTAGGTCCAGATTGGAAAAATTGGTGAAAATGATAATAAACCCCATTAAAAAGGTTAAAATAGGGAAAAAAACATAATTTTCTAGCTTAAATAAGTCAAGAGCGGTCATTTTCAATTCATTTGTGCATTCACACTTAAGGAGTTCCTGGAATTTGAGCTCTGACCCTTCGACGAAATGGCACGTCATGAGCTTCCCCGACACATATCTGATCGAGTTCGCAAGTTCCAACGGCTTCTAGGTGCAAGACCACCGGTATGTGATTCAAAACTTGATTTGAAATTTGAAATTTTGATGCATTTATTAGGCATTAGAATTTATATTTTGGTGGTGTCGCTATATAATGATGCCCAAACTTTAATCGGTGACGTCCAAATGATAGATAGTGACACATATGTATAGGGTGATGCTTTACCGAATTTGAATTTAGAGTTTCAAATTTTAAATGGCGATGCAGTCATATTTAGTGATGCACTTTTTGATTTTAAAGTTAAGGGTTAGGTTAGGCCAAATTCTAAATCATGACAGGCCAGCTTGTTTGGTGATACATTTGAAAATTTGAATTTTGAAATGCACCAGGTGTCATTGTTTTTATTTTGAATAGAGTGATGTTATTGTAAATAGTGACGCATTTGTGATCTTTAAGCTAAAAATTCCAAATAACTTCAAATTTTGATGATTTCCTGATGTCATGCACTTCATAGGTGAAAGGGGTCTTCCCACCACTGATTTCAAGGGAGCACAAGCCAATAGTACTTGAGAGATTGGGTGATCTTTTAGAGTTGTATTAGGAGCACCTGGGAGAGATCAAATTGTGGTATATCGCATATGATCTTAACTGGTATTTCATCTTTCTGAGGAGGTCTATCTTCTTCACTCTTAGCAGGTGAATCATCATATGTAACCAGGGGAGACTGTAAAACCCTCTCAATTTCTACCTCAACACTATAGAGCTCACCTTCTTGAAATTCTTCTCCCTCTGGATCTAGATGAGTTTCTGCTTCCTTGGATTCACCTGGTTCACTCAACACATTATTTGCTTCATGAGGGGGAGGAACATTATCATGTTGTTCCACAAGAGGAGTGGTTGGTAGAGTATCCTTTTGTGGCACACTGTCGTTAGGAGGAGTTCTAGACTTCCTTGTATATACCTGTGTCCTTTCTCCTGAGCTTTTTATGTTTATCACAGGTGAGCCAACTTCTTCTCCTACCTTGGAGCTTCCCTTTTCCTTATATGACAATCTTACGACCCTTCTTCTCTTTTTCAAAGAAGCACTTCCTCTATTTGAACATCCTTAATCTTGATTTTGAAAGGAGATCTCACCTTTCCCTTACCCTTAGGATCTTGTTTAGTTGACTCCTCAAAAGTAGAATGAGACTCTAAGGCTCCCATTAGATCATAGGTGCACTGTACACCTTCACTCTCAAGTTCCCACATTTATGCTTGAGCCATATTTTTGTATACTTAATTACTAGAGTCATGAGTTGTTCTAGTTTTGTTTTCTCCTCTTCCAACCAGTCCACTTCTCCAACTAGTTTTTCCTTCACTTCCTCATAAGCATGGCCCTGAATCAAATCTCCATCATCTTCAACTTGATTTGGAATAGCCTTCACATTGTATAACCATACCAAGTTAACAAGTAGCCTGGAAAAATTCTTTCTAATTTCATACTCATCACTGCAATTAGCCTAATAGTATTCTATATCATCCTTGTGACTATATTCTGTGTTGACCTTCTTCTACATTATGCCAGTTCTGTCAAACCTAGACCTCTTGGAATGGAAGGATAACTCAAAGGTGCTCATTTCTTCCTTAGAAGCATAGGCCAAATTAATAGAAGGGCAGGCCTCACCAGTGCCTATCCTCAAAGGAAAATCTCCACCAAATCTAGTCTTATGCTTATCTTTTTCTACAATGCCATCAAAATCACATATTTTCCTTGTAACTTCCAAAAGTATAATGTGATATATGGGATACCTAGGAAGTTTGTATGGATCCCTCTAACAACCATCTATCCTTATGTATGAGAAGGTGGGAAACTGTATGAACCAAGCCCCATACCTTTTGATTAGCTCTTTGGAATTGTCAGATATCCTCACATGCTCTGCACCTTGCAATAATCTGGTGATGTACATGGTGAATGCATCATTCACCCTCCTATAGCTCAAGTTACCTAGATGCAGTTGTGGATAAACCTCATAGATCACATCCTACCCAAACAGACCCCTTGTATGGATGGAATCTTGCAAGCATATAGACTAAGTAGGAATTCATTGTGAAGGTCTTTGTTTGAAATACATTGCACATCTATTCATGAATCATAGCACTTATAACACCTAACCAATGATAATTAGTATTCTGCTCCATCCTCACAATGACATGGAACATCCAACTCTCAAATACATCGATACTCTTCAACCCTACCACTCTACTGAGAAGGGTGATAACATCATAGTACTCCTTGAATTTAGCTCTAAATATCTGCTTGGGTAGTTTTGAAAAGTGGGACTTAGGCTTTTCCAACCAAGAATTGATGACCTTCTAGGCTTTGATGTTATCCTCCTCATAGAACTTCCTTTCCATATCCATATCAAAAGCCACCACATGAGATCTGTTTGGAATGTCAAAGGTCTGGGAAATAGATACAGGACTTAAATTTTCTACATTTCTCCCTTGGGGACCAACTATTGTTTGTGTACCATTGTCATAATGCCTAGCACACTCAAGCACTAACTCATAACATTGCACTGTAGAAGGAAATCTAGCCACATGCACCAACCCTGATTCCAATGTTCTTTTAGCTAGCAAAGGAAGGTTATGTGCTGCCATCCTAGCCTTGAACTCCTCATAGTCCCATAGTCCAACATTTGTATCAGTTACCTCTAACCAAACAAAAGTAAGCTTTCTCTCAAGAATTTTTCTCTTGATGTCCATCTTGATTCTTTTTGCTTCAAAAATAGAAGACCCTTCCACACTTGGATCCATCACTCTACCCTTGGTTCCACTTGTCACCTCCTTACTTGACTCAGCCTGCATCCAACAAAGAGACCACGGTAAAGATCACAAGAAACCAAGTTAACCAAACAAAAATAGCACATTCAACCAAAAGACAAGTCCAATGATAATTCAAATTCTTTGAAACCTCATAAAAATTAATCATCTCCAAGTGGGGTTTCAGCCATCCTGCGAAATCTAGGCCAAAGAGGAATTTAAGAGAATTCCCTGCCAGGTGGATTCTAGCGAAATAAGCATAAAAGCATCAAATAATCATGCAATTGGCCATCACTAACTAAGAAACAACATGATACATCCTTAAAAAACTCGAGTTAATCATACAATGCATAATTCTCAACTAATAAATCATGCTATCTCTCAGTTGATCATTTCAACAAAGTTTCAGATAAATCCATCCAAGACGAATTTCTACGAAAACAACAATGTCATATGAATTCTGGGAAAGTGAAGGGATGAAGGATATTTTGAGAAAATTTGGCAACGAATGAAATCTGTGAAGCAAGCAAAACTCTAAATTTCAACACATTTTAGGAAAAACAAAGAGAACATGGAAAATCGGGGGAATCCACTAGTGAAGGAAAATCTTGAAACTGAAGGAAAACCTAAATGTCGATGTTCCGTCACGATTTCACTCAAATTGATCGAACGATCAAAAATTTGAGGAACTAGGGCCTACAACTGACTCAATTTGGACCTTTTTTAGATCATCCTTAAATTCTAAGCTCCTCTTGAAGGAAATTGAAAAGAATTGGTTATGCCCTAAGTACAAAACCCTAAAATTTCACCATTGACGTACATGGAAAATTTGGGCTCTAGTAACTCAACTGTTAAGTTTTCACAAAGTTCTTTTATGGCCACATAAGCAAGCTACCTCAAAATGAAATCAAAAGGTGAGCTCAAACACTCACTCAAGATTACCAATCAAACACAATTGAGCAACCCTAGCTTCAAATGTTCAATGCCCATACACTTAGAAATTCAGACTCCAAGCACACTCAGGATGTTAAAGAATCACTCACACTCAACAATGAAAAGAAAGGAAATAGGTACATACCATTGACGAAGTGAAAGTTGATTACAACAATGACAAAAAAAAGTCCTCGACACCGGTGCAAAAAAAATAGTTTTGATGCCCATAAAAACAACCACCGAATCCAACAATTCACATATTCAATCACCAAATCCAACCAAGCACTCAAGATCAAGCACTTCGGGTCAATTAGAGAGTAAATGATAAAACATAATAGCCCAAAATTCACCAAAATCGATTAAATACCTCACTCAAAATTTGTATAAATGATCATAAATGCAATTGACAAGACCACCAAAAATAGAACCCGAGAATCTGAGAAGACAACAGACATTCGGAAAAATCTAGTCACGAAAAAATTCTGCGAAGACTAAGAAATCCTAAACCATAGTGCAACAAAGCCAACATCAGGTTATGAGAGGATCTAGGAAATTTCGCTAAGAGTGGATTTTCCCATAATCAGCCAAAACCCCAAAAATTGTCCAAAACACTAGATCCTCAAAATGCTTCCTAGAAGGGGGGGCATTTACATGAATAAGATAATCATTCAAGCACATTAAAAGGTAACAAAAGCTCAAAATAACAAGGGCCAAACTACCAAAAGAGAAATCAAAAGAGGGTCACTGCCTTCAGTGGGGCGTGTGTGCAAAAATTACACAACAAAACTATGTCAAGATTATCCATGCATCTTGTGAGGGTTTCCTTGGATAACATATATTTTAATGGATCAATCTTTGTGATGAGCTTGATTTTGTGTGACAACATGTAATTCCTAAACTTTTATGAAGCAAAAACTACTACTAGTCATGCTTTCTCATTGGGTGAATAGTTCATCTCATATCCCACCAAGGTTTTGTTGATGTAGTATATGGTTCTTTCCTTTCTATTCTCATCATGTTGTGCTAGAAGAGCTCCTAATGCTACTGATGTTTTTGAGATGTACAGGATCAGTGGCTTGTTTGGTATTGGCGGCATAAGTACTAGAGGTGTTAGTAGATAATCCTTGATATGCTATAAAGCTTTATCCCATTTGTCATCCCATTTGTAGGTTATCCCTTTATGGAGAAGATATGAAAAGGGATGAATCTTATCCGATAACTAGGCTATGAACCTTATGATGGACTACAACCTTCTCTGTAATCCTCTTATTTGTTTCAATGTCTATGGCGGTTCCATGTCTAGGATGAATTTTACCTTTGTCAGATCAATTTCTATCCCTCTTTGTGAAACAATGAAGCCAAGAAGTTTCCTTGATGTCATCCCGAACACACACTTTTTTGGACTTAATCATACCATGTATTCTTCAAGCCTATCAAAGATAGGTCCTAGGATCATGCCATGAAATATGAGGTTCATGGATCTTTGATAGGTAGCTCCTACATTCTTTAACCCAAATGGCATCGCATTCTAGCAGTAGGTTCCCCATGGACAAGTAAAGGTAGTTTTATGTTGATCCTCTTTTGCAATTATGATTTGATTGTAACCTAAAAATCCATCCATGAGTGACAACATTTCATGCCCAACTATTAAATCCATAATGAGATCAATGTTAGGAAGAGGGAAATCATCCTTCAGACATGCCTTGTTTAGATCTCTAAAATCAGTACATGTTCTGATGCCCCCAGTGGGTTTTGAGACTGGTACTAGGTTTGAAACCCACTCAGGATAATCTATTGGTCAGATGAATCAAACGTCAAGAAGCTTTTTTAGTTCTAGTTTGATCAAGAGTGCTATCTGAGGGTGCATCTTCCTTGATTTTTGCTTGACTCGTTTGGCATTAGGATATACTACTAAATGGTGTACAATCACTTTCGGATCAAGGCCTTGCATATTTGTGTATGACCATGCAAAGTTAGCTCTTCTTTCTTTGAGGAATGTTGCAAGGTTATTATGTTCTTCGTCTAACAAGGATTAAACATAGAAGGTGATCTTGGGTTCTTCTTTTGTTCCCACATTTACTAGAGTAGCCTTTTTTTCTAGCACCACTAACTTTTATGGATGCATGACACTAAGGGGGAGATTGAATCCCTCATCCTTGGGAACCTCGAAGATGTTTTCACCATTGAATGCATCCTCTTTTTTTACTATTTTAGGACCAAAGAGTGCCAATAGGTGGTTTTCACTCAAGGATCTACATGTTAGTTGCATTTCATTCATTTTGTGACTGAAGGATTCAATCGTCTCCCCATAATATGCCCCTGTATCGAGCTCTATGTCGAACCCTACTTTGTGATCTTCCCATGGTAAGTTGTCTCAAAGTCCCATGAATTCTAAGATTGATTCATCTTTCTCAAATAAATATAGAACCAGTGGTCCTTGTTGGCCCATGTCAATGAGTTATGGGTATACTAGGCATATTTCAGATGGTTGGTTATTTTAGATAAATGATTCTATGGATATCATGAAGAGGGTGTTGTTCTCAAATAGGTCATCAACATGAAGAGGAAATTCATCTAAGGTAGTATCACGTGATGTTGGTGACCAAGAGGAAGACTCAACTAGTTTAGCAACAATACCTTTTCCAATAAGTGTTACCTTGCTAGTAGTACAACCTAAGCCAAGATTCTTTAGTCATTTCTCAGGAATGATGGGTTCTAGTAAAACATTGTCATTCTATCCTAGCTTCTCATTCTTGTTATATCCCTATTTTTTCATTAGTTTTAGACCTTTGTTGTCATCTTTCATGGGAAGAATAGGAACAGGTCTTTATCTTGATAGAGGATTTTAGAGATATCTTTTTCATTGATGTATTTTTGATTCAGATCTCCCCACTTGGTGAAGGTAGTAGTTTCCATCTTGATTATTTCTAGTTCCTTGGTGCTAGATGTTGGTTTCCAGTGAGTTTGAGGAGAAATAGGTAACTCTCCTAAGAAAAAGGTGTCTTTCAATATTTTTTAGCTTCAACAACCATCATCTTGGATTAGTGCTTTGACATCGAGTATTCTTTTCATAATGGGTATATTTGATGCTAAGGTAGAGGCTAGGGATGATGGGTCAACAAATGAGCTTGATGGTGTAGGTCCTTCATCATTTTTGGGTATTTGTGGTATCTTATAAAATTGGGCCTCAAGGCTTTTACAGTAGTAAAAAGGCTTAGGATCTCCATGTATAGTGATTTCTCTACCCTCAAAAGGAAACTTCACACACTGATGATAGGTTGAGGTTACAACTTTCAAAGCATGGATGCAAGGTCAACCAAGTAGTATGTTATATGGAAGATCAAGATCAAGTACTTGGCATGTAGTTTTTGGAATAAGAGGTCCCACTTGGATTGGAAGAGCAATGATTCCTTGTGATACCCACTCTTGTTCATCATATGCTCTGATGGTGGTACTCTTTGTTTTCAATGGTATCTTTTGAATAGCCTAGATGCTTAATCAATTGTATGATACAAATGTTTAGACCAACACCTCCATCTACCAAGACTCTTTTGACCTTGTTTTTATGAATGACAACTTCAAGGTGTAAAGCACGGTTATGAGATGGTTGTGATGGTAAATCTTTCTTGGAGAAGGTGAGAAGATGGTTGGTGATATTCCCTACCATAGCTTGAAACTTATCAAAATCAATGTTCTCAAGAACATATGACTCAAACAAGGATTTTTCCAGTATTTCCCTATGTGCAAGAGATAATCTCAAGAGTTCTGAGATTGATATTTGAGTGTGGGTCTATTTAAGATGATCTACAAGATTTTACTTGCTAGGATTAGGTGTAGGAAAAGTAGGTTTTCTTGGATTGAGCTAAGGAAACTCCTTGAACGGTTGTTTTTCCACGTCATGTGGTGACTCCAGATTTTGCACTAGCTCCCTTGATGGTGACAATAGTGATAACGCTATTGTAAGAGGTGACTACATTGGAATAGGAATGTTATACATTGGTGTATTCCTTAGATTTGTCATTATTTTTTTCTTTTTTATGATCAATCATACAGGTCTTGTATATCTTGAGATCCTGGTTTCCAACTAGTACCTCGACAAATATGGTGTCATTCTCTATGAGATATTGAATGATATTCTTGAGTTTCATGTAGTTTTCTATTTTATGTCCTTTGATTTTACGGAAGTCACAGATATCATGCTCATTGTACCAAGATGGCTTCTCTTGTGGTTCCTTGTAGTTTTCAAAGTTAGGAAGTGTTATCAAATTTGACTCTGTCAGTTTCTTCATGATTGTCTCGATGGGTTTCAATAATTGTGTGTACTTATGTTTGGGATAGTTGTTCATGTTACCAATTTGTCTTGGTTGCATGTTGTTGTTATTGATCTGATTGCTCTGAGGTGGTACCATTTGTTGCACAATTGCTTGGATGTTAGAAACTTGATTGTTGTTGGGTCTAGGAGAATTGAGTATGACATTAGCGTCTACCACACCATCATTTGTAATGTTTTTGTTCTTAGACCATACACAAGGTTTATCATTCAAATTGGTTGAAGGATAGTTGTCTTTGTAATCTTGAGTATTTCCTTGTGAGATCAACAATCTTTCAATGTTAAGGGATCTTGGAACAAGCTTGTCATATGATGTGATGCATTGCATTTTCAAGTTAGAATGATAGATTTGGATCAAGCTTGCCATATAAGAGACCACTTTCTTTTACTATCTCTTTTTATCCATCATTCTAAGACATTAGCGAAGGTTTCTCCTAGATTTTGTTTGAGAGTGTACAACTCTTCTAGGCTAGCATCCATGTCAAGATTGAAGGAGAAGTGATTTATGAATTTTTCAGTGATTTCTTGAAAAGTTTTGATACCAGGAGGCAAATGAGAGAACCAATCCATAGCGGTACCTATTAAATTTTGAGGAAAGAGGTGCATTAGATATGAATACTTATAATCCACTTCCATAAACATGACATTAAATTCTTTGATATGGTTAACAAGACTTCCTCTCCCTTTGTATTTTTCAAACTTAGGGATTTCAAAACCAGGAGGGAATGGCATCATTGTTATGTTTTGATCAAATGGGTAAGGAGAAATTTTTTGTGTATGAGGTTTCTTTGTCTTACAAATGAAAAGGTCATGCATTTCTTGTGAAAGTGCTTTCAATTGTGATGCTAGATTGTCTTGCAGATTGGGTGGAGGAACATATGGTGGGATGAGAGATGAATTATATGGGGTGTATGAAAGTGTGAGATTTTGTAAAAGTCATGAATATGTTCTTGATGCATTTGGATTGATGATGTTCATATGAGGAAAATAGGAACCTTGTTGCTATTGTTGGGAATATTTTTGAGCTAGTAAGGCTTTTTGTTGAGCTTGTTGTTGGGCCTGCTATTGTTGTTGTGCTAATAAAGTTTCTTGTTGTGCTTTTTGTTGTTGCACGGCTTGTTATGTTGCTAAGGTTGCTTGTTGAGCTTGTTGGGCAATGACCGCTTGTTGTTGTTGTGCTAAGGCTGCTTGTTAAGCTTTATGTTGTTGTTGTACTAAGGCTTCTTGTTTAACTTGATGTTGTTGTTGTGCTAAGTCTATTTGTTGAGCTGCTAAGGATGCTTGTTGTGCTAAAGCTACTTGTTGTTCTTGCAGTTGTTGTAGGACTTGTTGATAAGTTTATTGTGCTTGTTGTAAATCTAAGGTGCATGCTTGCAATGCGGGATCAAGTGGTTGTTGATACATCTGTGAAGAAATACAAATATTGATAATTTGAGTGGATAAAGGATTATTGGGGAAAGGTGGAGGATTCCCTTCATTTAACATTCCTTGCAATATGGTAGAATGAGGTGGAGGAATGTATGTTTGAGGTCTTTATTGATTTGGCATAGAAAAGGGAGTTTTTGGGAAAGATGATGTCATTAAATTTTGCAATGGAAATAAAACACTAGGACCTTGAGTCCACTAATTGAAAAGATTCCCTTGTCCTATGTTTTGAGGATTTCCTTGTGCAAGAGATGTAAACATAGGGTTTCTGATCAAGGTACTCCTAGGATTGATAGAATTTGTAACCAAGGGATTTCATTGAAGTGGATTGATAGGAGATGATGTTGTAATGGTAGATGGAATGGATGAACCCACCAGATGGTTTGATAAAGATGTCCCTATTTTCATTGAGGGTTGATTATGTGATATGGTATTGACATGCCCTAGTGTGATGTTTTGATATTTTTTGTTTGTACTGCTCCATGTGATGATAGGAATACTTGTGGTACTCATGGGTGTGAATGAAGAAGGGTTTCCCTAAAATTTCGAAGGGGTGGTGGAATAGTGAAGTTCAAGTGGAGTGTGTAGTTGTTTTGGATCCTTAGGAATGAGAGGAGCACCAAAGGTAGGTTTCCAAATGGTGGTGGGAGGTGGAGGATTAGTTTCAAGAGTACCCACAAGTGTATTACTCTCAAATGGTAATGTGTGACCAAAATCTTTAGCAAGGCTGGTTGCAAGACTAGGTATGTATGTTTGACTTAGCCCTTGTGATGGAGTTGTGAAATCTTGTCTTAAAATTTGTGCTACAAATTTTAGGGAGATACGAGCTACACTTTGAAAAATTTTATGTTCTAAAAGTTCTTCTCTAGTGAGCTCAAATGGGTTTTTCATGATGTCTTTGATTTTGTATTGTCCTGAAGGAGATGATGGTTGTTGCGATGATGTAACATGACTTCTATGATCAAATTATAAAGGATTTGGGTCACTTGAGGTAATTGTAACTTTTTCTTTTTCCATGATTCTATTGTGTTGTGATCTTCTATTTACCATAAATTTGGTGTCAACTATAGGAGAGTTGTGTTGAGTTTTGTAATGTTTGAACTCTCTAGTTGACTCAAACCTAGGTAAAAGGGACACTTTAATCCTTTTGGAAAAAATGATGATAATGTGGGATGAAAAGATGGGTGGTATGGGAAGTGATCTTTGCAATCATTTTGGGACAACACTTTGGACTTGAGTTTGATGTTTTGATGTTGGAATAAAGGATGCAAATGAACTTAGAAATATTTAGGGTAGACTTGTGACCTTCAAGATAAGCTAGTTCAAAGATGATAACTATCTCAACTAAGTGCATGGAAAAGGATACATTTCACATACAAATTTGTTAAGGTAGCAAGTTTTTTTTATGTTTAAGTCCCAAAGCGTTGGTGTATTTAAAATTTGACAAAGATAGATGAGGTGAAAGATGAAATTTGGTGAAGGGGTGAGTGAAATGTTGGACCCAATGTTGACCTAAAGTGAACCTTTTGTTTTGACAAGACCAAGGTAGTGAGAATGATGCTAGACCTCTAAAATGTTGAAAATCCTAGAAAATGAGAGGATGGATGGGAATGTTCAAACCTATTTGGGCTCTCCTAGCTCAAGCATAAAAGTTTCTCAACAAAGTGTAACAGTTGCGGTAAAATATGGATGCCCACTTTTGACTATACTTTTTTCTACGATTCCTATGTCTGAAGGGGAATGTTGTTGATTTTCCTTTATCAATTTTGACTGTTTGATGAATTATTTAGAGGAGTTGGGTATCATGAAAAAGACTAGGATTTTGACTCCAAAAGAATGCAAACAATTTTGGACTATACCTTGAAGCATGTCTATAAAAATTTTCTAACAATTTGTTTCTATTTTTGTGAACTAATCGAAGGTGTTTTTTAAGGGCTTTTGGAGTGAGATGCCTAAGTCTAAAATGAGGACCTATAGACTTTGGCTTAGGAATCCTAATTTTTTTGTGAGATCATATGGAAACAGTTTAAGTGTATGGAAAAAAGGAAGATATTTATTGCCACATGGGTGGTGGTAATAGGGGTCTTCCAACCTCAATATTAGTGTGTTCCTCTTCTTTGTCTAGAATGGTTGTTGCGTTTCTCCACTGTGTATGTCTTCTTATTTTCAAAAGTGAAGGTTCTTAAATTGCTAATGAGATATGTTTGCTCATTGTTTATGAGTTCAAAGTTTGGCTTAATTGTAGCACCCGAAAGATGAGGTTGTTTAATGGGAGAAATTGGTCCCCAAATAGTCATGTGGGGTTCATTTTTCAATTTATCTTTGCTTAGGTGAATTGATTTTACCACAAAAACTTGTATTTGATTATGTTTCCAAACTACATGTTTATGTCAAAAACATCATAACTTTCACAATGTCCATTTCGTGAAAATCATGATATTAAAGCCATAATTGCCTATGTTGTCTTTGGTAAATATGGATTTGAGATTGATGTCAAGATATTTAGAAATCACTAAGGACAAATCCTTAGGACAAGAAGTAATATCAAGGATAACTCAAGAAGTCCATATTTAAAGCAAAGTGTTTGAAATTTTGCATAGTGAATTTTTATTTTTGGATCATTTTGAAATCAAGCAAAGTGTTAAACTAACTCACAAACATTACAACTCTAAGATAGAAATGGCTATATTTTTTGTATTCCAACTTGGATTTCTCCACCTACACTTATTCAGAGTGGATGATTAGAAGCTTGATTACACTGGCTCCCCTCCATGACACTCACTTCTACAGGTTATCCAAGCTTCAAGTTCTCATGAATCTCCCATGACAAAATTTTCATCTCTACTAAGAATCGCAAATATTTGGTATGGCTTCAAAGGTCCGACCTCATGACATCAACAAATATTAAGGATTTTTGACTAATACACAAAGGTTCGTAATAAGGGCATCTTATTTAGAGGAAACTATGATAAACTCCCTCAAGAGGTCTCCCAACCCTTACAACAAGGGCTTTACACATCATAAAGATATTGGGGCAGAGCTATCATGCATCACTTAGTTGATTTAAAACTTTCCTTCCAACCAAAAATTTATATAACGGTTTAGAAGAGCCTAGCTTATGCTCATTGCCACTTTGGTCATTCCCTTGGGGTGAGCAATTTTTCCCACCAAGGTAGGCCCTCTAAAGGTCAACAATAGTAAGTAAGTACATTCATAGTTTGATCATCTTTTCTTGC
The DNA here is from genome assembly GCA_007258455.2 of Sequoia sempervirens. Taxonomy (NCBI): domain Eukaryota; kingdom Viridiplantae; phylum Streptophyta; class Pinopsida; order Cupressales; family Cupressaceae; genus Sequoia; species Sequoia sempervirens. Next base: position 86,899,574 of record VDFB02179234.1, read on the forward strand.
ATGCACAAAGAGAGAACACACTATGCCTTTTCTCACACTAGCATGATTGTTCAATTTTAAACCCAATTGAAAGATGTGGTGAGTTTGCAACATGTTAGAGAATATTTCTATTTCTCAAGATTACCAAATGGTGTGAGAGAATTGCATACGCATTCACTAGTAAAGTTGAAAACCACAAAACAAAACAAATAATTGTCAATTTTATCCTTCAAAGAAATGATGAGTTCATTTTATGCACCAATTGAAAGATGATTTTTCCTTGTTCAATTTTAAGCCCAACTAAAAAATGTGATGTGAGGGTTCAATTTAAAGACCAATTTTGAACATTCATTTTAAACCCAATTGAAAACTAGTGCATTACCTAAAACTAAAAGTAAAAAAGCATGAAAGTAGGTTATAATTGCCCCAAAGCATTGAATGCTTGTTACAATTATAGAATGTTAAGATAGAAGAGAAGGTCTTCAATTTCACTCCATGCCTTTAAACCCTACAAAACCCTATTAGTCTAACAATGAAAACACAGTTAGACATCCATCAGTGATCAGATAATCAAAAGTAATTAAGTCAAATGTCAAAAAACAAACATAAAGTTTCTTACCCTAGTTGAGCCTCGTTGCACACAATGGCGTCACAATTTAAAATTTGGGCGTCACTCTACTGAAAATGGGCATTGCTCTACAACAAAACTGGTGAGCACGATTGCATCATTGTTTTGATGGGTGTCATTGTTTGAAATTTGAAAGCATCGATCTAGTGAAAATGAGTGTCGTTGTTTGTATTTCATGATATTTTAAATTTAAATATGTGTCACTATATTTAAATCGGTGTTGGCCAATTAAATATACACTATTGTATTAAATTGCTTGGGTGTCACTTTATGGCGATGTTATTGAAATAGCATCATTGTTTGCGGTTTGAGCATCACTGCAACCTGCAAAACAAAAAGAATATGGATTTCAAGCTAAATTATGGTTAAATGATCAGTTTTCCCTCCTTCTAGCTCCAGAATGTAAATGTAAGGATACTGGTATGGGTCGTATTATGCTTGATCCATGAAGAATCAAAGCATAACAAAGCCACCAATACTCGAATCTCAACAAGATCAATCAATCAAAATTAGAACTAAACATTTTATCAAAACCTAACATACTAAAATGTGAAAGCTATAAAAAAATCTACTCTAATCCATTCAAAAATTATCTTGTTGTAGAATTGGTTTCATGTTGATGTGGACCGACGACCCTTTCCCAATCTCGTGATAGTGAGCTTTCCTCAATCAATTCTATGGAATAGAATTGATGAAACCATGGTGTTTGATGTGTAGAAACCTAAATTATGTAAAAAAAACATGATGCAAGCTAAGTTACCATGATTTTATGCTATAAATGATCTAATTATGCAATTACTATACTAGTCTAAGCTCATTTAAGCTAATTTAATCTAAAATGATGCTAAAAGATGAAAACCCTAATTTATTTACAAACTAAGATGGATGCATGGAAGCCATTAATGGATGCTCTAAGCTATTGTGCTACTAAGAATGAACTAAAACAAGCTAAAAAGTGAGTAAAAGATGAGCAAGTATGTGAGTATATTTAACAACATAAGTTTGCAATAAAAGATTGATCCATTTGTCTCCATATAGTGATCTATTTATAGGAGAGCAAATGAGGAATGGATGGTTGAGATAAAAAAAGGTAAATCAACGATTCAAGATGAAGGAGATGAGAGGCATGGATCATGGATTCTCATCAATGGATGAGAATGCATGATGAAAGTTAATCAAAGGCTCACACTTGCCTCAAAAAAACACACTTTTGACCTGCTCACACAATACAAAGGTAACTTGCTTAAGAGGTTAAAGGGTAAACTTGCATTTGAAGCTAACTGAGTTGATTGGAGGAGAGGGGATATTCCTTAGAATATTCCTTTAGGGTGTGGAAAAAGGGATTTTACAAATTAAAACAAAGTTTTAATTGTGAAAAAAGGATAAAGAATATTCCATGGGAATATTCCCTTTGATTAGAAGAAAATTTGTTTAATTGCTAATTAAACAAGGTTTAATTTATGTAATTAGGGAATTAGAAGAATTAAAAGACATTTATTAAATTGGATGATTTAATAAATAGGGGAGGGGTGATGAAATGATATTTAATTAAATAACTTAGGGTTATTTAATTAAATAAGATGACTTAGGAGATTAAATTAAATGTTTTTATTTATTTAATTTAATAAGATGAAGTGTTAGTGTAGAAAGAGATGAATTAACCCAATTTAAATAATTAGGCCAAATAGATGAAAATGATGCAATTAATTAATTAGCTAGGCTAATTAAATTAATTAAGTGAAAAGATGATGGATAAAGAGGAAACGATGTTTCAAATATATGACATCGATTACTACATTTTTCAATGTCTATATTATGCGATCGTAATCACAATTCACTGAGTATACTAAGAGAAAAATATAAACCCCACACCTATCCAAGGGCCTCTTGTTGCTCTCCTACTATCGGATCTCTCTCCACATGTAGTCTAGCTACCTCAAAATCTAGTCTCTCAAACTCTGTAGGAGTCTGAGATGACTATGTATCCTGGGCAACATTGATTCAGTGGATGTGCCTCATAAGACTCTCATTCACTACCCACAATGTGACGTAAGGCCCAAAAAGCTCTAGATCCTACTCCACAATGGGTAGGGGCACATAGTTTGAATCAATGGCCTCCTTATAGACTGATGGGGGCACTATCTTTGCAGCCACCTAACGATAGAGATCCTGCAGGTCTCTCACACCTCCTACAAGATAGAAACCATAAACACAATCAGTACACATCATGATATATATATATATACATAAAATTAAAGCATAAAACATAGCCATAAGCATAAAGACTAAAAATAAATAAAATGTCATCACCTAGCTCTAGCAAGCTTTGTGAAATCAACCTCATCGTGTGCAGGGGGCATGGAGGATGTGCTAGCCTCTCCATGGCTGTAATTGTTGGTGCTTGTTGCAGCTATTGTTCATGATCTAGTAACATGAATGGGAGATGGCTCTCCCTACTCGTGGCTCGTTGGATCCTCATCTACTACCTCACCACCCTCACTCATGGATTTCTCCTCCTTGTCATCCTCCTCGTGATCATCCTCATCCCTCTCCTCCTGGCCATCATAGTCAAGATCTGCATCCTCATTATACTACTCATCTACCACATGCATAAATCTGTTTGCAGCCTTGTAACATGTCTCTTCTGCCTTTTCCTCCACCTCATCTCCCTCATCTAGGAGTGATCCTACATCACCTATTGGCTCATCCATCAAGAATACTAGAGTCAATCATGATACCCTCCACCACTTCTCATAGTCATTTATGGCACTAACATCTTTAGCGTCGAAGACTAGAGGTATATCATGATTTCAGAATTCAAAGTCATTGTAGATAACATCCTCGATAGTGAACCATATACCATCATTGGGTCTTTGAGCACTCCATATTGATCTCCTGAAAAAGGGTCATGCCTTGGGTGCTATCTACATCTGACCAAACTTTCATATGATGTGATCATAGTAGAAGGAATTTACTATTTAATCATGTATGCCAATCAAGAACCTATCCATTTGCAATTGCCTCATCTATCGAGTCTCATCTCACCACTGTAGCACAAGCTAATAAGGTCTCCATAAGATCTCATCCTCCTCTAGTCGGTCAAACCAAACCCTCCAAAAGTGTAAATCACCATACTACCAAAATAAAGGATAGCTAAAAGCTTGTGGATACCCTATGGTTGTCAGACATGTGAACCCTACCCATCTAGTACACGTGATATGCTCTAGGAACCAAACCTATAGAAGCCTACAATGTACAATGTTGTCCACCTCCTGAAATACAAATAATCCATTATCATAGCACAAGTGTGCTAGGATGTTGTGCCCCTAGGAATATACTGTCATATGCTCTGCCATCCCTCGTATCAGGTGCACTAGTACTCCCTCTAAGTGCACTCCCCATTCATTAAGGATGAGTACTAGTGCTACCGTCATCATCATAATCCACACAACTAGTGGGGCCTACGAGTATAGTAGCATTACTAAATCTATCTAAGGCCTCACTCTCTCATCATACACTAGTCCACCAAGGTAGTGGTGCATGTCATATTTCATCTCATAGAATGACCTCTCTTTGAGGAAATGTACTCACTCACCCTGAATCAAAACTCAAAGTATGCGATGTACATCCTCCAGTGTGATAATAATCTCTTTAGTAGGAAAATGAAATGTACATGTATTTGCATCCCATCACTCTGCTAATTCCATTAGCATCGGATCATGGTACCTCATGGGGGTCATGAGGTATTCCCAGTATAATCCTATAATTTTCAAAAGCTTTGTATCCTTCGTTGAGAGAGTAAGGGCTAAATCTCAAAGAAGGATAATTTGTCAGCCACCTAGACATTGTCATGAAAGGGTGGGAACCTAATAGAAAAGAAAAAAAATGTCTTGTAAGTAGTCTAAACTCTCAAATCTCTACATCAACAATCATAAAAGTGTACTAAATTTGTTCTAGTGTACTTCTCTGGAGGTCCTAGACAACTTAGACCCCTTTTGGGACACTTCACAAAGAAACGAGGCACTTTGTGAAGAAAGGGGATAGTTTGCGAATATTTTTTCCAAGGCCCTAAATTAACCTAGAAATGCATAAAATTCATCAAATAAATGTGTAAGGACAAATCTAAGGCAGAAAAATCAACTCACCTGATGGTAGTGCTTACCCTGGGCCACTTGGTCTCGTAGCACGTCCAGTCTCATAGGCCTGTAATCTCATCGACTCAACATTTTTTACTACTCTTCAATCACTCAAAAGCTACAAAAAGGTAAATAACAAAATGGTAAGAATCTAATTCACTTTTTACTCTTTTGTAAGTTAAAATTAGGGTTTTTACTATATTAGGGTTAAAAAGTGTCTTTCATTCAAATTAACATAACGCGTGCTAAAGAGTTCCATTTTTTACACCATTTGTTGTGTTGGAATCATGATTCCACTCTCAACCTCATCAAACATCTATCATTATGTGGTATTGTACTTTGAAATACCCTATGATACAAATTACCTTATTCTATGGGGCTAGAATGCTACCTTGACTCCACCTTCGTTAAGCAAGCGAAATCAAGGGGGCATACATCTACCCTCAATTTTGATTTCTAGAAGTTAGATAAGAGGATTTTTGGACAACTAACCAATTTGTGTTGCAATATGTGGGTCCTAACATTTTGGTTTTGTAGATAGCTATAGTGGGGCTTCATTCTTCTATTTTGTTAATTAACTTACATGAGTATCCTTTCATCAAGCAGAGTTTATTGTTCAAAGTCCTTTAGCTTGCATATGGACGTAGAGTCATATGGGTGCTAAAGTGGGGGCTAAATGTAGTGTAGAAACTTTTACACTCTTGAAAAAAGAGGAAATTTCACCTTTAATTTGGACCTATTTTGGCACCCTTAAATTAACTACCTTTAAAATCATCATTAATAGGCCCTAAGACCCGTTATTTTGGATCTTGAGGCTCATTTAACCTATAAATCTCATAAAATCACTTAAAACACCAAAAATATTGAAAACCCACCTCAAAAACCTATGGTGGGACTCATTCACCATCTTGGGAAAATGAGTCCCCTTAGGTGGGACCCATTCACCAAGGGTAGTGAATGAGTTCCATTTAGGGCCATTTTTAATTTTGAGCAGGAAATTCACCATTTTAATTCAAATTTTCAGTGGATGTCAGCCTTTGAGATCTAAATAATGGTCAATTAGGTGTTAATGCCTATATAAGCAAGTTTCCAAGTCATTTTTATCAATCTAAACAGTTTTGAGCAAGCATTTTCAAGAGTAAATTCAAGAGACAAGTGTTGAGAATCTCTCACAACAGCATTCAAGTTTCAAGAGCATGTAAATTTGAAGTCTTAGAGCAGCATTAAAGTGTTTTTGTAAGTATTTAATCTCACTTTCATTTAAGATCTAGCATTGTCAAGGGTTGATCATGTTTGTCTCTAGTGAATCATGATGGATTCTAGCTTGGGGAGATGCAACAAGCCATCAAACCAAGCCTAAAGACTTGGTTCGTAAGTGATTCCATCTTCCTTTATCATTCTACGTTTAGCCTAAGGAAGGTACAAGTGCCATTAAGGTTCATTTGGGGTGATTAGAGATCTCCTCAAGTGAGTCATTCATCTCTACATTTCCATTCTTGCATATTAGAATAGGATTGCAATATGTTTCAGATTTCTTAGTCATAGACAAAATTAAGGCTAGGGTTTGCATGCTTATTTCATTATTTCCATCAAGGTTTAATTACCAAAATAAGGGTTTGACCAAGGAAAAACCCCATTAGCAAATCAATTCTATATTTTTTTTTGCAGGTGTTCTCACAGATTGAGATCCAAAACTCAAGTTGGAAGGAAAGAGCAGGTGTTGAAGCTCAAAGTAGAACTTTAAATTCCTTGAAAAGGAAAAATAGGACTGATTTGCCACAAGTGGTGAATGAGTCCCACTGTAGGTGTTTTGTAGATCTATTTGCAGATTTAGATACCCTTTTTCCCAAAACAAACTTATGCATATAAATTTAGATTTGGGACTAATTCGCCCAAAAAGGCCAAAATTTCTAGTGTTTCACAGTTGCTTCTAGTTACTTCTAGATCTCCAGGTGGACCTCATTCATTTCGTTGCTTTTCTATTATGTTTTGTTTGCATTTATAGGTCATTTTATAGGTCATCATATTGAATTAGGGTTTTACATTTTATTTTTAATTTCATTATATTTTACAAGTTAACACTTGGTGGTGAACCCCTCATTAGATCATATTCAATCCCTAGAACAACCCTCTTGCAATATTTCTCTCTTTTGCATTGAAATCTCAAGGGTTTGTTCTTGAGTGAAAGTTAGTGAAAAATTCCATTTTAGCTTCTAAACCCTAGAAGGGAAGCAAAACAATTTTCCACCTTTCAACCTCCTCATGAAGGCTCTCTTGAACAAGAACCACAATAAACACCTCCATCAAATCCTAGGCATCCCTCAAGAACACAAGAAAACATACTAAGGATAATAGAAGACAATAAAAAATAGCTTATGAAATTGATTACAAGGTTGTAAGATCCTGCTACAACAAACCCTCATATGACAAGCCTTGTAGAATCCTTACAATTTATCATGTCTCATGTAGCATCAATGAATGCATAAATTAGTTTTTGGTCCAATAAGAGGGAAGAATAAAAATATTTTTATGCAAACAAACTATCCCATGAGCAAGTAAAGAAAAATAAAATTAATAAATTTGACTTGTGTGCCCTCTTCATTGACCCATGAACTAGTCAACCCTTAGAAACTAGATGCAAGAGGTTCCCTATCCATTGGTGCCACCATGAAGAGATAAATAATCATTTTTGGGCTAGGTGGTGTATGGTTTTTTACCATCCTCCATGTAATAATGATGAGGTGACACAATACTTTTTGAAGAAATTCTATTGTTAATTTGTCCTCAATGAGTTTCTAAACTATTTTGAGTTTTTAGATAGAGTGGGGGCACAACATAACCCACACTTGGCACTAAGACCCTTGGGTAGACCTATGGTGGAGCATGTGACTGTTCCTTGTGTTGTGAAAGACAATGTCAAGGTGGACACCTTAGACTCCATTAGCTCACTCACTTAGAGTCTTATACAGTATGTGAGGCATCTAGTACAAGATGACGTGGATGAGTCTCCTAGGCCTCTAGTACAAGATGTAGTATTTTTTTCACCTATGATCTTGAGAGTAGTCAAGATGTAGCTACATAGAATACATCAGCTATAGAGGAGATGGTTATAAAAAAATCTTTGTTGAATGAAATATTTGACATTGATACTCATGTAAATTTCAGCAATTTCATTTAATTATGTTTATTACATTTTATTTTGAAATGTAATAATAACTAAATTAGTAGAATTATTATGATAAAAAATTAGGGTCAAAGTGCTCACACTACTTGCAACATTCCTAGAACCCCCTATTTCATGACATTGTCGAGTCCACAAGTATGCAACCAGTAAGGAAATATAATTATTACATGTGAATAGTTGAACCTTATATGATTGGTTTTGTCATAATTCACTTTGGATGTTGAATATTTTGATGGTTTACCTTTGACATTGACACCTTGCAGTAGTCATCATCAATGAACTTTCATCTAGGTAACCTTTATTGTTTAATGGTGTTATAAAACTATGTTATGTAATTTTGGTAATTAAACAACATTTGTTGTTTCATTTTTAGATGTTGACATAAAATACTCCTCTTGATGTTTGTGCCATATTGGACCATGGTGTTGTTGCAGTAGTAGCAAGTTCTTCTCCTTTGATAGAGGTATGAGATAAATTAATAAATTTCACATTATATTTGTTCTTTTATTGGTGTATTATTAAAAAAATTAATAATACTCATGTATTTTTATTGATATCTTGATTCTTGCTATAGGTACTTGTGACTTTAGATCATCAACGTGTCCCTTTTGTGGATGAACATCTTGATTATTTGTATGTGGTAAGTGATTATTTTTTATATGTCATTCTATAATTAAATTTATGTATATACTTTGTATTGTACTAGATGGACATCCAGAGAAGTCTAGAGAGGAGGATGAGTGAGTGCACTCAAAATATACTAGCATGATATGCATCTCCATCCATGCGACACTCAAAGGAAACTCGTGATCTATTTCCTTCCCTTGGTGGGAAATGACTACATTAGGGTCCTTTGTTGTATGCCTATGTGGCATTTTTGATATTATCTTAAACTATCAAGAATTAAGCATTTCAATACTTCACAAGAGTGTCAAGAGAGTATTCAAGATCATTTCTAAGGAATTCAAGGGAAAAAAAATTCATCATTTGTTGCAGCAATTCAAGATCCAACATCATATCAAATTCATTAGTCATTAAGCATGTTGTTGAGCTAGTGTTGTGATGTAGCATTAAAGATCCATTTACAAGCATTGTTAGATATAAAAGTTCAAGATCAAGATCTACATTCTACATGGCCACTTCATGTTAGATTTTTTATTTACATCTCAAGACATCATTCGAACTATCATTGTTCATGTTTCATATTTCATGATTCATGTTCATATTTCATTGTTTCATCATAGGGTTTAATTACCTAAACAGGGTTTGACCTAGGTAAACTCTTATTCCTCACAATCAACAAGCTTTTCCCTCTCTAGATGTGTGATTACAAACCTAGGTGTCTTGTAGCTTGAATATACTTTGAAGACAAAATTTCAAGGTTGAGAGAAGTTTTCAAGTTGTCACAAGGTTGTCATCTTCACGAAAAGTCACCTATAGGTCCGAATTTAGAGTTTTAGATCTGCAAATGAAGTGTGGAAGGAAGAGAAAAGATAGGAGTGTAGATTCAAGCCTTAAACCTCCAAAAAATTAGAGTGTGATTGATAAGCAATTTGTGGCATATGAGACCCAATATAGGGCCTTTCCATATTTTAGGAGATCTAGACTCACCACTGTTAGATTCTTGTTTCCACCCAAAAACCCTAGTTTGGGACTAAATCACCTAGACTGGCATATGAGTCCTAGTGGGCATCAAACAATAGGTTTTCAAGGTGTTGGATTTTTTTGAGTTCATCCTTCTTCTAGGTGCACCTATGTTCATTCTCAGTTTGTTATTCTACATTTTAGTTCCATTTCCTAGGTCAAATAGTTAAGTTTTGCATAATACTTTGCATGTTACATTCATTTCTTGTCTTTCCAAGCCCTAGCTTTGTGGTGAACCCCCTTTTAGTCTCTAATCAAACCCTAGGACAACCTATAGTAGATCTATTTCCTTCATTCCATCCTTGTATTGACATCTTTAGGGTTTCCTTGAGTGAAACAAGAATATGAAGTAGGAACCCTATCTCCTTAAAGATATAGAGCCCCCTTATTTTTGATCTTTCATTTTGGTGAACCTACATTTAGAAAATCTTAATTTTGACTTGGACCGCATCATAATCCTATATCTAGCTTGCATTAACATTGCATTAGGTTTTGCATTAGTTAAATTACATCTAGGGTTTATAAATTTTGCATTAGTGAAAGTGCATATAGGTTGTATTTTTGCATCTTGCAACATTAAATTTCAACTAAAATCTACATTTCTCTTAGCCTAGACATCATCCTAAACAAAAAGCATAAAATTTACACATAATTTGTTGAAAATGGTGCAAAAACCATAATTTAGGACTCATATGCCCCTCTAGGAAATTTAGTCCCATTACAAGTGGTTTTTCCTAGTTTTTGGGTATTATATGGTGACTGTTATTTGGCATTCATACCCTTAAAAAACCCTGACTAGGAATCATACACCCCTCTAGGCAATTTAGCCCCAAAATAAAGCCTAAAACTACCTTTTACAACACTAAAAACCTTGTTTTTGTATTTCTCAAGCTTGTTGGTAACCTATAGTATTAGTCTGAAAAGTTTTAGGAATTTTTTATTTTATATATCTAGGTCAAAAACATCAATTTAGGGTAGTCATTTTATAAATCATTTTAGTAACAAAAAGAATTAGATCTAAAAATGTTCACATTTCTGAAAATTTGCATAATATGGATAAAAGTACTTTTCACTTCTACATACACAATGTTTACATTCATAAAGCACTGTGTAAGTTTGATAAAAGTTCTTTTAATTTTTGGATACACATTGATTGCATTCTTAAAGCATTGCATACATTGGATAAAAAAAAAATCATCTTTGGATATGCATTGTTTACATTATTAAAGCATTGCTTGAGATGGTTAGAATTACTTTTAATTCCTTGTCAAACAATGTTAGTATCTTACCTATCTAGGCATGCTAAGAAAAAGTTCATATCCCCTCCCTATGAGAATGATTTAGTGAAAAAGAATACAACCTTGGGCAATCATAACAATAATATTCATTCTTCTCCCAATATCTCTATTATTTGTGAAGAATATATTTTGGTGTTAGAAGAACTAATCATTGAGAGTTTTGAGAGTCCTAGTAGTTTCTCTCCTCCTACCTATCTTATTGGACAAGACATTGTTGAATAAGAGGACACAATCATAGGTAATCATGATGATCGAATAATACAACAAGAGATCATTTAAAATTCAACTAGTCTACATTCACCCCCCTACACCTTCCCCTCTTGTGATAATGTTTTAGAAGATGAAATTGTGAGGAAGATATATTGGTGTTATATGATCAAATATTAAGATCTATGACAACCCTCTTTATGTTTCTTCCCCTATCTAACCTATTTTAGAAGACATTATGGGACAAAGGAATGAAAGTATGGATAATCATGACAATCACATTGGTTCTTCTCCTAGTATCTCTCCTAGTTGTGAAGAGGATAGTTTGATGTGAGAAAATTCAATCGATGATAGTCATGAGAATCTTATGTGTATCCCTTCCCCTAGGGAAACCATTATTGAACAATACAATGAAATCGTTGAGAAACAAGACAATCCAACCATAGATAACTCCATTACTTGTGATGAAGTCATTTTAGAAGATCCAACCTTAGAATGTCATGAACATCTAGTTTGGATTTATCCTAAAAAATATCCTACTAGGAAAGATATTATGATGGAAGAAAATGACAATATTTTGGCTTCCTTAGATAATGGTAAAAACATGACATTAGATTCCCCTTCATTAGAAAGAAATCAAACCAAAACCACTGAGGTGTTGAATGTGCAAGTGTCCATTATACCCCCCTTGATTAATTGGCCTCCTATATACCCTATGGTACATCCTAAAAATTCTCTAATCCTTTACCTGCCTTCACACAAATCTCAAACTCAAAAACAAAGCCAAACTTATCCTTTACCCACCTAAGAATAATGTTTCGTAGTAGCCGAGTTATAACATTGTTGCTCATGTTTTCAAGAGACACTACAATTATGCATTGGTGTTGTCATTGATGGCAACCCTAGTCAGTAATAGGATCTACATGACACCATTTTCTCACACCAATAGTTAGATTGAGGACAACCAGGAAGAATAGAGAATCTAACAATTTGGTGTTCACCGATTCACTTGTAGATTTCTAGTTGTTATTTAAAGTTGTGGATCTCAAGAAAGGTTCATCAGTGTATTTCTTGTGTTATCTAGAAATTTTAGTGCCTCATACCAAGTCATGTGTAAGTTTGGTGATCCAGTTGATACTTTTCTATTTATCAGTATTTTGGAGCCGACTCGGTTGATATAATGTGTTTTGGATATTCAAGGAATGATTATTCAAAAAAAAATTTGTTCACTCATCTTGATTTGGGTCTGAGCTAAGTTGTGGATGATTGTTGTGGATGCACATTAAATAATTCTTAATATTTGAGCTGATAGTTGCTAATATTTTTAAGTCTTATTGAAGCCGACTTTTTGCGATTAAATTGTTAGTCGCAGATATATGTGTATGATCTATTATATCATTTTGTGATGTATGAGTGGTGTATTAATGTGTATTGCAAATATCATAAGAGTGTTAAAGCGATTTTATGCATAGTTTCACTTGTGCATAAAGATTTTGTTGTGCAAGTCAGAGCAAAGTAGAGCAAAAGTTCAGTATCAATCTAAAGGAGAGATTATCGACAACTAAGCCTAACTAGAACTATAATCAAGCATTTGTAGATGTTATTCTTCCAGTTCATTCTCTTGGATGTAATCCAAATCTCTGTAAGGTAGTGTGCCTTCCTATTTTTAGTAGTGAGCTCTAAGTAGTGAGCTTGAATGCAAGTGTATTCCCATATTGTAAACTTCTTTTTGAGTATACTTAGATTATATTGTGGATTGGCCATACACTGTGGTTTTTCCCCTAACAGGGTTTCCATGTAAAAATCCTTGGGTTATGGTGTTATGGTTATTTTCTTTCTATTTCTGCATATATCTTTTGGTTGAATACTTAAAGTTGGTTAGTGATCAAAATAATAAAGTTAATTTTTACATAACACCGATTCATCCCCCCTCTCAGTGTTGCATGTTTCCAACAATTAGTATTAGAGATGGTCATAGGTTCAAACCTCTCACTTGTATTAGAGAAAACTAGCTATTCCAAGTATAATTAGGTGATCCTCATTTTAGAAAAAGAAGAACATGTTGAATTTCACAATTTACTCATGGAGATGCAGTTAGAATTGTTCAATATTTTAGCTCCTCTAGTGGTTTAGCGGCATGCATGGATCTTTATGACACGTAGTGATAATGTCTTTTCTAAAATGGTTCTTGTCTAGTAATCTTTTTTCCTTTTGGTCATTTTCAAGACCATTAATTTTATAATGTAATAGTTTTGGTATGCATATATATATAAACCTCTGAATTAATAAAAGAAAAGGGGGAAAAGAATAAGAAAAGTAGAGTAGCAATTTTGGGTTTTCAACATAGTTTTATTGTACAGAAATGTGGAGACTTTGAGCTCACTTATGGGAATTAAAGAAATTGAGAGATATTTTAAATTTTTTTGCTTATTAACATTTCCTTTGATTGCAACCGAACTGCGCTTCTTTGCAATCTCTTTAATGTTTATCGGTTATATCAAGCTAAGTATGTGGTTATTTGTGGAACTTTGAATCTAGGGTAATTCATCTATTGAAAGAAATTTTTTGATCATTCTTTTCTTATTTCTCGTTGTAGGTTTAAGATAAATAAGCTTTGTATCATTTGTCTACATTATTCTCATTCTAAATTGACCTATCACATTTACTTTCATGGTTATGGGTAAATGTTTGTGTTCCTTTTCTTCTTTGTGGTTAAAAGCATACCCGATTTTCTCGTTCATTGCATATCATTAGAAGGTAGATGTGCCTTGTAAAATAAGTAGAGAGTACTTACAAATACTATTGCAAGTGACTCAGTTGTTGATGATATTTTTTCTTCTTTGTGGGAATTTTGAGTCATTTTTAGCGTTTATTTTTTGAAGGACAAATTTGTCAACCAATAGATTTTTGGTGACTCCACTAGGGGAAACAAAGTGGCTGGTGCTTTTTTCTCTCAGAAATCTAAAGGTGCCTCCCCGAGGATAGAGGTTGGCGACTCTACAAGAAGTAATGCACTCAAAAATATTCTATTCTAGGGCCTATGTTGATTTTATTTCCAAATTTACATTATGGCATTGAATTCCTCCCAACCATGGGGAAGTATTTTTGGGCTTCTTTCTTTACCTATATACTCACCATTTCCTGAAGGATCAAGGAAGTATTTTCTGAAATTTTATGGAGAAGATTCTTAGGATGTTGAAAAACACATTTTGGCCTTCATAATTGCCTGTGGTATTTTGGGGGTAAGTGAAGAAGATGAATTTGTCAGATTGTTTATTGAATCTCTTATTGGACTTGTCACTGATTGGTTTTGTTACTTAGAATATGATTGCATAACTGATTGGAATTCATTAAAGGATAAGTTTTTGGGAAGGTATAAGGGTCTTGTTGATGAAACCACTTTGTTAAGTCATTTTTTTAATATTCATAAGCAAGAGGATAAGAGGATTAGAGATTTTGTGGATACATTTAATAGGTTTCTTATAGAAAGATTCCTACTTCCATTCAGCCAAATAAACAACATCAACTTTGCACTTTCATTTCTTCTTTGCACCCAGATGTTCAATTTTGTTTGAAAAGGTGTAAAATAAATGACATTGAAATTGTGCAAGAAGAGGCTATCAAAATTGAGGATGATATGACTCAAAGTGGTCTATGGAAGATAAACCTGTTTGGGTCAAGCAATGAAGGTATAAGAAATCCCATCTTACCGAAATCAATTCCTCAACCTATAGAGTTATGTAATACACATAGCTTCCTACTGTTGAATATTGCAATCTCTCTATTTTTTACCCTGAACATTTTAATAGAAAAAGAGAAATCAAGGAAGAAATTAATTCTTATGGAAATAGAAGAATTGAAGCCTTTTATTCTCGGTATGAACAGGATGAATCTATGGATCACTCAAATCATAGAGAAAATGAACAATTCTTCCAAAATGTTGACCTTGAAGTTGGTAGTACAAGTGAAGTTGTCTCAGCCTCCTTGTTTGCAATAGAGATGCACTCATTCACTTTTACAACTAATGAAGAATCACTTGAAAGAACTCAGCATGAAGAAGAATGATGCAGGAGCATCCAGTGGTGTAAGGGCAATCTTGCATCACCCAAAAATAGTTAAATTTCAATTTTCTCAGTTTTTAGATATTTTTACATTTTTGGATACCCTTTTCATCATAATGAAATTCCCAATGTACGGTTTTTATTTTCTATTCCTGGGTTGAAAGATATTGTAGTTTTAGTTACCTAGATTTGCACCTAAAAATCTTCAGAGTTAGATTTGAGGCACTTAGAGTTCCCGGAACGGCCCCAAAACTTGTTGAAATCGGCGTAGCGGATTTCTAGTGCATTATTGACTTCGAGACCTTTCCAACGGTTCAAACGGTTCATGAATCAGGGTCCCGGATCAAAAGTTATGGCCCCAGGAAGTTGGCGCACTTTCTAGAAGATACAATTGCAAAAGTTCTTTTGAAATTTGAACTTGAAGTTGTAATTTTCAGTGCCAAACCGCCTAAACTCAAATTTGAATGTTGTTTTGGCTCCAAACTAAAGAGGAGCTCTATTTATGGGAAGGTTTCTAATTTTTGGGTAGCTTTTTGGGGACAAGCTCGTATATTGCAAAAGGGTTATTCTGTAGCTTTCTATAACTTGCATGTGTTGTAGAACTTGGGGATTTGAGATCCTCTGCATGTAAGAAGCTCCATTTTCTAAATAATAAAATTATTCTCTTGTTTGTGGGTTATTTTCTATGTCTTGGGTTGTGCCCTCATCAAAGAAACTATCAACATCTTATCTTTTAATCATATGCAGGTGGAGTATGAAACTTTCAAATTTTCAGAGCAAGATGGTACAAAAATAAGCTTGCAAGAAGTTAGAAACGGTATTTTTTTTAATCTTTCCATTTTGAAGATCTTGATACCCAAGGTTATGCTGGGTATGGTATTGAAAATGATCAAGAAAATGAATATGTTTAATTTCATATTATTCACCCTCCTAATCAGTGTCTTTGTGAGTGCAAGAATGAATTTTTGTGTGAAGTTGTTGTGACTGTATTGCAAGATATCAACATGGGTGGTGAAGTAAATCATAAAATTGTTTAATCAAATTTAAGGAAGGAAGAAGGAAATGTTTCAGTTGGGACTACTTTTATTGGAAAAGATGAAAATTCCCAGCTCAATACATTTCCATTTTTGTAGGAAATTGATGATCAATCTTCTGATTTACATGATTTTGCATCTGCTATCAAAAAGATAAAGCGTATTTTGGAACGCAATGGAAGGTGCGTCACAAGTCAAAATTTAGGATTCCCAAATGATGTAATCACTTATATTTATGGTACCAAAAGAAGGGTTTCATCTAATGGTTTGTGTGTGGGTTGTCTAATTTGAGGTCTGCTCTCTTTAGGCTAGTCAGAACGTGTGTGTTACTAGGTTATACCTAAGGAAATTGGGGAAAACGTCAAAGGTCTTATGTTGGGTGATATTGGTATGAGTATCCAAATAGAAAAAGTGCATAATGAAGATTGGCTTCTTGAAAATCAGATTACTGATAAAATATTCTTCTATGAAGTAACTCTTTTCGGTTTAATTATGTTGGTCACTAGTTGGCAGTTAGTTGTATGCATGCTCCTCATTCACCCAACATTATTTCATACAGGGTGTTATTTCTCTCAACCCATGAATGGTTTTTCTTAAATACTAGGTTATCTAGAGGTAGGGTCCTTGGACCATGTACATAGTTGAAGTTTTGGTTGTGTTGGTAACTTAGTTTCCTTTTCTGCTCTGTCTTGTTTTGGCTTGCTTTTTCTTGGGTTATGCCTAGTTCCCCTCCACCCTTCTGCAAGCAATACCCGATCCTTCTAATTTTCTTTGACTCCTTGGCCCAATGGATTTATACACTGCTCCTTGCATTGAGTTCTGGGTTCCATGCTTCATCCTTCACAATCCTTGTCCCCAATCAAAGCCAATGCTACCCACTAATTTTTTTTTGTTTTAAAAGACATGTAGTTTTTTCCTTGAACTAGAATGGTCTTCTTTTCATGCCTTTAATTCATTCATGGTTGTGGTCCTTGCAAATTCCATAACCTTTATTGCACAATTTTGTGATTATATAACTCAGTTGCTAGTTTCAAAAGTTATAGATATACTAGACTACCCAATCCTCCTTTCACTCATCCTCGCCTAACTGATTTATGTGTCAAAAGTTCTTAAAATTCTAGAATCCACGATATGCAATTCTGTGGTTCAAATTTTGTGTGATCCTATGATTTTTCAAGCATTCTCCTTGGTTTTTGAATGCCGCCAACCCATTTAATTATATGTACGACATATCATGTAGTTGTCTTTTCGAGAGTTATGGGATGCAAATTTGATCCCTAGACATGCTCCTCAACCAATGGTGCATTAATTATACCTCTTAAATAGCAATTGTAATGGAAGCTTGCTATGGTGGCAAGATTGTATTGAAAAATTGAGGATCATCATTACCTACTGGTGTAATTAAATAAGTCATTTGTAGAGTAAGTTGGCAATACTATAGAAATATGGTTTCCTTATCAACCAAGCAATTCAATATTGTACTTCCTGGTGAGGTTAGAGAACGGGAAGATGAACATGTGCCTATCATGCAACTTGATTTGAATTGGCCAGAACAAAGAACAATTTGACCTCATTTTTTGAACTGTGTTCGCTAGCTTGGAAAGAGAAAACTAGCTATGCCGAGTGTAATCGGGTGATCCTCGTTTTAGAAGAAGAAGAACATTTTGAATTTTGCAATTTGGTCATGGAGATGCGGTTAGAATTGTTCAAGATTTTGGCTTCTCCAATGGTTTAGTGACATGCATGGATATTTACAACATGTAATGATAATGTCTTTTTTGAAATGATTCTTGTCTAGTAATCTTTTTTCCTTCCGGTCATTTTCAAGACCGTTACTTTTATAATGTAACAATTTTGGTATGCCTATATATAAAAACCTCTCAATTAATAAAAAAAAAAGAAGGGGGAAAAGAATAAGAAAAGTAGAGTAGCAATTTTGGGTTTTCAACATAGTTTTATTATACATAAAGGTGGAGACTTTGAGCTCACTTATGGACATTAAAGAAATCAAGAGATATTTTGAATCTTTGTGTTTATCAATATTTCCTTTGATTGCAACCAAATTGTGCTGCTTTGTAATCTCTTTAATGTTTGTCTATTATATCAAGTTGAGTATATGGTTATTTTTGGAACTTTGAATCCAGGGTAATTCATTTGTTGAAAGAAATTCGTTGATCATTCTTTTCTTATTTCTCGTTGTAGGTTTAAGATAAATGAGCTTTGTATCATTTTTCTAATTATTCTCATTCTGAATTGACCTATCACATTTACTTTCATGGTTATGGGTAAATGTTTGTGTTCCTTTTCTGCTTTGTGGTTAAAAGCATACCCAATTTTCTCATTCATTGCATATCATTAGAAGTTAGCTGTGCCTTGTAAAATAAGCAAAGAGTACTTAAAAATACTATTACAAGTGACTCAATTTTTGATGATATTTGTTCTTCTATGTAGGCATTTTGAGTCATTTTTAGTGTTCATTTTTTGAAGGAAAAATTTGTGAACCAACAACCTACAAATCTGCACATAAAAAGAGAGGGAAAAATTGTTTGTTTCTGGTGAATGGGGGTTTGCCTTGGTCAAACACCATTTTGGTAATTAAACCTTGAAATGAAATAATCATAAAAGGATGGAATGAAGAATGAACACTAGCTTCTTGAAACTCACCAAACCCTTTAATGGCTACCCTTGGAGGACTAAAGTCTAACACATCTCTCCAAGGATTAGATCTTGCATGAAATGGCTTGATTGGATGATTTATTTGACACTTGATTTGATGCTTGAAAACTTGAAACCTACATCTCAATCTTAACTCCAAAAACATGCGTGAACACACATAAACTTTTACATCATTATAGGATCTTAAATGTTGCTATAGATGAATGATAAATTTGATCTTGAATGCTCTTGACAATAATATTTGCTCATGTGAAAGTTGACTTATTTTTAGATGTTTTGAATTGATAAAAAGTCTATGTATTTATAGGTGATTTTCTAATTTCCCAACAATTAAAATTCAAAAGATGACAATTGCAATTTGAATTGGGATCATTAAAATACCAACAAAATCATATTAAAAAATAGGGTCCTAAGTATAAGGAGGACCCATTCGCCCTTGGGAAAATGGTTTTAGGCCCTAAACCTAGGACAAACATTTTCCAAGATGTATAAATTGATGTTTGCAATTGTTTAATACAAGTTCCCCTTTTCAGAAAATGGGATTAATTAGGCTTTTAAATGCATAATTGGTTCAATTAGAGGCTTAATTAAGTCCATTTTAATTAAGGGACCAAAACATAGTGTGAAAATGTAAAGTTGTATATTTTAAATACACTACACTCATTTATGGCATTCCTCTACTTATACTATCCTTATATGGTTATAGTCATCATTTTTTTAACTATTGCAAACCTATTGTTGACATGTCCTATGTAAAATTTTCATGACTATTGTCATAGCTCATCATGATATAAGTGTCTTCCATTTATTAATAGTAGATGATTATCTTATGTTCTTTCAATGCTATCTTCACTATGAGCTTTTGGAACTTCATATTGACGGTCCTTTCATATCAAAACTATCTTAGGCTTGCAATATCTTATCTTTTGATGCTACTAAATCCCTTAAATATTACTATACAATGATTTCATAGGTTATCTTCATTTCCTTAAATGACTATCCTATGTTCCATGATGATTGCTTCTTTCATGGACTATCTTTTCCTTTCTTCTAAAAACTTGTGTCTCTCCATGATCTCTCTTGTTGTTGACCTCAAAAATCATTCATGAAAACCAAATCTTAGATCAAAATTCATGTATGGTCTATCACCTACTTATCACCATAGTCTTTTGTAGGTGTGTGAATTTATTGTGAACAAGGTTTGTCACTATATCATGATATGTAGACTACCCTCTTATGCTCTAAACCATCCTATAATTGTTGACCAATTCACTCATGTTTAGAAATGCCACTTCCAAGACTGTAACATTTTTCACATGATGATTTTAAACTTGGTGTGGGCTATATTTTATTCCTTAATCACTAGTATCTTTTACCTTGTGCTACTTGAACTTTTCCATTGACTTATGAACACCCTCCCTATAAGGCCTTTTTTTTGTCACTGTGAACTGTGGATTGGAAACCTTTGACACACCCCATACTATACTGGTGCCTATCCCTTATTGCTATATTCACCTATGATTGGCTTGTCATATGGGTTTTACCTTTAGAGTGACTACCCTCTCATTCACTGTCACTTTGAGATAATCTCAATAGGGCTATGAATTATATAGCTATCCTCAACTTTAAACTTTCATCCAAAACCCTAACCTAGGTCTTAGCTATGGTTTGGATTATTATTTTTGTTTATGGATGCCATTTTTGGTATTTTGTTAGCTATTGAATTTTTTATAGTGTTTGTCCATTATTTCATGGTGATTCTCCATTCTTCATGCATGATACTCTAACATCATAGGTATATCTTTTATACATAAATATCAATCTTCTTATAATCATCTATCATATTGACCCTTCTTGTGGGTTTTGATCTAACTTTATACACCCACAACTTTATAATATAATCAATAACCACTGAATGGAAACACAATGTAGAATCCATAGGCCTTCATGAAACCGTTATTGATTTTCATCTTCATTGGAAAGAATGTCATTCTTCCTTTGTACTTGGTTACTTTTCAAAGCTCATTCCAGATTGATTACCCCTATGAGTTGTAAGGTATTGATTGTAACCAACCTAATTTTTCCTTTGTTTCATTCATATCAGATGTGAGGGTTTCATCAATAATTCTATCATTTTGTATGCATCTTAATCCTTGAAACTCTCAACCTTATTTTTACATATACCTTCTACATGCAAATCTTAAAATGAAAGCTATAGGAAATTCATTTTATAGTGAAGATAAAAATTAGAGGGCAGATATATAACAAACTTTCTCTTTATTGTCATGTTGATTACCATGACTTGAAGTCATTGTCATGTATAGGAAATCCACGTTACTCAACAAAAATAGCTTTTCAAATAGCTTTGGTTATCATACAAAACTCTTAAACAGATATGTAGAGGGTGCTCACATAGCCTAAAACCCTAGGAGCTCAACTTCTACATGAAATCTAGATATTTCGAAAGCTTTCCCTCCCTTTGCATGCACATGAAACCTTATTTTTTCCCTTTGTACATGGGAAAGATGTATTTGAGATGAGTTTTAGTAAAATCCTTTTTTGACATAAGTTCCATAGAAGAACACAATATGACTCATGCATCATGTAAGGATAAAAGACTCAAGACAAGATCTAACTAAACCAAACCTTTAATAATGCCAAAAACCTTAACGTTTGCATCATATTGTAGTTTAATGCTTTATATAATCAAATCAATTTACACATGACCCCTAAAATCAAAGTTATGTACCACGTACCATATCCTCCTTTTTGACTTTTTATCTTTTAGAAATTTATTATTTGTATGGTATGAGCTCCATAGGTCCTCATTGTTCTCCACTATTTCCCTCCTTTTTTCTTTTGATGTATCAATCTTCTGCAGAGGATAGTTCTTGCATTATCACCCCAAAATACTAGAACTAGCACTTGCACCCAAAGGAGGTGCAAGGAATACGTTGATAGAATTTTATAGTTACCTGTAAATTTGAAGGTGTTTTATTAAGGAGTTATTTGTTTTAAATTTTGAGTCTTTTAAACCATACATGTATGAAGGGAAGTTTGCATAAATTTTGATAATAATCATTTTATTTACAAAATCAACATTAATTGAAACAATTATCTATTTGTAATTCTATAATGTTTAAAATTGACATTAGGAGAGACTGCAACAATACTTCCAAAAATTTATAATCAAATTACATTATGCACCTTAAAGAGATTGCTTCAATAAAAAAATAGTTTTGTATGGTTATACAATGGAAAATAAAGAAAATTTTGCGAGCATAGAAATAAAAAACCAAAAGGATCATGGCTACATCACAAGAGAATACAAAATATGATGGATGGTGGATGAAGTCAAAGATACAAAATCTAAAGATAGTGAGATTCAAATATTTAGAAGTCATTGTCCTCAGTCCTGATTAACAAGGAACTAGGAAAAAATAGATAGAATTATCTACTCCTAGATTAAATTGCATTTCTACACTAACTATTGTAATTATCATATGGGTTGGTTTTGCAAGTTATTAAATAATATGGAATCCCTTATGATTATCGAGCTTTGCAAGCTCTACTGCATGCATTTGATAAAGGAAACTAAGCCATGTCAATTCATTATCCATGATTTTTGCAGCAATGTATGGAAAATAATAAGCATACCTATTTTTTGGCCTTTGAATCCTTTCCTAACGATGAAAAATCATTAGTGACTCTTGACCTGAGTAATACCATTGGAATCACAAAGTGTAACACTAATTTGTGATGGTGTTAAACCCTTCTTGGAAAACTTGCAAATATTTTGAGGAATATAACTTGATTGAATTGTGGTATATCTGAAATAAATGAGTAAAAATGTTGGATTGATCCCTGAATGTTAGAAGAAATCTTTACAAATTTATACAATCTAAGATCATTTTTTTAAATCATCAGATTATTTATAAATGGGAGAGCTTAAAGAGAATTGTTAGATTCAAAAATGAGATAGTGAGATTCAAAAAAAATACTAACATGGCACAATCACTATTTCTATGATGTGTAGGTTCATGCTTCATATTCATTTGTTTTTGCATCGAGCAATTTCCCCAATCTATCAACATTCCATTATGTTGCATATAAATCCTTTGATTTACATCTACTTCCTTCATATATTATGTTTATCTTTTTTTGTAACACTAATCATACATTTTATACTACAAGGAATTTACTTCTATTTCCCAATGTGTAGGCATATTATTGTACTATAAATCAAATTTTGTATCTTTGATTTCATATTCCATCCATCAGATTTTGTATTCTCTTGTGATGTAGCCATGATCCTTTTGGTTTTCGTATTTCTATTCTCATAAGCTTTTCTTTATTTTCCAAGGTGCATGATGTAATTTGATTCTAAATTTATGGAAGTATTGTATTAGTCTCCCCTAATGTCAAATTTCTCATTTTATTGAAGAAACACATTCAACAAGAAATCTTCTCACTTTCTATTGCCACATTCAGCAAGAAACACATTTGGAGCTACATATCTTCTAGGTATAATACATTTGGTTGGGCTGCTTTCTAAAGTATTAAATTATCAAGGTCAACTAGAGAGCATGTTTCTCGGGAGAAACCTTCTCTTAGATCTTCTCTCTTGCACACAGAGTCATCTCCTAGATGGCCACTGATGAAAGGGGTTATTTTAATGGAAAAGATACTTAGGTCTCATAATGATGCTCAAAAAATGTTTGTGGTTGAATGGGAATTGAAGCTTCTTCGCAAGCACAAACAACTATAACTAAAGGGACCACTAATGAATGTGGTGAATTTGAGGGTTGCATTCCTTTGTTTACTTATTTATTTGGGTATGGCAAATTATAGTTGGGTTTGAACTTTGTTGCAGGGATGTATACCTCTGAAGATGTGTTACCAGAAATGTGACAGATACCCTCCATTATATGTTGTGATGGTTGAAATAGGTTTTTCATTGTGAATGGCCATTTCTAAGTCGGCGGCGCTATTTATTTACATTGCCAAGAATTCTCCCAAAAAAAATCATTGATCTATTTCTGCAAACCCGACTAGTCAATGTAATTCTTGAAAGTATGTGCTAACGGAAAACAACTTGGCCAATCAATATGATATTTTTTAGGATTACTTTTGAATGGAGAGGAGGCACCTATAGTTTATCTAGGTGTTTCCATGAGTTAAGGATTAGTTTTTTTATTAATGCAAATAAAATAGAGTTAATACATTTGAAGTTAAGGATTATACTTTTATGCATGAGAATAGAGATGGAGATAATACATTTAAATTTAAGGATTAATTTTTTTATGCAAAGTGAATACATTTAAAGTTAAAGATTATTTTTTTATGCATACTAATAGAGATGGAGTTAATACATTTAAAGTTAAGGATTAGTTTTTTTATGCATTATATTTATTTATGAAGGTTAAAATTTTATAATGAATCTAAATTTTTAAAAATGTATATGTATACAAAATACGTTTCTTATATGCAACCTACAAATACCTTGTTTCTTGTCACATTGTTGTTGTTGTTGTTTCTATTTCCATTTCTCATTTTTGGTAACATAGCTGTGAAATTATCTCTAATATGAAATAAAATTTAATTACTAGTATCCTATAGAGTTAAATCAACTATAGATATATAATATCCTTAATCAAGGATATTACAACAAAATGGTATATACAATATTGTAATAAAAGGAAATTATTATTATTATCTAGCTTTCTTATTTTCCTAAAAGTATTCAAATTGAACACATGTTTAGAAGTTATTTATTTTGGTTAAATTTAATAAGTTTGAGGTTGTGTGTTGAGATAAAAAGTGTCTAGACTTTGCTCTTTTTTTCTTGTTTTTCACTTGTTCCCATACCTTGTTTAATAAGCACAAAATTAATCATTTATAACCATTTTCCATTCCAATTGTTCCTAATATGCACTCTATATCACAACCAACCCATCCAAACTTGGACACCTTATCTTTTTTCACTTGTCATTCCATCTACCTTAGATGCTACTACATCCATTTCATTCAAAGCCAATTGTCTCTCTTTTCATTCTCGCTTTTCCACTTCACTCAACATACCAATTGTTTATCTTGCTAAAAAATAATTTTGTATTATTGTTTTAACTTTCTTATTTTTCTAAAAGTATTTAAAATCAATAAATTTGCTTAAAAATATTTATTTTGGTTAAATTTATTAGGTTGGAATCAAGTGTTTTGAGATGAAGAGCGCCTAGACTTTACCCTTTCCCTCTTGTTTTTTAATTCATTTAGAACCTTGTGTAATAAGCACAAAAATAATCATTTTTCACTATTTGGCATACCAACTATTCTTAAAATTGCACTCTATATCATTAATAACGAGCACAAAATTGATCATTAATAATTATTTGGCATACCAATTGTTCCTAAATATGCACTTTGTATCACAACTAACTTGTCTAGACTTGTAAAATTTATTTATTTTTACTCCTTGTTATTCTTTCTACCTTAGACACTATCACATCCATTTTATTCAAACAAAAAAATCCTTGATTTGATTCTTTTTTTTCACTTCACTTTGTATGCCAATTTTATCTTGTTCTCAATCATTGTTTTTTTGTTGTTAAACAATCATATTTTTCTTAAGGAATTAAGGGGATGAACTCATAGATTTATTTTTTTTTAAAGTAGAGAAGAAGCAACAACAATCATCTATAGAAAAAAGCATAATGAACAACCATAATGTTGTAGAAACTATAATCTTGAGAAACACTACATACACACCCATGTTGATACTACACTTGATCTAGCTTAGGCATACTACACTCCTTCCATGGTCCAACCTCCAACTTTTCAAATATATTTTTGGGACTTGACCAAGGTACATGTGTGTTCAAGTTAGATGCTTCCACATCCTAGCACAAGTTCCCAATCATTCCCATAACACCACCCTATTTAACATAAAATATTTTCATTGCAAGTCCAAGTTGCAAGTTGACAATAAACATGATCGTGAATATACAAATACCTCTATAACTTAAAAACAACTCTACTGTTGTATAAGCATTACCAGATCAAAGTTGACAAGACTACATGCAACAACATCCAACTAAGATAGAGCTCAATGACAAATATATAAATTTTGATACCATTTCAAGAATCTTTGTCTTGTTTCAAACCAATACAAAATAGAGAGTAAAACAACATCAAATACCACTACCAATCGAAACTATTACAATCCATTTTCTCTCACATTTACTTTCTATAATTAACTTCATCCTCTTCTTATATCATTGAATTTAAAATCTAAATATATTTAAATGTTGTATCATATTTTAATTTTAATTTTAAATTCAAAAAAACATAGGTACCTCAATAGATTAGATTTTCAAATTAACATATTTTTAATTTTAGATAGTGATAGATCCATTATTTCTAAGGGAGAAAATCTCATAATTGTAACAAAGGATTTCAGCACCTTAGGACTTTCTTCTACTTCTAGGGTTTTTCACCTAAAAGGAAAAACAAGGTCCAAAATCGGAAAATGTTACACTCAAAATCAATGCCATAGGAATGAAGTATGTTTAAATGTAATGATTTGAATGCAATAAATTGAAAAATTAAATGAGTTACTAATACAAAACCTAGGTAATGTTACTTTTTTGAAAATACATTGTGATATGTAGAACAAAGTGCGCCTAGAAGTTGGAAAGTGATGGGATGAAGGTCTAGAATGTTGCAGAAGATACTGGAAAATGCCACTAGGACTAATTTTCCATTTTGGGTGAATTAGTCTTGTTTCTGAGAAATTTTGTCAGAACAGGCTTTTGGATACTAGGTATTTAGATTTGAAAAAAGCCCTTTTTTAGGCTTCGTAGTGGGACTAATTCGCCACTAATGGTGAATTATTCCACCTCTAAATTTTTGAAGATTTAGGGTTGGAAACTATATTCTTCAGCCTTCCTTTTTGTTCCTAATAGGTTATCATATCTGAAACTATAGAATCTGACCTGTAAGTGTTCTCCAAATTATTTTAGGGCTTTGACCACCTTGAATAGCTTTGATAAATTGATGAATACATTTCCACCTTTTGTTCTTTTCCAAATCTACATACAAGACCCGCAAATCACATGTAAAGAAGGAAAACTTTATTATTAGGGCATGGGGGTTTTCCTTGGTCAAACCCCTTTTAAGTAATTAAACCAAAATGAAGAAAGAATGCAATGGAGCATGAAACAATGGTGTTAGTACATTTCCATGATGTTTTATCTTGAATTTTTGCAATAAAACATGAAGAATCTTCCCTTGAATGTCTTAGGAAGCTATCTTAATGACTTGTAATAATAAAACCCTAGCTTGCTTGACTTGAGATGGAAGACAAATGATGAATGAGTTAAGTTGATGATGAGTTATGATGAATTAGGGTTTTAAGACATATTTATAGGAAACTCACCTTATTTTCCTATTAATTGGATCCCCAAGGCTGACATGAAAGACTAATAAACTTAAATTCTAGTTTTTCCAGCTCAAAACTCAAAAATAGCCCAAATGGGACTGATTTGCCACCCTTGGTGAATTAGTCCCACTTGGTAGGGACTCATTCACTACAAATGGTGAATTACTCCTAGAGGGGCCCATTTTCCAACTAGATTAAAGTCAAATTTAGTTTACAAGCCTTCTAAATTGATGTGAAAATGCAATTAAATATATTTTACAATTTTGAATTAAGGTAAAATGGGTTCATTAAGTCTAGAGAGGTGTGAAAGTCTTTTACAACACTTTACAACACCTTTACAAGACATTGACAAATGTATTTTATTTAATTTGCAAGGGTCCAAGACCTAGTGTGGATGTGATGTAAAACACCTTGCAACACTGAATCAAGGCCTCATTAAGTCCAATTTATCATCAATTATTCTCAAATAAAGCAAGTTAACTTTTTTTCTATGGTACATTTAGCCCCCACTTTAGTGAGAGGATGAACTTGCTTTAAACTCACACTAAAGTAGACATTCAAGAGGGGTCCAATTGTATCAATGCAGATGAGAAAGGATGAAAAAGATCAAAGGAGGTTGTGCAAGCCCCCAAGATCTAAGATCCTAATTCAAACCAACATGAGAAAAAAACTACATGCACAAGGTGAATGATTTGCAACAAAACAAGATACATGATCATGCAATGGAAAGTACTAGGAAGAAGAGAAAGGTGAAAATGAAAAGGTGGATCAACCTTCGACCGTTTGTCCAACACATTGTGGATTAGATCTAGGTTGTTTATTTTGAAATAAAATGCATACTCACTCTAGGGTGACAAAACTCTTGGTTATCTATTGGGTGAAGAGTCCCAAGTATACTCACTTTGGGGCCACAAAACTTCTAGTTGTCTGCGGGGTGAGAAATCTGCAACATACTCACTTTGGGGCCATAGAACTTCTAGTTGTCCATGGGGTGAGAAATCCACAAGGGGGCTATGGGGAAATTCATGCCTTGAAATGGGCTTCTCACTCAACCATATCAAATTTATGCCTCCTGATAACTTTAGTAAGGCACCACAAAGAAAAATGATTTTCAAGTTCTATAAGGTAAGCAAAAATTTTTATGCTTGAAACTCATAGACAAATAGGTTGGGACCACAAGCATGCAAGTTGTGTTATGCAAGGTGGCCATATAACAATTGTTGTAAGTACAAAAATAGTGTAAGGTGTGCTCAAAGGGATTTTTCTTAGTTCATTTGAGGCCTCAACTTAGGGAACATCATGCTTAATGTTTCCAAGAGAGGACATGTGTCAAAAGAAGTATCACACTCTTGCAGGGAACCAAGCCCAATGACTCCACCAAGAAAAGGACATGTCGCAAGAAGAAAGAAATCACACAATGAAATGTAAGTGGTGATTTATGCCCTCACTTTAAAGCAATTGTGAACACCATTACTTTGAGCAATTCATTTAAAATAGAATGAGACATGAGAGATTACATGGAAATCCTTATGCCAAGTCATATGTTTTCAATAAGCTATTTCATGAAAAATGTAGTATGCCACATGCAAGCCAACTTAAGGTACATCATCCACATCCCAAGCTTGCTCGTATATGTTCTTGAAAGGTTAATGACTAGCCAAAGGAGGAAATTATGAGTGACATACAAGGACAAGGCTACATAACCCCTTTGCCCCACTTAGTGTAGGACAAGGGTGAGATAAAATAGTTGATAAGATGTAAGGTAGAGTGAAAATAAATATAAATTAGAGGGGTTAGGTTCCCCCACAAAAGGAAGAACACCAAGATCCTTAAAATTGTGGATTTTACTACTCAAGGCCTTACATTCATTAGTGGAATGACAATGAACTCTATGATAGGCACAAAATGAAGTCTTGTAATAGCATTTCTTTCAAGTTCATGGAGGGAGAGATGTCAAGTGTCTTGGAGGAGTCTCTACAAGATACCCTCTTGATAAATGATAGAAGGTGGTCCTATAGTTTGCAACAAAGATACCTCTTTCTTAGTATTAGTTTTCATATCTACACAAGACTCTTTATATTATGATATTTTGTTATCTCCTTTACAGGAGGGTGTAAAAGATAACAAATCCAATTCATTAGTTTTGTGTGAGATGACATTGATATTAAGCAAATATTTTGTTGTTTGTTTCATGTTTTTTAAAGGATGAGTTCCAAGACCACTAGTGTCAATGAGTGTAGGATGCATTATGATTAAGGTGGGATTTGATGAATTGTTTTTCATGGTGTTGATATTGAGTGAAGGCTTGGTGATTTCTATCAAAGGAAAATAACCAAGACCATGAGTTGTTTGTTGTGTGATAGGATCTATAGGGTTGTGGATACCTTGTTCATTAGCACCACATCCTTTTCCACTATATCCAAGTTGTTTCATAAGCTTAGATCCTTTTCCATAAAGCTTTTTCATTGCTTTTGGATCAGGTGGTGGTTGGTGATAATCATCATCAAAGGTGGTTGTGTAGGTTGGTTCATTGTCTAAAGTGGTTGAGGTGGATGTTTTTGAAGGATCGTTCAAATTTTGTGTTGACATGGCTACTTTTTCATGTGCCTTATTGGAATCTTTGTGTATAATCTTGTAGTCACCCATGAATTCATGTTGGAAATCCAAGGAACCCCAATCATCTTCTACAAGCTTTGTAACTTGTTCAATATGTTGTTCATTGTTGTTCTATTGTGTAGGTTCCACTGGTGTAGTTGATGTTAATGTGTTTAAGGTATTTTCTTTGTTTTTCGCAAGTTGTAAGACACTATAAGGTTCAGGGTCAGTGTCAAGGGTGTATAATTTGTTGTTGTAGATGTATTTCATTTTGTAATGAAGATTGGAAGGCACTACGCTCATTTCATGAATCCATGGTCTTCCTAAGATAAGGTTACATGAAATTTTATGAGGCATAACATGGATTGGTGTATTCAATGTGGTCACTCCAACTATAAGAGGTAAAATGATCACCCTGAGTGATTTCTTTTTGACATTGGCAAATCCCTAAATAGATAAAGAATCAATTTGAATGTTTGATTGATCAATGCCAAGCCTATCCAGAAGGCTCACACTACACACATTAAGGGAAGAACCAATATCAACAAGAGTTCTCTTTATCCCTTTTGTTTTGTATTGAGCTATGATCATGAAAGCATCATTTTGTTTTTACACATCCAAAGAGGGGAGTTCACTTTGGTGGAAAACAATGTCATATTTTAGTCTGTGAATCATGGTTGCTATATCAATTGGTTGTGCAGTAGAAGGGATAGTAACTTGTTGTAGGGATACTTGAATCATGTTTTGATAGTGAGGGTAGGCTTGAATAAGGTCCCATAATGATATCTTAGTAGGAGTATTCTTAAGTTTCTTGACAAGATCATACTCCTTTCGACCTGGTAAGAAAGGGTTAGGTAGAATAGGATTAGGAAAAGGTAAGGGTGTCGAGGTTGGTTGTGGTGGTTGTGGATTGTTTCAAGTGTTAAATATGTATGCGCAATAGTATGATGACTTTTTTTGTTGCAAAACATTGTTCTTAGGTGGGTAAAGGAAAAGTTCAGGTTGGAGTTGAAAGTTTGTTGGAAAGGGGGTAAAGGATGAGTTTAGGTTGGTTTTGAGTTTTTTTTTTGTGTGAAGGTGGGTAGATAATTAGAGCCCATGGGGTATGTTTTAGGTCCATTGATTGAGGGAGATCGAATGGACACTTGTGTATTCATAACCTCAGTGGTCTTGGATTGATATATCTCTAAGAAAGGGAAATCGAGAATAACCTCTTTATCTAAGGAGGACACATTACTATTGTTTCCAATTTCTTGGACCATGATAGTTTCCCTAGGAGGAGAATTTTGAGAACTTATAATCAAATGTTCATGAAATTCATGTATTAGTTCTTCTAAAAGGTCTTCAGATCACAAGTGGGGGAATGATCAATAGTGGAATTACCTTGCTCAATAAGGGTTTCCTTAGGTGAAAGGGGACAATTAAGATTCTCATGACTCTCATTGGTTGTGTTTTCTAACATCAAAGCACCTTCCTTACAACTAGGGGAGATACTAGGAGAAGAACAAGTATGATTATCATGATCATTTACAATTGCATTCCTTTGTTCCCTAAAGTCATCTAAAATAGGATAGGAAGGGGAAGGATCATAAAGAGGGTTGTTATAGACTAACATATCCTCATCATTTATAAGTTTATCTTCCTCAAAATCGCTCTCACAATCCAAAGGAGAATGGAATTTAGGTAAGGTTATGTTTAGGAATTTTTTTATGATTTGATTTTCTTGTGCTAAAAATATCTTCCCAAAGGGGATGAGGAGAAGGACAAACAAGATCCTCATGATTCTCAACAATTGTATCTTTTGTCACCAAGAGACCTTCGTAAATAAAAGGAGAGGTATTGGGAGAAGATCAAATATGATCATCATGAGTATCTATATTTGTATTCTCCTCTATCAAATCATCCACACAAATAGGATAGATAGTATGTTTAAAGCAAGTGTTATTATTTTCCCTCTCTTGTACTAAGAGACTTTCATAACTAGGGAATGCATTGAATGAATAACTATCATGTTTATTTACTAAATTTTTCTTTGCAAATCCGGAGAAGATTGAAACTAACATTTGGAAAAAGTAAACTATGCAAACTTGAAATGCAATGTAAGAATACAATTTTCAGTTTTCAAACAAGATAAAATTTTGATTAGACAATGTAGTGATTTGAAAATGACATGTTGTAGATGCAAAATTGAATTTGATAAATACATGAAATGAGCTAATGTATGCTATTTCTAATGAAATTCATGTAACAGAAACTCAACCAACTGATACATATAGTTGATGGCAGCAAACAAAAGCATAAAAATAGGGTTTTCAGCTCTTTAAAAGGCAGTTTTAGGGGTGAAAAGGGTGAAAAGGGACTAAGGCAGTTTTAAGGGTGAAAAAGGTGTTGTAAAGTGGTGGAAAATGAGTCCCATCAAGGATTTTTTTCAGAATTTAAAAAAATTTCTAAGTGATTTTGATGTTTTCTTTGTTGTAAGATGTAGACTTTAGATGAAAATTCAAAATTTTTGAAAATTTTAATGATTTTAGATGCCAAAAATGTAACCTAAATGCACTTTTCACAAATGAAAAATTTGAAACCTAGCATGCAAATTAATCCATGCAAACCCTAATGCAAGGTAAATGCAAGCTAGATCTATGATGAAGGACTCCAAATCAGAAAATAAAATTATTCTATAGGTAGGTTCACCAAAATGTAACAAAGGATTTCAACACTTTAGGACTTTCTTGCACTTCTAGGGTTTTTCACCTAAAAGGAGAAAGAAGGGCCAAAATGGGAAAATGTTACAATCAAAATCAATGGAATAGGAATGAAGTATGTTTAAATATAATGATATGAATGCACTGAACTAAAAAATTAAATGAGTTACTAATGTAAAACCTAAGAAATGTTACTTGTTTGAAAACACATTATGATATGCATAAATGAACTAGAAACATAAACAAACTGAAACAAAACTTAGTGAAACTGAATGGAGTGCACCTGGAGGTTGGAAAGTGATGGGATGGAGGTTTGGAATGTTGTAAAAGACACTAAAAAATCCCACTAGGACTAATTCACCATTCTGAGCAAATTAGTCTTGTTTCTAACAAAGTCTGTTGGAACAGGCTTCAGGATACTAGGTATTTAGATTTGCAAAAACTCTTTTTCAGGCCGAGCAGTGGGACTAATTTTCCACTAATGGTGAATTAGTACACCTCTAAATTTCTAAATATTCAAGGTTGGAAATTGTAGTCTTCAATCTACCTTTTTGTTCCTGATAGGTTGTCAGATCTGAAACTATAGAATCTAGCCTGTAAGTGTTCTCCAAACTTCTTTTAGGGATTTGACCACCTTGAATAGCTTCGAAAATTTGATGAAGACTTTTCTGCCTTTTTTTCTTTTCCAAATTTGCATACAAGACCTACAAATCACATGTAAAGAGGGAAAACTTATTGATTGTTAGGGCATGGGGGCTTGCCTTGGTCAAACCTCTTTTAAGTAATTAAACCAAAATGAAGAAAGAATGTAATGGAGCATGAAACAATGGTGTTAGTACCTTTACATGGTGTTTTATCTTGAATTTTTGCAACAAAACATGAAGAATCTTCCCTTGAATGTCTTAGGAAGCTATCTTAATGACTTGGAATAATAAAACCCTAGCTTTCTTGACTTGAGATAGAAGACAAATGATGAATGAGTTAAGTTGATGATGACTTATGATGAATTAGGGTTTTGAGACTTATATTTATAGGAAATTCACCTTATTTTCCTATTAATTGGATCCCCAAGGCTGACATGAAAGAATAATAAACTTAAATTCTAGTTTTTCCCGCTTAAAACTCAAAAATAGCCCAAATGGGACTAATTCGCCACCCTTGGTGAATTAGTCCTACTTGGCAGGGACTCATTTGCCACAAATAGAGAATTACTCCCAAAGGGGCCCATTTTCCAACTAGATTAAAGTCAAATTTAGTTTACAAGCCTTCTAGATTGATGTGAAAATGCAATTAAATATATTTTGCAATGTTGAATTAAAGGAAAATGAGTTCATTAAGTCTAGAGAGGTGTGAAAGTCTCTTACAACACTTTACATTGGGTTCACCAAAATGAACCATAGATTTTTGGAGGTGTAGGATGCTATGACTCTCTTGCTCGATTATGGTTTTCCACCTAAAGGAGAGAGATAGACCCCACACAAAATCTAGGTGGTTCGCTTAAACTAATGCAATGATCTAAATGCAAAAAAATGAGAAAATCTAGATTAAGTATTTATGCAAAACCTAAGAAATATGAAGTGTTTGAAAACATAGTATATATACAGAAATGAACTAGAAACATAAACAAATGAAAACAATACTTAATGAAATTGAATGGAGTACACCTAGAGGTAGAATGTTTATGCTGGAAGGTTATGGAATGTTTCAAAAATTACTGTTGATGGCCAATAGGACTCATTCTCCATAGTTGGTGAATTAGTCCTACTTCTGGTAAATTCTGTTGAAACAAGTTTCGAGGTGTCGAGAACTAAAAACCTTAGAAAAAAAATTCTCCAGCCTGGAAATGTGACTCATTTTCCACTAATGGAGAATCAGTCCACCTATAGAAATCTATAAATTCTGAATTCAACTTTGTGGGTCCAGATCTGTACTTGTTTGCTTGTTGGGTTGATAGATCCAAATCTATAGAAAGTGGGTTGAATGATGTCTCCAAGCTTGAATTAGGCCTTTATTGATTTGAATAGCTTTGATGACTTGTTGACCACTTTTCAATACATATCTCTTTGATAAATATTCCTACAAGACCTAACACACATGCAAAGAGGGGAAATATGGTTAAGGGTTAAAGTATAGGGGTTTGTTTGCCTTGGTCAAACCCCACTTTGGTAATCAAACCATGTGAAATGAAATGAAAAAGGAATGATGAAAAAATAACATGCAAGTGTCATGAACTCACCAAACCCTTGTTGTTGAAGTCTGAAGATATGTCAATGGTTGCTCCAAGATGCTTGATAATTGTTTGATTAAATAATGAAAAATGCTTAAATGCTATGATGAGAAAATGTTTGGATAATTTGATGAACTGAGATGGTAAAATGAGGGAAAAACATATATGTATACACACTTATATGCCCTAATTTCCCAAAAATACAACATCACAAGCCGACCTAAGGTCTTAATGAATAAAAGCCTGAAAGAAATTTGAAATTATTTTGAATTTTGTGCCAAGAGGGACTCATTTCCACCCATGGTGAATGCGTCCCACTCAAGGCATGCAAGTGGGTGTTGGGGATTAAATTGTATTTAATGATTTTTTTTGGTTTACATTAAAAAAAACACTTAATTAAGTAGATTGTAAGTGCACAAAGGGGACAAATAAAGCATAAGAAAGGTGTATTTAGTGGTGACAAGTCTAGAAAAGTGTGAAAGTTTGCTACAAGACTTTACAACACTTTAAAATAAGACTTGTTAAGGGATAAAAAGGGAATATTTAGATGAGTTATAATAAGAAGAATCTACAAAAGTGTAGAAATTTGTTACAACACTTCACAACACCTTTACAATATATCATAAAATCTTAATAATTTGAATATTCAAGGCCTAATGTGAATGTATAAATCACATTACAACATTAAATCTAAGAAAAATAGGCCAAGCATCATAGGAAAAAGACCTAAATGACCATGAAAATGTCTGAAGATCCATTTTTCTATGGTACATTTAGCCCCCACTTTAGTGAGAGGATGAACTTGCTTCAAACTCACACTAAAGTAGCCATGCATATCAAGAGGGATCCAAATGTACTTATGCTAGAAAGATGAGATAACAATGATCAAGATAGATGATCAAGCCCCCAAGATGAAGATCCCATGGAAAAATAAGCATAAGAACAAAGTAACACACATAAGAAATAAAAATAAAAGGAAAAGAAAAAGGAAAGGTCGGATCAAGCTTCAAACATTTGTTCAGCTAGTTGTGGATTAGATCTATGCTATTTGTCTAAAAAATAAAAATGCATACCACTCTAGGGTGATGAAACTCATGGCTTTCCATCGGGTGAGAAGGCCCAAAAGTTGAGAAACATATGCTCGACTGGTATGTACTCACAAACACACAAGTGGCTATGGGGAAAGTAGTGCCTCGGAATGGGCTTCCCGCTCAACCATATCAAAGTTATACCTCCTAATAACTTTAATAAAGCACCACAAAGGAAAAAATGTTAGTTCGTGCTTCATGAGACAAGCAAAGCTTTGTATGCTTAGAACTCATGAACAAGTAGGATGGCACCACAAGAATGCAAGTTGTGTTATGCAAGGTGGTCATATAAATACAAAATGCAAAAGATGTTCAAAGGACTCTTGATAAGTTCATGCAAGGTCTATCACTTAGGAACATTTTGTCTAAATTCTCCAAGAGAGTACCAATCAAAGAATAGAATACTCACAACTTAGGGGATGTATTGTGTCACATCAGGCCACTAAGAGGAGTGTAATATGCTAAGATAGATCATGCTTATGAAGGACACTATACCCAATTACATCCACAAAGTGACAAACATGTATTAAGTAAGAAGGTTTCACTAAGAACCAAGAAAGAAAAATTCAAAATGAATTATGTCAATGTATGCCCCCACTTTAAAGGAATTGCTACACATTGTTTTGTGAGCAATTACTTTAAAGTAGTGATGGAAAGATGCAGAAAGAAACAAGACATGAGAGCCAACTTAGAAAGCCCCTATGCCAAGTCATATATTTCCAAGGCTACTTCATGTGAAGGAAAAGGAACAAAAGAAAGAGGGATCTCCCCAAAAAAGGAACACACCAAACACATAAGGGATCTATGGATTTGGGTTCAATATGTTCATTGTTGCAATGTTTTTATTAAAGAGCTCAGAACCGTCATCATTCCCCAAATACATAGAACTGGAAGAATGACACAAAGAGAGCGAAAAAAGAAAGAAAAAGTAAAGTCCGTTTTGGGTCAACATGTAAGAGACATTGTGATCTCAATGCTTTGCATCATCTCCAAAAGGAAAACACAAGCAAAAATAAAATGAAAAGGTGAAAGAAAAGAAAAATATTTTGGTTCAACATGAAGGAGACATTTCAGTCTCAATGCCTTGTGTCATCCCCAAAAGGAAAACACAAGAAAAGACAAAATAAAAAAGGAAAAGGACCTATTGTGTCAACATGGAAGACATAGGCACTTAATCCTTTGCCGCCCCCAAAAGGAAAACACGAGAAAAAAAAAAAGAAAAAGGAAAAAGGGACCTGTTGGGTCAACATGGAAGAGACATAGGGCGTCTCAATGCTTTACATCATCCCCAAAAAGAAAACACAAAACAAAAGCGAAAATAAAAGGTAACATACGACATATAGAAGAATGGAGGTACAAATAGAGGAAGTGCACAAAGAGAGGGAGAACATCAAATGTCACATCACAAGGGAACATGATACACACCAAAGAAAAGAAAAAGGAAAAAGGAAAATGTGAAAAGGCTATGAAGGAAAATGCAATTCAACCATCTAACAAGTTATCCACCTCCCAATCATGTTCAATGTATTGTGAGGGAAGTTGACTGTCCAAAGGGACAATTACAAGTGCCAAACTATGGGAAGTATTGAGTTCATCACTCTGGATAGGAGATATCTCAATGAAGCTCATAGACAAGGAAAAAAATGTATTTAATTCATCATGTATCTTGTCATCAATTTTCATTGTTTCCTCATTGTCATCTAAGTTCATCACAATAGGAGAAAGAATGGTAAATTCCAATGAAGGGTGCATCAGAAGTTGTGGCTATTGTATCAAATCATTTTGTTGTGATGGTTGTAGCGTATTAGCCTGTGGAATGTCAGGAGGAGGAGGGTGGTTAGGTATTACTTCTATCAAATGTGGATTTTGATTTTCTTTATTTTCTTTTGCATGTAACTGATGAGCAAGCAGACGACGACGACACCTACACTCTCTAGCACTGTGGTTTCTTTTGATTATATTTTCAAGTTGTGTCGGTGTAAGAGTTGGTTGATCCACTAGAGACTCCTTTTCTTCCCAAGGGGGAGGAACAAAAGGAATAGAAGGATATGGGTCAATCACTTTCTCTTTTACTTTATAAACTTGTTTAATGCAAGGAGGAATGATGGGGTGAGGTTCATTATCTCTTGGGATTTTAGAGGAAGGTGAAGTGTTTATTATTGGTTTCTCTAAAGTTTGTAATGTTTTTTCAATTTTAGATTCAAGTTTAAGCATTGTCTCATCTAGGATAGGATTGTCAAAAGTGGACTGGGACATGTGGCGAAGAGACAAGTTAGCTATTTGTTTGGCTTTGAAATTTTGATAGGAAATGAAAAATAAGCCTTTTGTGAGGGGTGATGGGTTCCATAGGTTCAAGTTAGAAGGATTCCAAGGAAAAATTACCTTTAGAAGACAATGGATTAAATCCACTATGGTGTATAGTAAATATCTCATTGTCAAGTGGAAACTTCAAACATTTGTGAATGACTGAAGGGACAACTTTCATCGAGCAAAGCCAAGGATGACCTAGCCATAGACGAAACTAATTTGATTTTGGAATGGTAGAGAATGTTACATCCAATGTTTTAGGTCCTATCTATAATGGGAGTATGATCAATTTGATCGTAGGGAATGCAAAACTAGTATGTGTTTTAATCCATGTTGTTGGTTTTTCATAATCATCTTGATAAAGATCATGTAATACTAAAAATTCCCCTATGATCACATTCTCACCATAGGTGGGATCTATTAATATCCCATTGGTGGGCTTATCATAGATGCAACCGGCTATTTAAAGAGGACCATTAGGAAGTTTTTTTAGTATATCATGAGAATAAAAAGTAACATCAATAGATATGTTAGTTGGGCCCTTATGAAAAATAACATCTATTGTACCCACAAGTTCATCCATAGGATTAACATGGGTAACATTTGGAGTAAGATCAATTTGTTCCTCATGTGTATGGACATTCATGGCATCAGTGTTTGAAGGTTCACTGGCTTTGACAAATGAAACATTGTGTTTAGGCATGGGGTTGGTAAAAATTGCAAATTCTGATTGGGAGGGCTGACAAACTTATTTCCCTGATCATTGACACCCATAATGGATAGACGACCAGAATCAATGAGGTCCTGCACTAGGTGTTTGAAATGCTTGCAGTTTTTTGTGTCATATCCATTTTGGTGATGAAAATGACAATAAGCATTAGGTTTAAAGGTGGGGCGTAAAGTTTTATTATCAGGAAAAGGGGTGAACTGTCTCTTTGGGTTCCCATAGGTAAAGGGAACAAATTCTTTACTGATTTCCACTTGATTATTAATGGGTGGAGTTAGTTGTGGAGGATGGGGATTGAACTGTAAGAAGCCTTTGTTTTTTTTTTCTAAATTTTTGTGAGTTTTTTTGGTTGTTGTGTTCAAACTTCTCAACTCGGCTAGAAGTGGATTTTGCATCACAACTAGTAACTGAGTTGTGATAGTCACAAAGGGTTGTGCATAAATGCATGAAAGAAGGAAACTTCATCATGGTCAATTTATCTTGAATGTGAGTTTGCAAATTTTTAATAAACATCTTTTGGAGATGTGAATCAAGAACCTTGACATCTACTTGAGCATACAATGACTGATAGCGTGAAATGAAATCAATTACTTTTTCATCCATATTTTGTTTACACAGTCTCATTAAATCAGCCATTGTCTTTTTGGGATCATATGGACTTGGAAATGACTTATAAAGGCATCAAAAAGTTCATTAAATGAACAAATTGAATGATTGGGTAAAGAGGAAAACCACTCTAAGGCAGTATCCTTTAAAGTCCTAGGAAACAATTTAGCTAACAATTTATCATCAAGGACAAGTTCATTGCATAAGATGGTATAGGAATTGACATGATTAGTAGGGTCTCCTTTTCCTCCATAATTCTCAAACCTAGGCATCTTAGTTCCTTTTGGCATCGGTGTTCTTAATATTTCCAAAGATAATGGACTATTATGGACATAATAGGTGGGTGGTGCATTTTGGCTTTGGTGTATGGTAGATATTTGTTGTTACATGGAAGAAACAGTGTGAAAAATTTGTGTGATGATGAGATTATTATAAGTGGTATGGGGTGGAAGAGAGAGTGGTGATGGATTGTATATGTAGTGTTAGGATAAGTGAAGCAGGCACTAATAGGGGTGAAGGTAGTGGAAGATGGAACATTTGATGCCACAAAAGAACTAGGAATGCTAGTTGGAATAGCGAAAGGAGTCACCCATTATTCCCTAAATTCCCAAAAATACATCACAGACCAACCAAAATGTAACAAAGGATTTCAGCACCTTAAGACTTTCTTGCACTTCTAGGGTTTTTCACCTAAAAGGAGAAAGAAGGGCCAAATTTGGCAAATGTTACACTCAAAATCAATGAAATACGAATGAAGTATATTTAAATGTAATGATATAAATGCACTAAACTAAAAAATTAAATAAGTTACTAATGCAAAACCTAAGAAATGTTACTTGCTTGAAAACACATTGTGATATGCAAAAATGAATTAGAAACATAAACAAACTGAAACAAAACTTAGTGAAACTAAATGGGGTACACTTGGAGGTTGGAAAGTAATGGGATGGAGTTTTGTAATGTTGCAGAAGACACTAAAAAATCCCATTGGGACTAATTCGCCATTCTGGGTGAATTAGTCTTTTTTCTAACAAAGTTTGTTGGAATAGGCTTCTAGATACTAGGTATTTAGATCTGCAAAAACAATTTTTTAGGCTTAGCAGTGAGACAAATTCACCACTAATGGTGAATTATTCCACCTCTGAATTTCTAAAGATTTAGGGTTGGAAACTATAGTCTTCAGTTTTCCTTTTCTTTCCTAATAGGTTGTCAGATCTGAAACTACAGATTCTAACCTATAAGTGTAATCCAAAATTCTTTTAGGGCTTTGACCACCTTGAATATCTTTGAAATTTTGATGAAGAATTTTCCACTTTTTTTCTTTTCCAAATCTACATACAAGACCTACAAATCACATGTAAATCTAGGGGAAACTTATTGATTGTTAGGGCATGGGGGTTTGCCTTGGTCAAACTCTTTCTAAGTAATTAAACCAAAATGAAGAAAAAATGTAATGGAGCATGAAACA
Source organism: Sequoia sempervirens (assembly GCA_007258455.2). NCBI lineage: Eukaryota > Viridiplantae > Streptophyta > Pinopsida > Cupressales > Cupressaceae > Sequoia > Sequoia sempervirens. The sequence continues at coordinate 86,940,578 of VDFB02179234.1, forward strand.
ATGGTGTTAGTACCTTTCCATGATGTTTGATCTTGAATTTTTGTAGCAAAACATGAAGAATTTTTCCTTGAATGTCTTAGGAAGCTATTGTAATGACTTGGAATAATAAAACCCTAGCTTGCTTGACTTGAGATGGAAGAAAAATGATGAATGATCATTAAGTTGATGATGAGTTATGATGAATTATGGTTTTGAGACTTATATTTATAGGTGATTCACCTTATTTTCCTGTTAATTGGATCCCCAAGGCCGACATGAAAGAATAATAAACTTAAATTCCAATTTTTCCCACTCAAAACTCAAAAATAGCCCAAATGGGACTAATTCGCCACCCTGGGTGAATTAGTCCCACCTGGCAGGGACTCATTTGCCACAAATGGAAAATTAGTCACAAAGGGGCCCATTTGCCAACTGGGTTGGTGGGGAATGAGGAATTTCAATTCTTATGTTGATTTCATCAGGGATTTGATCAAATTATGCCTTGGGATGCACAATATGAAGCCATAGGGGCCTATTAATGATGATGTGAAGGTAAATTAGGGCTTGGGGAATAGAATTCAATGTGAAAGTGTGATTAAATACACTTTACATCATTAAAATGATGTCCACATAGCCTAGAAAGGCACAACATCCAATGTGAATGTGTAAGACACATTACAACACTAAATTGAAGTCAAATTTAGTTTACAAGCCTTCTAGATTGATGTGAAAATACAATTAAATATATTTTACAATGTTGAATTAAGGGAAAATGGGTTCATTAAGTCTAGAGAGGTGTGAAAGTATTTTACAACACTTTATAGCACCTTTACTAGGCATTATTGATAAATGCATTTTATTCAGATTGCAAGGGTCCAAGACCTAGTGTGGATGTGTAAAACACCTCGCAACACTGAATCAAGGCCTCATTAAGTCCAATTTATCATCAATTATTCCCAAGTCAAGCAAGTTGCATTTTCTTCTACAGTACAATAATGAATCCCACTAATCAAAGTTTTGATAACAACTTTAGTTAAAGTAGAATGATTTGATACATTATGGGCCTTATTAGAGATGGTACTAACTTACATCATGTTGACCTCTTAATTATACTAGATAATAGGGGAGAGGGGCCAATAGTTATGTGGGATAACTTTGTCAGCATGTAGCGATTGTCTGGAATATTGTAGAACCTTCATTTTTTTTTTAAATGTGGACTGGCCTCTTATCCATCTATAACTAAGTTTTGGAGGTGTGACTCATCATGCAACTTGCCACATCATCACATCTATTGAAAAGTGTCTAAATTTTGACTTTTTAAAGATTTGATCAAAACAAGTAATCATGGGATCCTCAGTAGTTGAACAAAAAATACCATTTGTTGCTTGTAGAATATCCTATTTTTATTTAAAATAAAATTAATTTGCAACCTAAATGGACCAAATACCTATTGGTAACCATAAATCTTTGATATCTATAGCCTTTATATTCAACACATATGGATCAATAGCTGAACATAAAAAAATGTTTGTTGTTATAAAAAAAACACATAATTATTTTAAATACAACTTTTATCAAACAAAAATGGACCAATAGTTGAACACTACTTTTTTTTAAATCATTCACATTTGATGGAAAAATGCATGGTATTTATTGTGCTCATCGTTTATATTTGTGATAGGACAAACTATTAATATAAATTACTCCAATGCTTGTGCATTGCTACCACAATAGTTGTGCACATAAGAACAATATTTTTCACTATGATAACAATACTTGTTTAAATGAGTGTCTTATTTTATTAAATGAGCATTTTATTTTGTTAATGACACACTAGAGTGGATAGTTATGATATTTTATTTCAGACAAAAAAAAAATACTTTTGTCACTTCTTCATGAATGTATTTATGTTTCTTTTATATAACATTCAAAGGTTCTCGTGTGTTCAAGTATGGGTCCACTTTTGATCAATATTTGGTTTTTTTTTAATTTACATTTAGACTATTTATTTACAATATATAGTATAAATATATGGTAAGACTAGGTATTATAATCACTATTGAACCTTGCACAACTACTGGCCCCTCTTCCCTAATGATCAATGACAGAACTTCTTGACTCCCACAAATGTCATCTTTAATTGCAGTAGCAGTACCTATACTCATTTCCATTCGACAGTAAGGCATTATTATGGTCTGACAAAATGTCACCCTGAATTAAAATTTGAGTTAATACAAACAGATTATAATTTCATTTAATACAAAATATTATAAAATGGCATGTAAAGCTTATAAAAAGAAGATTACCAAAAATAAAAAATGCATCCTGCATAAAACTCTGTAATTACAAGACTGCCATTGACATGAAATTAAGATAGTAGATGATCACTTGTAAACAATAACACAATTTGGTAGAATTTATGTACAGCCGAAGTACCTTAAAAAGTTATCCCAATCCCATATCACTGATATATTTTCCTCTGGCTCTAGCACAGAGTTTAAAACAAACTTATGTACACCATGACCTGACCCGAACTCAATATCACCATTTGAAAAGCAGAAGAAGAATAAGCCAAGCTCATTCTTTATTTAAGAGTAAGTAACACTAGCTTAGTTGTGCCCAGATCAAAAATTCAAAACCAAAATGAAAACTACTTGAAAGAAAAAATTTGGCCTAACAAATCTGCCATTCCAGACTAATTTTCTCCTCTAACAGACTATTTGGGCGAGCAATAACTAACCAAATTAACAAATGAAACCCAATTTGTCCAGAGAAGAAAGCCTCCAGCAACTATACAGAGGTCAAAGTTTCACATATATCAAACTTTAACAACCCGAGAACACCCCACTTCTAGGGCACCATACTTATGATCAATTAGAGATTTTGTGGATCCAGATTTGAAAAATACTTATGATGAACGTGAAATGCAAAGAATGGTGATTGCTGTTGCTCTTTGAGAATACCACGTTGAACATAGCTGTAGCTCTGTGGGGAAATGGTGGTGGGCAAAGACTCCTATCTATGGCCCAAAAAAGTCCTGTTACAATTCTAAAAGGTGATGTTTACAGGAAATCGAGGAGTAATGAATGATTGTGCCTTCCCATTTTATGTTCCAGCAAAAAGGATTCGAATATTACTGTTTGAGCCACAAAAGATACCATATTGAGCCAGCTTTTATAAGCACTAATACCATCATGGTATACCACATTTTTTTCCACTCAGCAACCAACTCTTTTTTCACGCTGCTGTTTACAATCAAGAAATGGTTGACATTGATTGTTGTATGCCATCATTCTCCTAGCTATGTATTAGGCATAAAATCATAGTTAGTATCAGCTATAAATTTTCTCAAACTCATTCTTTTAGATTAGGCAAGTAATACCCAGGAAGGAATGCAAACTCCTCAAGCTTCAAGGAAAGGTTTAAGAATATATCTTAAGTCGTGGTTTGAAAATGAAAAGAAGGGTGAAAGCTTGTAGATTTCTGGATTAAACTGTATGAGATTTTCTTTTTCATCAACGTTTCAGATCACACTACATAATCCATCATCGGGATGATAAACAAGATAAGAAGATAGATAATCGTGCAGCAGACCAGCTGGCTAATAGATGAGGGGACGGGTGACTCTGTTAGGAAATATCATTAGTGCTTCAGATTGTGGTAATAATTATTATGTGTAAATGTAATATTTATAATATTACATTAGTGTGAAGATGTAAATATGTTGCTATAAACTACTCATATATTAGAATTAGCATATAGTTAGAATAACAATATGATTAACGTATTGTTATTATAATAGACTTGGAAAATATTTCAGTTGAACTAATATCCTAAAATATAGGAGACATCCTGTTATATATATGTAATGAATGGAAAAGAGAGAAGCACGTCGAATTATTTGCAGCTTCATTGATCAGATTTTCTCATATATTAGAAATAGCATATAGTTAGCATAACATTATCATTAACGTATTGTTTCAACTAATATCCTAGAATATAGAGACATCCTCTTATATATATATATATGTATTGAATGGAAAAGAGAGAAGCACGTATTATTTTGTGGTAAATTATTTGCCGCTTCATTGATCAGATTTTCTCTGACTCAAGTGAAAGGGTTTATTGTCCAGGGCAACAATGAAGGTTGGAGTTGGGGTTGCACTACTTGGATTCACCATTTTCAGCTCTTTGCTGGTTGCTGAATGCTCTTTGCTGGTTGCTGAATTCTCAAGTTGTGCAGGTAAATGATCTGCCATTCCCTTGTATTCGTCCATAGGTATAGATGGTTCTACTTCTGAATTGTATCAATAATTTTAATATGTTGATGTACAGGTAGACGGTGTTTAAAGTCTGATATGCACTATGATGCAAAATCGAAGGTATTGCTGCAGGAGGGTAGTCGTAACCATTCATCTGCAGTAGCAAGCATGTCCCCTCATGGGAATGACAACACAGACAATGCTGAAAATTCAATGGATATGAGTAGAAAATCAACGGAGGACTTTGAGACACGGGATTATGGTTCAGTTGATCCTCCTCCCACTCTCCCACAACCCCCAAGAGGGGTAATTAATAATTAAATTTGTTTGTTAATAATTAATAATAGCATGAAGATTATATAAAACTTCTGCTCATAAATAATGATGTCCAGTACAGCATTTATTGTCTCAAAGTGATTTTGATGAATTGAATTTTGTATTTCTAATAATTTTTCATTTTTGTTTTAGATGTATGCTCTTTGTAATATTCTAATCTGTTATATAGAAACAAAAAATACCAATATTTTTATAATTAAATTATTTTTATAAAAATAAAAATAAAATTGAGAGGACGAAAGCACCCACTGTAATGTATATACTGATAAAATTGCACAAATTTCTTATTAGAAATATTGTATGGGATGGTGTATTCACATTTTGAGCCCTCTGGAATGCACTCCATGGCTTTTGAATTGAATATGCATCTTTGATGTTTGTAAATTTAAACTATTTATTTCAAATATGACTATTTGCAGGTGTTGGGAGTTTCTTGAATTTGTTCTGCAATAGTTCTTATCCATTTGCTATAAATAGTTTGATATTATTGTAGAATTTAATTTTCTTTTGAAGCTATCTGGAGGTGTATCTTTGTGTTTAGTTTTTTGAATAGTCTGTTTGCATTTGTTGAGAGATTTTATATTTATATTTTATTTTATTTTTCATTGTTAAACAGTTAAATTGAATTTATAAGATTTTTTTCATAAGATTTTAAGTGATAAAATGTTTTATATAGAGTTAGCAAGTAGAATATGTAATTAGTGATTGTTTAGAAAATATTTTTAATATTTTATAAATCAATTGGTATCAAAGTAAAATTTTGATATATTTATAAGATTGTGAATGATACACAAAGTATATTGGATAGTTATTGTAAGGTCAAATATCCTTGTAATATTTGTGGTTAAAAACTCTTAAAATTCTATCCAAATTTATTATTTTACATGTAGTTTTTAATCATTTGATTTTTAGATTTCATGTTAATAATGTTTGCCAACTATGCGAATAATTAACTATTCATTAATTTTAGTTTGATTTAATGAAAAATAAATTATAATATGAATAAAAAAAATTAATTTAAATTAGTGTGTATGATTTTAGTTTATTAACAAAAAATATTTTTCAACTCAATTTAATAAGTGTTGATTTAATCTGAATGAACTATGATTATATGTTGATGTTAATCCTAATTTGCATGCTGGCTAAATGGTGAGATTTAATCATACTAATTCAAAAGATTGATTTAATCTAAATTATATTTTTGAGGTATGTCAACTTAACTGAACTATTGATAGGCAAATAGAATAACTATATTTTCTTTGCTTTGGCTATATATATGGAGTTAGCAAGTAGAATATGTAATTAGTGATTGTTTAGAAAGTATTTTTAATATTTTATAAATCAAAGTAGGATTTTGATATATTTGTACTTGATTGTGAATGATATAAAAGTATATTGGATAGTTATTCTAAGGTCCAATCATGGTTGATCCTTGTAATATTTTGGTTAATAATTCTTAAAATTTTATCCAAATTTAAGATTTTACATTTTTTTAATCATTTGATTTGCAGATTTCATGGTAATAATGTTTTTCAACATTAAGACTTTCTTAATAAATAATATTTTTCAATTCAATTTAATACATATTGATTTAATTTGAATGATATTTATTATATATTGATGTTAATCGTAATATGCATGTTTTTTGTATAAAATAGATTTAAAATTACCTTGAATTATTCAATTAAATAAAATCTTAAATGACACAGGAAATTTTGACCTAAATGGTGGCATTTAATCATACTAATTCAAAAGATCGATTTATGTTTATGCTAGTGATGTATCGATTTTATTCTAAATTGTATTTATGAGGTATGTGAACTTAATTGAACTATTGATAGGAAGATAGAATAACTATATTTTCTTTTCTTTGACTATATATATAATGTATCAATAGCATGGATGCAATCCCATAGAAGAGTATCCTAAGGTATTATAGAGAATATTCATTATTTCTGGAAAGATAATATAATATGAGGTAAATCATGTGTTTGATAGATAGTTGAAAATAGATTATGAAGAAAAGTGGATAGGTTTCATTCAACAGTTAGATTAAGCATTGTTTCAATGGTATTGTTCTGTGTAAATGAATAATCTTCTAATAAAGTTTTGGATATTTTTAAAAATTGTTCAATGATTTAATAAACCAATCCTTACAATTTAACAAAGATTCTTAGTTATAATTTTTATGATTTACAAAAGGTTATTTTTGGTTTACGCCATTTAGGAAAGATATTTTGGAAGGTTGTGCATGGATTGCTAGGAGGATGTTGATGAGACACATGGATATTACCCACCATTGGAATTCATAAGTTTTTAACTATAGGTTGGAAACATGTTTCATGTGGTTTGGGGCTTAGAGAGAAACTGAAGCTAACATGGATTATTTGAGAAGATGGAGAAAGGTATAAATATGATATTTCAAGACAATTGGAATAAAGAAAGCAAGTTTAAGGATAGTAGTGGAGTTGCAATAGGGAAACTACAAGGGGGAAAGGACTAAGAGGAGAGTGAGGCATCAAGGAGTATGATGTAGATTACAAGAAGGAGAGTGGATCTTGTTGTGTCGCATGGTAGCCTATGTGGAAAATTTAGAACTAGTTATTTTATTTTGCATATGAGGAAAGCTATTATGGTAGATTATAGCTTAGCTCATGAAATTAATAAAGAATTTATATCTTTTGGTGGCTGGGCTTTTCCCTTGCTAAGGGTTTCCTCAAGGTAGATTTGGTGTTATTTGTATTGTTTCTTTTTACTTTTGTGTGTTTAACTATTTTAGTTACATGACTGGATAATCCTTCTTCTGATCCTTTGGCCATGAAGACATCATATGGTATTAAAGAAAGTTTGATCTAAGATTTTCATTAGTGTGGGTGTGAGCACACCTTGTTGATGTAGTTTTTCAAAATGAGGGAATAAGAAAAAGTATGTGACACAAGAAAGATGCCACTTTCTTTCTATGCCAAAAATGAGCTTTTGGTGAGCACCAAATTTGGTGCTCCAAATATGGAGAGCACCAAATTCAATGCTCGCAAAATTTGAAAGATGCTATAAAATAAAAAATAAACTTTATTTTCATTTTTCTAATCTTCAACCTATGACCTACATATTTGTTGCTCCTCAACCCATGCTCACCAAAATACATTACCATTATTCACGTCGAGGTTGTGAAATCTTCATCAAGATGTCACAAAGACATTGGGGAGGTCAAAGAGGTAACTATCTCTTCTTTTTTAGTTTCAAATTTTAATTAAATTGTAGATTGAATTGGGTTTTTTATTAAATTTTATTTTAATTTCTAAGAAATGATATTCCACCCAGGCCAAATGTTGAAAATCCTCCATCACCTTTGTAGTGTAGAAAATTGTACACACTTCAAAAAAGAGGAAATTTCACACTTAATTTGGACCTATTTGTGAACCCTTGCATTAATTACCCTTTGAAATAATCATTAATAGGCCCCTAAGACCCATTATTTCAGATCTCGAGGTTCATTTAACCTATAAATCTCATAAAATCACTTAAAAAATAAAAAATCTCAAAAACCCACCTCAAAAAGCTAAGGTGGGACTCATTCTCCACCTTGGGTAAATGAGTCCCCTTAGGTGGGACCCATTCACCAAGGGTGGCGAATGAGTCCCATTTAGGGTCATTTTAAATTTTAATTGAAAAATTCACCATTTTAATTCAATTTTTTGGTGGATGTCGGCCTTTGAGATCTAAATAATAGTCAATTAGGTGTTAATTCCTATATAATCAAGTTTCCAAGTCATTTTTATCAATCTAAGCAGTTATGAGCAAGCATTTTCAAGAGAAAATTCAAGAGGCAAGTGTTGATAATCTCTCACAAGAGCATTCAAGTTTCAAGAGTAAGTAAAGTGGAAGTCTTGAAGCAACATTAAAGTTTTTTTTCAGGTGTTCAAGGTCACTTTCATTCAAGATCTAGCATTTTCAAGGGTTGATCATAGTTGTCTATGGTGAATCATGATGGATTCTAGGTTGGGGAGATGTAACTAGCCATCAAGCCAATCCTAGACTTGTTTCTTAAGTGATTCCATCTTCCATTATCACTCTACATTCAACCTAAGGAAGGTATAAGCATCATTAAGGTTCATTTGGGGTGATTAGATATCTCCTCAAGTGAGTCATTCATCTCCACATTTCAATTATTGCATATTAGAATAGGATTGCAACATGTTTTAGATTTCTTAGTATTATACACACTTAAGGCTAGGGTTTGCATGCTTATTTCATTATTTCCATCAACGATTAATTACCAAACTAGTGGTTTGACCAAGGAAAACCCCCCATCAGCAAATCAATTCTATATTCTATTTTGCAGGTGTTCTCACATATTCAGATCTTAAACTCAAGTTGGACGGAAAGAGCAGGTGTTGAAGTGTAGATCAAAACTTTAAATTCTTGAAAAGGTGGAATGGCACTAATTCACCACAAGTGACAAATAAGTCCCATTGTAGGTGTTTTCTAGATCTGTTTGTAGATTCAAATACCCTTTTTCCCTACACAGACTTCTATGCAGAAATTCAGATCTGAGACTGATTTTCCTAGAATGGCGAATGAGTCCCAGTAGGTCAAAAGGTCAAAATTTTCAGTGTTTTAGAGTTGCTTCAATCACTTCTAGATCTTCAGGTGCACCTCATTTATTTCACTACTTTTCTATTATGTTTTGTTTGCATTTATAGGTCATTTTATAGGTCATCATATTGAATTAGGGTTTTACATTTCATTTTTCATTTCATTATATTTTTAAGTCTAAACTTAGTGGTGAACCCCTCATTAGATCATATTCAATCCCTAGAACAACCCTCTTGCAAGATTTCTCTCTCTTTTATATTGAAATTTCAAGGGTTTGTTCTTGAGTGAAAGTGAAAATTTCCCTTTTAGGTCCTAAACCTAGAAGGGAAGCAAAAAAAAATTCCACCTTTCATTTGACTAAAAATCTTTCAAAATCTACATTTTCACTTAATATCTGGGCTATATGGCATAGAAAGCATAAAAATCCACTAAAAATTTTGAAAATTTTGAAAAAAAATCTTCATTGGGACTCATTCGCCACCTAGATCAAATTAGTCCCAGTCCAAATTCAACACTACATTTTATAATGTTAAAATACCCATTTTTAAGCTCTTGTTTGTTGTTTATTAATTTTTTGTTTTAGTTTACCTACTTTTTGTTACATTCAAATCATTAGGAGTAACATAATTTACATTCATTGCAATTGTGGATGGAATTAGATTTTTTCATTTTTCATTTTCAACATTTAGATTAGATTACATTAGACATAGATCATAAAACAAAACCAAAAACAAGACCAAAACATCTAAGCCATTTGGAGAAAGTATAGTTATTTTACTCTGTCAAATCTCTCTTTCCCAGTTAACCTAAACCTCAAGCCTTTTAGTAGTGATGACATTGACATGTTAGATGAACCCCTTGAGGATTTCATGTCACAAAGTGCATCCACTAAGGCTTGTCATGAAAAACCAAAATCAAGAGAATTTAACATGATTCAACCTCAACTCATCCTTTACCCACCTTTACACAAACCTCAACCTAAGAACAAGCCTGAATTTACCCGTTATCCACCTAAGAACAATATTTTATAGCAATCAAACAATAATACCATTGCTCATACATACAACACTTGAAACAACCTGTAACCAAGGAAACCAACTTTGACAACTTTACCTTGCCTAATCCTATTTTTCCCAGTGCTCCTTGTTTACCTTCACATAGTGGGAAGGAGTGTGATCTTGTTGAACAACTTGAAAATACTCCTGCAAAGATATCTCTATTGGACTTAATTCAGAATTCACCTAACTATCACACTATGCCTCAAACAACCTTACAAGTTGTGATCCCTCCTAATACAAATGGAAATGATGTGGTAGCTTTAATACAAGGAATGAACATAGTTAATGTAGACATCACCTTTCATCAGTTACATGAGTTGTCTCCTTTGGAATTGAGAAAGAAAAATTATGCCTTCATGATAATAGCCAGATTCAATAAAACGGGAATAAAAAGGACCCTTGTTGATAATGGTTCAACCCTTAATGTATGTAGTGTGCAACTTTTAGATATATTACACATAGATAAATCAAAAATTTGGAACCTGAATCCTTATCAATTCGAGGATTTGACAACGTAGGAAAGCAACCGCTCATTGTGATTACTTTACCCATTACAGTCAGAAAGGATTCCTTACAAACTCATATTGCACATATAACCTATAGAAGAATACAAGAAAGAAATGGAAACAGTGTCAGTTATTAGACGATGATTGGGGTTCCTTGGAGTTCACACCCTTGTTTATGGGAGAATACATAATCACAAGAAAAGAAGATGAAAAAAAAAGCAACCAATGGTAATTTCAACTCAAAACTTAGAAGAAAATTTGCAATAATCTACCTCATCCACTCTTGAAGATGACACAAGCTATACAACAAACTTTGATGAGATAGATTACCAACAACCACCAAACCTGAAAGAAATGGAAAGAATTTATGGGAGAGGATTTGAACTTATGAAACAATTGGGTTATAGTGGAAAAGGACATGGAAAGAAAGAATAGGGAATTTGTGTTCCTATAGAGCCTAACACAAAAGAGACAAAAAAGGGTTTGGGGTATTTCCCTTCTAAGATTATGCGAGCAACAAAGAGATCATCGTTAAATATCAACACCGTCATGTGCAAACCAAAAATCAATCTCACCTTGAAACATCTTGAATTGCTTGATATGGATTCCAAACCATTATGGGAATAATTTGAGGATGATGAATCCTTGAATAAAATGATAGGAGTTGATGACAAATCATCTACTACTACTCAAAAGAAAAAGGTCACATGTGCTATGATTAGCATCAAACAAAAAGATGCAGAAGAGGAAAATAATGAGATAGATATGAGTAAAGAATACAACCCTGAATTTTTGAAACCAAGTGTGCTTCCTCTAGGAAATACAATTGGCATACCAATGGACATCAATGATAAGGAGAAATTAATTATGATAGGAAATTTCCTTGACTATGAAGAACAAGATTACATAATTTTACTCCATGACTTTCCCAAACTTTTTTCTTGGAAATATTTAGATATGCCAAGAATTGATGCTAAGATAGTGACACACAACATAGTCCTTGCTGAAAATGATAAACTAGTTAGACAAAAGATACGAAAGATGAATCCTAAGATATCCTTGCTCATTAAAGGAGAGATTGAAAACCTCCTTGACGGTGCTGGCAAGCAGTTGAGTCCACTTTTTGGCCAAAAAGTGGAAGTGTTTTCCCTGATTTTCAGCATTTGACACATTTGACCTTAAAATTTGAAGCACTTAGAGATGGAATCTTCAAAAAAAGTTACCTATCATAAAATGTAGTACTCGGAGTCTAGTTTCCAAATATGTAATTTATTTCAATACCCAAATTGTACAAATTGAGTTTCAATAGGCGTTTCTAAAAACTACTATTTAAAATTCATTTTTTTATACCATACCATGCACGTGTACAACATCCATATTTTGACCTAAATTATTGTATTTTTCTAAATCCTTTTGGGAAAAGATTTGTGACTCACTGAAGCTTGTTCTCGATATTTTTTGTAATTTTTTATTGAATATTTTTTTTTGTTAATTTTTTATTAGGCATATTTATCATTTTGAAAAATCATCGTGTACGACACGCATAAGATGACCATAACTTATCATTTTTTGAATTTTTTTTAAATTGAAAAGAATTTTTTGAAGTTTTTTCTTGTGCAATTCGTTTGTCAAAATGTTATGTTGATCAAAAGTTATTAAAATATTAAAAAACCATGATATTTAAATTTTATGGACCAATTTCATTAGAAATTAATTGAAAAATAGAAAAAATAATCCAATTGTAAAAAAAAATACATATTTGGAATCTATATTGTCTCATCTAAAATGGGTTTTAATTTTGTCAAAAAAATCTACAAAAAAGTCATCAGCCATATGTCCAAACTCTGTATTTTCCTCTGACATTGTTAGGACCTTCAACTTGCAAGTCAAACCAAGTTGAAGGCCTAGGTTTAGATTCCCAATTTTTTTCCCGAACCAAAATACAAAGCAGAAACCTAACCACAAAGCAAATTCATTCTTTTGGAAATGGGATCCTGTTTACAAAACAAGATCTTATTTTGTAAAGCAGGATCCTGCTTTATAAAACGAGATCTCATTTCCTAATATTTAATAGTGTGACCATTGACAGGGAAACATGTTCCTTTGTCAATGGTCCCCACATTAAACATTAGGAATAGGATCCCAATTATAAGACGAGATCTCATTTATTAATGAACAAGATCTCGTTCTATAAACAAGATCTCGTTTGTTTTTTAACCGTTTTATTTAAATTTACTGTCAAAAATTACTGTGAAGTCTGCAACTTCACATGTACAGCCAAGATCAATAAAATTGGGCTTTTTTTCATCAACTATTGTTTTACAGGTGGTGAATTTGGATTTCTGATTAATTTTTTCAAAGGAGGCATCATGTAAACCATTTTTGAAGTGGAATTTTGTTAGTTTTGTTCTATTTTTAAGGAAGGAAAGGTCTTCAACTTGCAATATGGATTGATTTTTTCAAAGGAGGCATGAAGAATATAGTTTTTAAAGTGGAATTGTGCTAGTTTTCTACTTGTTTTGAGGAACATAAGAGGAATAATTTTGTCCTTATAGGTCTTCAACTTCCAATTTGGATTGAATTTTTTGAAGAATTTCACTAGTGACATTCATTTGTGCTTGAGAATTTTATAATCATGGGAGATAAAGCTCTTAATAAGAGGAGGAAGACATTGACTCTTGAAGAAATTGAAACAAAAAAAGAGGAGAGACAAAGACAAAGAGAAATAAAAATGAGAATTAAATCAATGAATGATGGGGGAACATCCAATTCCACAACTATTGAAGATGAAAACATTGAGGAGACCATGGTTGTAGATGAAGTTAATTTGCAAGAAGTCAATTTGGAGAAGAATATGATTATACAAGCAAGTCCTACTATGTCTTCAAATCCCTCTTTCAATGCTATGGAGAATGTTTCAATATGCACAAATCTAGGTACGTCTTCAAATCCACATGTTAGTGAAATGGAAAAATTGTATGTAAAAGTTTTACAAGATGTTGGATTTAATGATGTTGATATTGATAATATTCAGAAAGATGAAACTTTTATAGAATTTATTTAAAATAAAAATGAGAATGATCCTTTTGTTGAAAATGAAAACAAAAACCGTTTTGTTGATGTACATGAAAAAGAAAACTATTTTGTTGATGAAAATGAAAAATGTTTTGTTGATGAAAATGAAAACCATTTTGTTGATGAAAATGAAAACCATTTTGTTGATGAAAATAAAAACCGTTTTGTTGATGAAAATGAAAACCATTTTGTTGATGAAAATAAAGATGAAAATGTAATTTTTTTTGAAGTTGAAAATGAAAATGATAATGAAGATGAAGATGAAAATCTAGAATGTGATGTTGAATTTAATGAAAATACTTTTTTTTTTAAATTGAAAGTGGTGTTTTCAATAATCTTCCTGGTCAAATTTCTTGGAGGAAAATAAGAACACATGCGAATAAAATATACAAAAAAATCTTTTATTGTAAAAAAATTGTAATTCAATGTCAACTAACAATGCAATTGATGAGAATGCAAAAAGTGAGGAAAATAATGAAAAGGCTAGGATTTTTTGTTAAACTAAAGAGAAAAGATCAATCACTAAAACATGTTATGTCTACTGTTGCTCATGCCATTCAATCTACTAGGAAAAATAGTAGATCTAAAGATAAAAATTCTGCAAGAAGAGCTATAACAACTGCTATTGTTAATAAAGCAACTTTGAATAAAAGAATGGTAAGCAATATTAGTGAAGTTTTAAAAATACATCCAAAAACATTGCTAAGAGTAGAAAAAAGAAGAGAAAGTATAGAAAATGATCTTATCAACCAATTTTGGAGTTTCAGTGGTTGACTCCTGAGATCTGATATGAAATTGAATGTTGAAATTAAATCTTTGATTGAAAAATATTGGCATGATAATACTAGGGCTTCATCTAATGCTAGAGATGTTTTAAAATTAAGGGTGGGGTCCAAAGTTTGCGATCCTCACCCAAAACACCTATTAGATACAACAAAAATTGAATTTTATAGAAAATTTTATGGTGATTTAGTGTTACCTAGTAATATTAAAATAAGTCAAAGGTCTTTTGAAAAATGTAAACTGTGGTATGTAAAAATTAATAAGCAATGAATATCTTGTTGTAAAATGCATGTTCAATTTTGTTATTTTTATGATTTTTTTTTTATATATACGTTTTACCTTGCATAGTAACATGATTATACAAGAATGTGGTATTAATATGCCACCTGAAGCAATAAGGGAGTTTATTTTAGGTTTGTTTTGTGAAAGATCTAATGGTAAATTATTTTATTTAAGTTCTTTTATTTCTATACAATGCATTGATTGTGGAAATCTTCCATTCTTAAGAATTTGTATGCATGAAAGTGTTGATAACAATTGTGGACAACAATTAGTATATGTTAAAATATTTAAGAATGTTCACTATTCATTAAAAGATGGAAAAATAGGAAAGCGTTGTGATTTAGTTACAGAAAAAGTTAGTGTGCATGCATTCATGAGTGAATTTAAGAATAAGATTGTACCAAAATATGCCATGCACTCTCAACATGCTTGATGTCTTGATGGAAAATTTCACACATGTAGAAACACATTTCCAATTGGTACTATACTTTCAATGGTTGATTTTGCAAAAAAATATACTCTAGCTCAACAAGAGGAAATTCAATCACAGTATTATAATTCAGTGCAAGTAGCTATGTTTGTCTATATTGTTTATAGACATGTAGATGATAGCACTGAGGATGATAGATTTTTTTTAAGGGAGTGTCATTTTTATTTGAGTGACAATCAATTACACTCATTAGAGTTTGTTCAATACAGTTTTAGTATATTTTATAGAAATTTAAGAGAAAGAGGAATCCAGATGAAAGAACACCTCATATGGTCAAATAATTGTGCGAGACAGTTCAAGAATGCTTGAATGTTCTATTGGTTAAGTAGGGTTCACAAGGAACTTAATGTCTAGCATATATGGAGTTTTTTTGAAGTTGGACATGGTAAAGGAGAACATGATGGAGCTGGTGCGTGTGTCAAAAGAATTCTTGGTATATAGCAATTAAAATTTGAGGATGCAATAAAATTTAAAGATGCAAGTGGGATTGTGGATTGGTGTAATACAAGATTATCTCCACTTGGTTCGAGTGAGTACTCTATAGCTCATCAATTCTTTTGGTTGGTTGAAGAAGAGAACATTGTACCTAGAGTTGGCTATGAGACAATCAGTGAATCTACTAAATGGAATTCATTTAGGAGTTTGACATCAAGCAGATGGACTATCTAGATAAGGGAGCTTGAATATTTTTTCCAGTTTTGTATCTCAGGAGATTGGGAAGCATGTGAAAATACAGAATGGGTTGAACAGTGTGAGAAAAGATCATTGACACCTACACAAGCACATGATGAATATTAAATAACTATTGAAGAAAATGATCAAGTGTTTACATTTGAAGACTATGACCATGTTTCAGACCTTGTACAAGAAGGAAATTTAATTCAATTTATTTCACTTTATATGGATATGCACAAGTTATTAAATCATTTCTTTTTGCAAGACATGTGTATGTTGATGTTGCACCTAATGGGAATGAAGATCAAATAGAATATTGGTTGGATCATTGTGTGGAGACTAAACATAAGTTAATAGAACCTCGAGAAGATGATGATGGCTATCATTATCCAATGGGTACGATGATCCCCTTAAGACATTCCCTTAAGCAAATTTTGATAACAAGTTTTTGATCCCCTTAAGTAATTTTTTAGAGCACGCCTTTGATCCCCTTAAGAAAATTTTGAGAGTTTATTTGATGATGGGTTTCATGTTTTCCAATAGGATCGCTGATTGTTGTTGGCAGTTGGCTACAAAAATACTTGGCAAGGAATAATTGTCTACCTGCATTTGAAGATTATGAAACACTTAAAAATATTACACATTATTCACATTTGGTGGTGGCAACAAATATAAAACTAGATTAGTATTGCGGAAGACCTGCAAATCAAGTGCTATGGAAAATTTCTATGTAAGAGCATGAGACAATCATAGATGCATTGAAAAAGAGAGAGGATGCAGATGGTACAATGGAATAAGTAAATAGAGGTAAATTTATAGTTTTAGTTTTATATTGTCCTTTTAAATAGATTAAATACATGTTTTGATATTGGTCAAGTATGTTATTAGTTGAAATTGATTTAAATTGTCCTTTTATAGATCTTTAAGCCATAAGCAAAAAAAGGATCTAGTCCATGCATATTCAACCTAGACAACATGGAATACTTGGTAAAAATAGGTAATTATTAGTTAAATTATATTTAAATACATGTTTCGATTACATATTGATATTGCTTGTACATTAATAGTTAAAATTAATTTATTATCCTTTTTTGTATCCTTAAGCCATCATTGCATTGATCTCATACTTTGAAACAATAAGGATAGGATGCCTGGATTCAACCTACACACATGTGTGGAATAATTTTAAATGCAAGTACTTGAGTTGTGTAAATATAGATAGTTTATATAAATTAAAATATGTATGTTGATGATTTCATTGATATTTCTTGTACCTTTTTGATATCAGGTGGTGTGAAGACCTACTACATTTTCGGCATGAGTTTCAAATGTTCTTGAGATGACATATCAAAATTTTGTAAACATTGTTTTGAGATGACATGAATGTACATAAATACTTACAAAATTAAACATTTTGTACAAATTACAAATACATGTACATAGACAATTATGTACTCTATGTACTTCTATGTATCAAAATCGATATTCTATATATTTTGTTTGTTAAATGTGCATGTTTTCCTACTTTGAAACTTTATATTTGATTATATAATCACTAAATATCATGCATACATTATTGTTAAATCAATTATATCTTTAAGACATTGTATTATGACCCCTTAAGACATCCCCTTAAGACGTATTACGACCCCTTAAGATGTCATATTAGGACCCCTTAAGACATCCCCTTAAGACATCGTATTAGGAACCCTTAACACATCATATTAGGACCCTTTAAGACATCCCCTTAAGACGTCGTATTAGGACCCCTTAAGACATCCCCTCAAGATAGTTTATTAGGACCCCTTAAGACATCCCCTTAAGAGAGTTTATTAGGACCCCTTAAGACATTCCCTTAAGACCTATAATTAGTGTTGGATGCTATTATATGTTTTGACAGCTTATAAATTAGTATTGGATGTCATTATTTGTTTTGACAGCTTATAAATACTGTTGGATGCCATTATTTGTTTTGACAGCTTATAAATTAGTGTTGGATGCTATTACTTATAGAACTTATTAATGCTTTTGTTCTCTAATCTTGTATGGTATTGTTTATTTCTTCAAATTTTATCCTTTGTGGTATAGGAACATATTGCTTTTGTTTGTAAATTATGATTTATTGGCTAATTATTAATTGACGTGAATTGAATTGACTAATTATTTAATTTCACATTAATGTCCTATATTAATGTATTGACTCAAAATATGGAAGGCTCTAGTGAATGGTATTCACCAATATTTAACTATTTAAAAGAAGGTACCTTTCTTGAGCCGACAACTAAAAATACTTGAGATCATCATGGCAAGCTTACAATGAAGTATATCATTCTCATTGACATACTATACAAAATATCCTTTAACATCCTTTTACTTCAATGTCTTAAAGAATTTGAAATCCCCGTAGCACTCTAAGAGGCTCATGCAGGTGCCCGTGGAGGTCATTTTGGAGGAAGATAATTAGTTCAAAAACTTGTTCACATGGGATACTATTGGAGAAATATAGAAAAAAATTTCTTTGAATATGTTAAGAGATGTCACAAATATCAGGAACATAGCAATTTGATTCGCACTCCTGCTTCTGAGCTTGAAGCCCAAATTCCTATTTGGTCATTCTTAGTATGGGGACTGGATCTAATTGGAAAAAACTCACCACCTTCCTCTGGTGGACATACCTTTATAATCACCACGACAAATTTTTTCACAAAATGGGTAGAAGCTATTCCTCTTCGATCAACAACTAGTGATGTAATATGTTATTTCATATTGGAACACATTATTGCTCACTTTGGAATTCCTTCCACATTGATTTTGGATAATGGTACACCATTTAAGAATAATGGCGTGAAGAAATTTCTCAAAACATTCAACATTCAACATTGTTTTCCAACACCTTATTACTTGCAATCCAATGGTCAATTCGACTCAAATAATATAACTCTCAAACAAATCCTAAGGAAGACAGTAAAAAAACAAGGATTGGCATACACAATTGACATATGTGTTATGGGCTTACCATACAAGTATCAAAAAATCCACTGGAACTACTACGTATAACATTGTCTATGGTAACAAGGCGATTATGTCATTGGAGTTAGGAAGCCCTACATTATAGATCACTCTTCAAGGACTTATTGATGACAACACTTACAAAGAACAACAGTTGCATCAGCTTGAGATGCTTGATGAACAACACATTAATGCTCTTGAGAATCTCCAAGCTTATGCTCAAAAATTGCAATGTAGTTATAGTGACAATTTCATCCCTTATGTATTCAAAAAAGGTGACTTTGTTTTCATCAAAAATCAACATAATGTTAATATCAACTTGACTGAAAAAGGAAAATTCAGTCCTAACTGGTTAAGACCTTATATAATTAATGAAAGTTATGGGTCTGATGCATATATGTTAATAGAAATGAATGGTACACCTATCAAAGAACCTATTAATATTGTGCATCTGCATTGGTATTATGTCTAATCCCCTTGAATAGTGTGAATGATAAAGTAGTGGTGTTAGAGTTACTGGATACGATTCTATGCGCTCTCACATTGCTTCATTCCGAACAAATAGTTATTTGTGTGTCTTGAACACTAAAGTAATTATTTAATTCTTTTATAAGTGATTACTTTAGGTTTCATGCTATTCAAGTTCACCTCGTGTGTTATGTTAGATTAGATCCTTATATGCATTTAATGTTCTTTAATTAGATCATAGGTGCATTTAATTTAGCATAACATACTTAATCACAATGTTACATCTAATAGAAACTAGAATGAGTTTTAATTAGATCACATAAACATATTAAATCATGGAGACATTCATTAGATAGTCTTACAAAGACTATTTAATTAATCAAATTTTCATTTAACATCCAACACATAAACACAAGTAATAAAACATCAAATGCTCATATATATATATCAATTTTGTTTTGTACATGTCATCAATATATACAGTGCCACTAAGGTTTGTGACTACCAGATCCCTCATGACCTGGTGCTCACATTTTTCTAGTAATAGTCTCTCATGAGATGGTGGTGTGTGTTGATGTGAGGATCTAGTATGGGTCGGATTACGCTTGATCCATGAAGAATCAAAGCAAACAAAGCCACCAATACTCGAATCTCAACAAGATCGATCAATCAAAATTAGAACTAAACATTTTATCAAAACCTAACATACTAAAATATGAAAGCTATCAAAACATCTACTCTAATCCATTCAAAAATTATCTTGTTGTGGAATTGGTGTCGTGTTGATGTGGACTGATGACTCTTTCCCAATCCCATGATAGTGAGCTTGTCTCAATCGATTCTATGGAAGAGAATCGATGAAACCATGGTGTTTGATGTGTAGAAACCTAAATTATGTAAAAACAAACATGATGAAAGCTAAGTTACCATGAATTTATGCTATAAATGATCTAATTATGAAATTTCTAAACTAATCTAAGCTAATTTAAGCTAAAATAATGCTAAAAGATGAAAACCCTAATTTATTTACAAACTAAGATGGATGCATGGAAGCCATTAATGGATGCTCTAAGATATTATGCTACTAAAAATGAACTAAAAAAAGCTAAAAAGTGAGTAAAATATGAGCAAGTATGTGAGTAAATTTAATAGCATAAGTTTGCAATAAAGATTGATCCATTAGTCTCCAAATAGTGATCTATTTATAGGAGAGCAAATGAGGAATGGATGGTTGAGATCAAAAAGGTTAATCAATGGTTCAAGATGAAGGAGATGAGAGGCATAGATCATGGATTCTCATCAATGAATGAGAATGCATGATGAAATTTAATCAAAGGTTCACACTTGCATCAAGCAAACACACTTTTGACCTACTCACATAGGTCAAAGATAACTTGCTTAAGAGGTTAAAGGGTTAACTTGCATTTGAAGCTAAGTGAGTTGATTGGAGGAGACAAAATATTCCTTAGAATATTCCTTTAGGGTGAGGAAAAAGGGATTTTACAAATTAAAACAAATTTTTAATAATGCAAAAAGGATAACGAATTTTCCATGGGAATATTCCCTTTGATTAGAAGAAAATTAGTTTAATTGCTAATTAAACAAGGTTTAATTTATGCAATTAGGGAATAAGAAGAATTAAAAGATATTTATTAAGCTGGATGATTTGATAAATAAGGGAGGGGTGATGAAATGATAATTTAATTAAATAAGATGACTTAGGAGATTTAATTAAATATTTTGATTTATTTAATTTAATGAGATGAAGTGTTAGTGTGGAAAGAGATGAATTAACCCAATTTAATTAATTAGGCCAAATAGATGAAAATGATGCAATTAATTAATTAGTTAGGCTAATTGAATTAATTAAGTGAAAAGAGGATGGATAAAGAGGAAATAATGTTTCAAATGTATGACATCAATTAGTACATTTTTTTAGTGTCTACATTTTTCCCCTCTTTGAAGCGAGGTACCTACTGCTTTAGTTCAAAGAATAATGCCTTTCAGATGAAAAATGTTGCTCGAATAAAAAAAAAATCTAATTTTTTAGATGCCCTAATGGAAGGATAAAATTGACTCCTCGCCCCCTTGAGAAATTGGGAATTTTTTTTGAATTTTAGGTTGATTTCTCAATAAAGGTTCAAAAGCTGCCCCAAGGGCCCAGAAAAGTTCCAGGATGCAATAATGCCAAAAATGCAAAAAACGATGCAAAATTAGGTCCAAATTAGAAAAATTGGTGAAAATAATAATAAACCCTATTAAAAAGGTTAAATTAGGGGAAAAAACCCTAGTTTCTAGCTTAAATAGGTCAAGAGGGGTCATTTTCAATTCATTTGGGCATTCACACTTAAGGAATTCTTGCAATTTGAGCTCTGAGCCTTTGATGAAATGGCACGTTGTGAGCTTCTCTGACACATATTTTATCGAGTTCATGAGTTCTAGAAACTTCCAGGTGCAGGACCACTGATATGTGATTCGAAACTTGATTTGAAATTTGAAATTTTGATGCATTTATTAGGCATTAGAATTTATATTTTGGTGGCATCGCTATATAGTGACACCCAAACTTCAATCAACGATGCCCAAATAATAGATAGACACATGTGTATAGGACCACGCTTTACCGGATTTGAATTTAGGGTTTCAAATTTTAAATGGTGACTCACTTTCTAATTTGAAAGTTAAGGGTTAGGTTAGGAAAAATTCTAAATCACGATAGGCTAGCTTGTCTAGCGATACATTTGACAATTTGAATTTTGAAATGCACCGGTCGTCGCTATTTGGATTTTGAATATAGTGATGCTATTGTAATTAGCAATGCATCTATGATCTTCAAGCCGAAAATTCCAAATAATTTCAAATTTTGATGATTTTCTGATGTTGTGCACTTCATAGGTGTAAGAGGTCTTCCCACCGCTAATGTTGAGGGAGCATAGGCCAACAATACTTGAGAGATTGGGTGATCTTTTAGAGATGCATCAGGAGCACCTAGGAGAGATCGGATTGTGGTATATCACATATGCACTTGTTGTGAGGACACATTTGGCTATGATGACAGTGTTGTATGAGAGATGGCATAGCAAGACCTCATGCTTCCACCTTCTGACAGGGGAGGCGATAGTGACCTTAGAGGACGTGTGGTAGATATTGTGATTTCCTATCCATGGTGATCACGTTATCTACGATCCCAATGCTGGAGTTGATGCCTATTTAGAGGTGATGGAGATGGACCAGATTGTATTGGTCATGTTGTATATTGACTTAAAGACATACAAAGGTCGGGTGCCTACATTTAGATTGATTATTGCAGGCATCATTTTAGGTTTGGTGGCTCTAGATAGACGCAGTTGATTCTTCAGTCCAAGATGGGGCCTAGCTTGGTAGAGGATGTTGTATAAGAGGACTCTTTTTGTATGGGGGCCCATGATGCTAGCCTCCCTGTACCATGATTTACATGACTTTGTGTATTGCTATGGGAGAGCCCTTAGTGTAAGTGTCAATCTTCTTCATATTTGGGCATGGGAGCACATTGTAGTGCTTCAACCCATTGTATAGATGGTGGATATGGAGCTACATGATCCTATCATATGGAGATATCAAGGTTCCATCACACTTAGGAACACTGGATAGATTGGGCTCGCATACTGGAGACAAGTGATTGACAATATGACAGTGTTCTACTTAAAGCCATGGCTTCAGATGCTACTGTGGTTTGATGATGTACAATAGCTCTATTTTTTTAGATAGACCCAATATATGCAAGGTCAAGAGCATTCAACAATTGAGCGGTACATTCCTAATAGAGTGGCCAGACAGTTTGGCGATGCACAGGACATGCCTGATGATGCCTACAAGGTTATTTTTGTGAGACTAGCTAGAGAGGTCCAAACCTAGGGACTGATGATTTTGGCACCAAAGTTCGTTGAGAGTTTTTGTGACCAGTTGGTTTCCCAGTTGTGAACATATGATTAGGTTCAGCCCATACTATAGACCACTCTAGCTTATGATGCATGGTTCATCCCACCATGACGACTAATAGATCTAGTAGGTGCTCCTCCCAAAGGGAGGCTGCGAGGTGGAGGTGTTAGGGGCAGGGGACAGGGTGACTAGGATGGCTATGATGGAAAATTTTTGGGGGTTCCTCTGGTTGGAAAAAAACCTCCCCAATAGCCTATAGCAGTGTAGCAACAACCAGTTCCACCACAACCACCACCAGATCCACAAGATGCTCAGATACATTAGCTACAACAGTAAGTGCAAGCTTTGACGAGTGAGTGGGACCAGGTCCGCCAACGAATTTTGGTTACGACTATTGAGCAAGACTAGGATCGATAGTAGGTGGTTGTGGTGATAGCTGAGAGGGATGTGGCTTTACAGAGAGTTCAGGTTGTTACCGAGGAGAGGGGTCAAGAGGTTACAAGATGACAACAAATAGAGGTCATGGTAGTAGCCACATATGGTTAGACAGTTTCACCTCGATTGTATAGAGAGTTTGTTACAGAGGCTGTGTACTATAGGTAGCATTACCATAGGTATGTTCCAATGGATCTTTGTCAGCCTAATTTTTCACAATGTAGTGATGTGCATCCCTGTGTCAAGGATCAGCCTGAGCTACAGGCTGGAGAGGGTAGCAGCCACCAAGGCTAGCTTTTTTATGTATAGAAACTTTTTGATTTTTCCCCATTCCTTATACTAATATACATTCATGGGATCCTTTTTTATAGCCTCATGGATATTGTACTAATCATTGATGTACATACACTTATCCAAATTTTGTACCATGACACATTTTTTGATATATATATGATATGGATATAGATGATTTATGCTATGATGTGTTGACTTTATTTCATGTATGGATGATGTATGGATACTTATATATGAT
Organism: Sequoia sempervirens; assembly: GCA_007258455.2. NCBI lineage: Eukaryota > Viridiplantae > Streptophyta > Pinopsida > Cupressales > Cupressaceae > Sequoia > Sequoia sempervirens. The sequence goes on from VDFB02179234.1 coordinate 86,964,982, forward strand.
TATGTATAGATGCATTTTATTTTATGCCTATGTGATATGATGATGATTATGCTATGGATGGATGAAATGTTATATTCTTTTTCATTATCTTTTCATGATATGATATGGATGAATGATATGCAGATGTTATGGATGCAAATGACGTAGATGCATTTATTTTTGTATATTTTCTATGCATGTTTTATGATGATGATGTATGCATATGGATGTATGGATGCAAATTCTTATGATATGCAACAATTTAAGATGCTTAGAATAACAAGTCCATATTATTCATCACAACTCAAAAGATTATGCACAATGTATGATGTGATATGATTATGAGATGTGTGATTATGCTAATGGATGCTTTATGACTATGACATGATTATGAGATGCATGTATGCTTATGGTTTGTGGATGTAGGCTGGATGCATTGATGTTGTTTTTTAGCATCATGATACCAATTAGCACGAAGAGAAGATAGAAGAATAAAGGATAAATAACCATTGATGATGATGATTGCTTAAAAAGATCTAACAATTCCATGATCCATTGAGACTTTATTAGAGATGGTGATGAGACAATATAAAAGAATGCAAGATGAAAATGCAGGATGGGTGCTCACACTTTAGGATTGGGATTTTCCATCATTCCTTATTGTTTGATATAACACATAGATACAATGCATCAAGGTATTGATAACCAAGATGGCGTTGTATCTAGTGTAATGGACTTTGAATTGCAAGTAGAACATACAAAAATGTCACTGGAATGCAATTTAGAATCTTTAGAACATATTGGACCAAATCATACACAATAATCAACATATCCCAAATGACCTTCCTACACATGACTAAGCAAAAATGCACCAAGATTATTTTACAAGAGTCTCCACAAGCACAACAAATGAAAGATAATGATCAATGCCCCATTCCTTTCTGTCTAAATCATTTTATTAGACATCATTAAGAGGTCCTCGGAATGGGTCATTAAGATAAATCATAAGAAAAGATCAAAGATAAACAACTGGTGTTTTCTATAGCTCCTGCCTAGTTTAAGTTTAGCTTATGGTGATATCTAATACTAATGTCCATCACAAGAAGGATACATCCTAGGACATGTTGATCAGAGGGTTGTTTGATGTTGGGATAATGATGCTAAGATGAGTTGTTTCCATAAACTTCACTAACGCATTTACCTATGATTTATACTTTAGATTTTCACTTTTAGGTTTGCACTTTACAACTTCCTATGTTTGCTTTCTAATTTTTTTTCCAAAGCGTGAAGTGATGATCATTTTATTATGGGTGAAAGTGAGATGGGATGGATGGGTTTTGGATTTTTTGAAATATTTTGAAGTTTTTTATGGTCTTTTTGAATGTTATGTGGATGTTTAAGATTTTTTGATTTTCTGAGTTTGTTTAGGGTTTTTTCAAATTTTTTGAGGTTGTTTAGGTCTATTAAATGTTTTCTATTATTTTTGGATTTTCATTTTTCAATTTTTTTTTGTGTTTTCTGAATATTTGGATGTTTTGGGGATTTTCTAAGATATTTGGATGTTTTTGGATTTTCTGAAAGTTTATTGGGATGTTTTTGGATTTTCTGATAATTTTGATTTTTGACCAAGAATCTAACCAAAAGACCTATCCTAGGGGCCTCAAGGGTTGATCAAAGATGAATATTTCCTATGTTATATACGTAGAGACCATGTAGTTTAACCGACTCGACCCATTTACAAGAAAAAGATATGAACAAATGAGAGATGACAACTAATTACAATAGATTGCTAAAGGACTAACCTAGGGTGTCTCAGGGGCACATCAATGATGGCCTTTCCTACATTCAAGCTCAGAGACAACGTAGTTTGACAAGAGACAATGATTTTAGTTTTTTTGATGTTCTACCTTTTTAGAGTTTTTGATGTTTTCCAAATGTTTTGGATTTTTTTCTTTACAATTTTTTGAATGTTTTTGGATTTTTTTTTTGTCTAGGATTTTTCAAATGTTTTTGGATTTTCTAGATAAGATTTCGCATGACCTCGAGATATACAAGAACTCAATTTCGATGCATAACCAAATTCCCCCGGTGTGATATGTTAGACTACTTCGATAAAGGTAGGACAAACTAACCTTGATAAATATTCCTAGTGCTAAAGAGTTCATGATACCTTACAACAATAATCCATGATAAGGATGCAGATGAGGGATGAATGGTGATGCAAAGAATGATAGGCCAAAAGAGAGAAATAATAGATGGAGATGCTTTTATTTATGCAAGGTACCTATTTTCTAGGTTTTCACCAAGGTACTTGCCCAAAGTGCCACTAGAGTGGTTTTCACTAGAGGATGATTTTTTCCTTACTTTTTTCAATCCTTTTTCTCATTTTTTGGATTTTGATCATTTTTTTATTTATATATATTTTCTGATCTATACCCTTCATGTTTAGGCATAACATTTTTTGAGATGCAAATTTTTTATTGGCTCCTACAAGGTTTCACCTTCAAGGGTTGATAGATGATATGCTCCTGATTTCTAGCTTGTTGTGATGATAAAGGGATCCAACTAGTTAGGCTCAAACTTTCCATTGTTGTCTTGATCTAGAATGTTCTTCTGATTTTTCTTTAAGACAAGATCGCCTACCTGGAACAACCAATACTTGATTTTCTTGTTATAGCTTTGTTTCAGTCAGTTTTGATACACTTACAAATGATTAAGGGTGTCAAGATGACGTTCATCTAGGAATTCTAGCTCATTCAGTCAAGACACTTTGTACTCTTCCTTAGTTATCAGATTCTTCAATGATACTCACAATGATGGGAGCTCAACCTCAATAGGCAAGATGGATTCTGATCCATAGACTAGGGAGAAAGGGGTTGCTCCTGTAGGTGTGTAGATACTATTTTGATAAGCCTAAAGAGTGGGATTTAGCTGCAAATTCTAGTCATGACCAACTTCATTAACTATTTTCTTCATGATTTTTAGGATAGTTTTATTCATTGCTTCTTCTTGGCCATTGCCTTGGGGATAGTATGATGGAATCGGTGTTGGTTATTGAATCTTTGGCACAACTCTTTCACATCCTGATTCTTGAATGGGGTTCCATTGTCTACGATGAGGGTTTGTGGTATATCATAATGGAAAATTAGGTAATTCAGGATTAACTTGGCTATTTTCTTCCCCATTATATAGGTCATAGTGATGGCTTCAACCCACTTAGTAAAGTACTTAGTGGCAGTTATGATAAACTTATGGTCGTTGGATGAGGTTGGAGTGATTTTTCCTATGAGGTCATGTCCCCACTGCGAGAAAGGCCATGGTGTAATCATTGGTTGCAATTCTTGAGCTAGATCATGAATTAGACCCCATGCTATTGACACTGGATGAATTTTTGCACATACTGATGAACTTCTTTTTCCATAGTCATCCAATAGTACCCCATCCTCAACAGTTTCTTAGCTAATGTCATACCGCTAGAATGAGACTCACATATGCCATCATGTACTTTTTTTAAGGTAGTTAAGGCTTCCTCTTGGTTAAGACATCATAGTAATGTCCCTTTGATGCTTTTATGACAAAGGGTATCACCTAGGATCATGAATCAGGATGCCTTTTTGCCAAAGGTCTTTTTAAGGTTTGGGGTGATGTCTGATGGAAGGGTTCCTCTGTTAAGGTAAGTAAAGATGTCATGGTACCACAGGGATCTAAGACCAACAATGACACACACGAATTCAGATTAAGGGATTTTGAAAGTTGGTACGAGAAGTTGTTCTACCAAGAATTCATATGGAAGGATGTTGTTCAACATGTCTAGCAGTGATCCGATTGTTGCCATGGCATCTACTACTCTATTGTTCATGCGAGGAATTTACTCAAAATTTATGTCAATAAAAAGATCTTTGATATTTTCCACCATTTTCTTGTAAGGAGTAATCTTGTCATCTTTAGTTTGATAGTCATCATTGACTTGGTTGATAACCAACTGTGAGTCTCCATAGACTTTCATCTCTCGTATCTACCACTAAACTACTATCTTGAGACTTGTGATCAAGGCTTCATACTTAGCAATGTTATTGGTACATGGGAATGATATCATGTATGATTTTGGGATGCAATCACCTTGGGGGGTGATGAAAATAATTTTATTTCTTGATCTATGTTGGGTGAACGATCCATCAAAGTACATATTCCATTGAGTTGTGAGATTAATAAGGAACACTAATTCATTAGGAAACTCAAATATAAAAGGGTTCTCATCATAGATGGGTGCTTCTGCTAGCTAGTCTATGATCACTTATCCTTTGATTACCTTGCACTCCACATACTCTATGTCAAACTTTGTCAAGATCATTACCCATTTAGCCATGCATCTTGTGAGAGTTTCTTTAGATAACAGATATTTTAATGGATCTATCTTTGCGATGAGCTTGATTTTGTGTGATAACATGTAATGCCTAAACTTTTGTGAAGCAAAAACTACCACTAGGCATGCTTTCTCAATGGGTGAATAGTTTATCTCATTTCCCACCAATGTTCTATTGATGTAGTAGATGGCTCTTTCCTTTTTGTTATCATGTTGTGCTAGAAGAGCTCCTAATGCTACTAATATTGTTGAGATGTACAAGATTAGTGGCTTGTTTGGTATCAACAACATAAGCACTGGAGGTGTTAGTATATAATCCTTGATCTGTTGGAAAGCTTTATCCCATTTTTCATCCCATTTGTAGGTTATCCCTTTATGGAGAAGATGTGAAAAGAGATGATTTTTATCTGATAACTGGGCTATGAACCTTATGATGGACTGAAACCTTCCTTGTAATCCTTTTATTTGTTTCAATTTCTATGGTGGTTCCATGTCTAGGATGGATTTTAACTTTGTTGTATCAATTTCTATCCCTCTTTGTGAAATGATGAAGCCAAGAAGTTTCCTTGATGTGATCCCAAACACACACTTTTTTGGATTTAATCATACCTTGTATTCTTGAAGCCTATCAAAGATAGGTCCTAGGACTTGTATGCACTCACATTTTTTCTTTGATTTTTACAAAATATCATCCACATAATCTTCAACTATTTTGTGGATCATGTCATGAAATATGAGGTTCATGGCTCTTTGATAGGTAGCTCCTACATTCTTTAACCCAAATGGCATCACGTTCCAGTAGTAGGTTCCCCATGGACAAGTAAAGGCAGTTTTACGTTGATCCTCTTTGGCAATTATGATTTTGCTATAACTTGAAAATCCATCCATGAGTGACAACATTTCATGCCCAACTATTAAATCCATAATGAGATCAATGTTAGGAAGAGGGAAATCATCCTTTAGACATGCCTTGTTTAGATCTTTGAAATCAGTACATGTTCTGATGCCCCCAGTGGGTTTTGAGACTGGTACTAGGTTTGAAACCCACTTAGGGTAATATATTAGTCAGATGAATCCAATGTCAGGAAGCTTTTGTAGTTCCAGTTTTACCAAGAGTGCTATCTTAGGGTGCATCTTCCTTAATTTTCTCTTGACTAGTTTGGTGTGAAGATATATTGCTAAGTGATGTACAACCACTTCCGTATCAAGGCCTGGCATATCTTTGTATGACCATGCAAAGTTAGCTCTTCTTTCTTTGAGGAATGTTGCAAGGTTCTTGTGTTCTTCATCTAAAAAGGATTCAACATAGAAGGTGATCTTGGGTTCTTCTTTTGTTCCCACATTGACTAGAGTAGCCTTTTCTGCTAGTACTATTGACTTTTCTAGATGCATGGCACTAAGGGGGAGATTGAATCCCTCATCCTTGGGAACCTTAGAGAGGTTTTGACCATTGGATGTGTCTGTTTTTTTACTATTTTAGGACCAGAGAGTGCCACTAGGTGGTTTTCACTCAATGATTTGCATGTTAGTTGCATTTCATTTATTTTGCAACTGAAGGATTCAATTGTCTCCCCATAGTATTCCCCTATATCAAGCTCTATGTTGAACCCTACTTTGTGATCTGTCCATGGTAAGTTGTCTCAGAGTCCCAAGAATTCTGGGATTGCTTCATCTTTCTCAAATAACTATATAATTGGTGGTCCTTGTTGGCCCATGTCAATGAGTTGTGGGTATACTAGGCATATTTTAGTTGGTTCGTTATTTGAGATAAAGGATGCTATGAATATCATGAAGAGGGTGTTGTTCTCAAATAGGTCAGCAACATCAAGAGGAAAGTCATCTAAGGTAGTATCATGCAATGTAGGTGACCAAGAGGAAGCCTCAACTTTTTCAGCAACAATACCTTTACCAATAAGTGTGACCTTGCTAGTAGTACAACCTAAGCCAAGATTCTTTAGTCATTTCTCAGGAACGATGGGTTCTAGTAAACCATTGTCATTCTTTCCTAGTTTCTCATTCTTGTTATATCCCTAAATTTTCGTCAGTTGTAGACCTTTGTTGTCATCTTCCATGGGAAGAACAAGAATAAGTCTTTCATCTAGATAGAGGATTTCAGAGACATCTTTCTCATTGATGTCTTCTTGATTCAGATCTCCTGACTTGGTGAAGGTAGTAGCTTCCATCTTGATTATTTCTAGTTCCTTGGTGCTAGATGTTGGTTTCCAATGAGTTTGAGGAGAAATAGGTAACTCTCATAAGACAAAGGTGTCTTTCAATATTTTGTAGCTTCCACAACCATCGTCTTGGATCACTACTTTGACATTGGGTATGCTTTTCATAATGGGTATATTTGATGCTAAGGTAGATGCTAGGGATGATGGGTTAACAAATGAGCTTGATGGTGTAGGTCCTTCATCATTTTTGGGTATTTGTGGAATCTTATAAAATTGGGCCTCAAGGCTTTTGCAGTAGTAAAAAGGCTCACGATCTCCATGGATAGTGATTTCTTTACCCTCAAAAGGAAACTTCACACACTAATGATAGGTTAAGGCTACAACTTTCAAAGCATGGATCCAAGGTCAACCAAGTAGTATGTTATATGGAAGATCAAGATCAAGTACTTGGCATGTAGTTTCTGCAATAAGAGGTCTCAATTGGATTGGAAGTGCAATGATTCCTTGTGATACCCATTCTTTTTTCATCATATGCTCTGGTGGTGGTACTCTTTGTCTTCTCAATGGTATCTTCTGAATAGCCTAGATGCTTGATCAGTTGTAGGGTACAAATGTTTAGACCAACACCTCCATCTACCAAGACTCTTTTGGCCTTTATTTTATGAATGACAACTTCAAGGTGTAAAGAATGGTTATGAGATGGTTGTGATGGTAAAACTTGCTTGAAGAAGGTGAGAAGATGGCTGGTGATATGCCTTACCATAGCTTGAAACTTATCGGTATCAATTTTCTCAGGAACAAATGACTCAGAAAAGGATTTTTCTAGTATTTCCCTATGTGCAAGAGATAATGTCAAGAGTTCCAAGATTTATATTTGAGCAAGGGTATGTTTAAGCTGATCTACAAGATTGTACTGGCGAGGATTAGGTGCAGGAAATGTAGATTGTGTTTTGGATTGAGCTAGGGAAGCTCCTTGAACAATTATTTTTCCACATCGTGTGGTGACTCCACATTCTGTACTAGCTCCCTTGATGGTGACAACAGTGATAACACTATTATAGGAGCTGACTTCATTGGAATAGGAATTTTGTACATTAGTGTAATCCTTAACTTTTCCATTGTTTTTTTGTTTTTTTATGATTGGGCATAGGGGTCTTGTATATCTTGAAATCCTGGTTTCACGTTGTTACCTCAATAGATATGGTGTCATTCTCTATGAAATATTTAATGATATTCTTGAGTTTCATTCAGTTTGCTATTTTATGTCCTTTGATTTTATGGAAGTCATAGAGATCATGCTCATTGTACCAGGATGGCTTCTCTTGAGGTTCCTTATAGTTTTCAAAGTTAGGAAGTGTTATCAAATTTTACTCTATCATTTTCTTCATGATTGTCTCGATGGGTTTCGATAATTGTGTGTACTTGCATTTAGGATAGTTGTTCCTATTACTAGTTTGTCTTGGTTGCATGTTGGTGTTATTGATCTAATTGTTCTGAGGTGGCACCATTTGTTGCATAATTGGTTGGATGTTAGCATATTGATTGTTGTTGTGTCTAGGAGCACTGAGTATGACCTTAGCATCTACCACACTATCATTTTTTACATTTTATTTCTTAGCCCATACACAAGTTTTCTCATTCAAATTGGTTGAAGGATAGTTGTCTTTGTAATCTTGATTATTTCCTTATGAGATCAATAATCTTTGAATGTTAAGGGATCTTGGAATAAGCTTGTCATATGATGTGATGCATTGCATTTTCAAGTTGGAAAGATAGACTTGGATCAAGCTTGTCATATAAGAGACCACTCGCTTTTACTAGCTCCTTTTCTCCATCGTTGTAAGAAATTAGCAAAGGTTTCTCTTGGATTTTGTTTGAGAGTATACAATTCTTCTAGGCTAACATCCATGTCAAGATTGAAGGAGAAGTGATTGATGAATTTTTTGGTGATTTCTTGAAAATTTTTGATACCAAGAGGCAAATGAGAGAACCAATCCATAGTAGTACCTATTAAACTTCGAGGAAAGAGGTGCATTAGATATGAATTTTTATAATCCACTTCCATGCACATGACATTAAATTCTTTGATATGGTCAACAAGACTTACTCTCCCTTTGTATTTTTCAAACTTAGGTATTTCAAAACTAGGAGGGAATGGTATCATTGCTATGTTTCGATCAAATGGGTAAGGACACAAATTTTGTGTCTCAGGTTTCTTTGTATTTCCCATGTTAAGGTCATGCATTTCTTGTGAAAGTGCTTTCAATTGTGATGCTAGATCATCTTGTGGATTGGGTGGAGGAACATATGGTGGGATGAGAGATGAATTATATGGGGTGTATGAAGGTGTGAGATTTTGTAAAATTGATGAATATTTTCTTGATGCAATTGGATTTATGATGTTCATATGAGGAAAATAGGAACCTTGTTGCTATTTTTGGGCATATTTCTGAGCTAGTAAGGCTTGTTGTTGAGCTTGTTGTTGGGCCTGCTATTAGTTGTTGTGCTAATAAATCTGCTTGTTGTGCTTGTTTTTTTTGCGTGGCTTGTTGTGTTGCTAAGGTTGCTTGTTGAGCTTATTGGGAAATGGTCTCTTGTTGTTGTTGTTTTTGTGTTAAGGATACTTTTTGAGCTTGATGTTTTTGTTGTGCTAAGGCTGCTTGTTGAACTTGATGTTATTGTTGTGCTAAGTCTTCTTGTTGAGCTACTAAGGATGCTTGTTGTGCTTATTCTTCTTGTTGTTGTTGCAGTTGTTGTATGACTTGTTGATAAGTTTATTGTGCTTGCTATAAATCTAAGGCATGTGCTTGCAATGTGGGATCAAGTGGTTGTTGATACATTTGTGAAGAAATAAGGATATTGATTTTTTGAGTGGATATCATGTTACTAATGAAAGGTTTAGGATTCCCTTGGTTTAACATTCCTTGCAATATGGTAGAATGAGGTGAAGGAATGTATGTTTGAGGTCCTGATTGATTTGGCATAGAAAAGGGAGTTGTATAAAAAGATGATGTCATTAAATTTTGTAATGGAAATGACACACTAGGACCTTGAGTCCACTAATTGAAAATATTCCCTTGTCCTATGTTTTGAGGATTTCGTTGTGCAAGAGATGTAAACAATTTATTTGTGATCAAGGTACTCATAGGATTGATAGAATTTTTAACCAAGGGATTTATTTGAAGTGGATTGATAGGAGATGATGTTGTAATGGTAGATGGAATGGGTGAACCCATCGGAGGATTTGATAAAGATGTCCCTATTTGCATTGAGGGTTGATTCTATGATATGGTATTGACATGCCCTAGTGTGATGTTTTGGTATTTTTGGTTTGTACTGCTCTGTGTGATGTGGTACTCATGCGTGTGGATGAAGAAGGGTTTCCCTAAAATGTTGAAGTAGTGGTGGAATAGTGAAGTTCAAGCAGAGTGTGTAGTTTTTTTGGATCCTTAGGAATGGGAGGAGCACCAAAGGTAGGTTTTGAAATGGTGGTGGGAGGTGGAGGATTAGTTTCAAGAGTACCCACAAGTGTATTACTCTCAAATGGTAATGTGTGACCAAAATATTTAGCAAGGCTAGTTGCAAGACTAGGTATGTAATTTTTCCTTAACCCTTGTGACGAAGTGGTGAAATCTTGTCTTAAACTTTGTGCTACAAATGTCGGGGAGATACGAGCTACACTTTGAAAAAAATTATGATCTAAAATTTCTTCTCATGTGAGATCAAATGGGTTGTTCATGATGTCTTTGATTTTGTATGGTCCTAAAGGAGATGATGGTTGTTGCGATGATGTAACATGACTTCTATGATCAAATTCTGAAGGATTTGGATCACTTGAGGTAAATGTAACTTTTTTATTTTTCCATGATTCTCTTGTGTTGTGATCTTGTCTTTACCATAAATTTGGTGTTAGCTACAGGAAATTTGTGTTAAGTTTTGTAATGTTTGAACTCTCTAGTTGACTCAAGCCTAGGTAAAAGGGATGCTCTAATCCTTTGGGGAGAAATGATGATGATGTGGAATGAAAATAAGGGTGGTATGGGAAGTGATCTTTGCAACCATTTTGGGACAACACTTTGGACTTGAGTTTGATGTTTTGATGTTGGAATAAAGGATGCTAATGAACTTAGAAATCTTTAGGGTAGACTTGTGACCTTCAAGATAAGATAGTTCAAAGATGATAAATATCTCAACTAAGTGCATGGAAAAGGATACATTTCACATACAAAGTTGTTAAGGTAGCAAGTTGTTTTGATGTTTAAGTCCCAAAGCGTTGGTGTATTTGAAATTTTACAAAGATAGATGAGGTGAAGGATGAAATTTGGTGAAGGGGTGAGTGAAATGTTGGACCCAATGTTGATCTAAAGTGAACCTTTATTTTTGACAAAACTAAGGTAGTGAGAATGATGCTAGACCTCTAAAATGTTCAAAATCCTAGAAAATGAGAGGAGGGAGGAGAATGTTCAAACCTATCCAGGCTCTCCTAGCTCAGGCATAAAATTTTCTCAACAAAGTGTAATAGTTGCGATAAAATATGGATGCTCACTTTTGACTATACTTTGTTCTATGATTCCTATGTCTGAAGGGGAATGTTGGTGATTTTCCTCTATGGATTTTGACTATACCCAATTGAAAGTTGTGGTGATTTTGCAACATGTTAGAGAATGTTTTTGTTTCTCAAGATCACCAAACAATGCTAGAGAATTTCATATGCATTCACTAGCAAAGTTGAAAACCACAAAACAAAATAAACAATTGTCAATTTTATCCTTCAAAGCAATGATGAGTTCATTTTATGCACCAATTGAAAGATGAGTTTTCCTTGTTCAATTTTAAGCCCAATTGAAAGATGTGATGTGAGGGTTCAATTTTAAGAACAACTTTGAACATTCATTTTAAACCCAATTGAAAACTAGTGTGTTGCCTAAAATTTAAAGTAAAAAAGCATGAAAGTGGGTTATAATTTCCCCAAAGCGTTGAACGCTTGCTAAAATTATAGAATTTTAAGATAGAAGAGGTCTTCAATTTCGCTCCATGCCTTTAAACCCTACAAAACCCTATTAGTCTAACAATGAAAACATAGTCAGACATCCATCAGTGATCAGATAATCAAAAGAAATTAAGTCACATGTCAAAAAACAAACATAAAGTTTCTTACCCTAGTTTAGCCTTGCTGCACATGATGGCGTCACAATTTGAAATTTGGATGTCGCTCTGGTGAAAATGGGCATCACTTTGCAACAAAACTGGTGAGCACGATTGCGTCGTTGTTTTGATGGGAGTCATTGTTTGAAATTTGAAAGCATCGATCTGGTTAAAATGAGTGTCACCATTTGCATTTCATGATATTTTAAATTTAAATATGTGTCACTATATTTAAATTGGTGTTGGCCAATTAAATACACATCATTGTATCAAATTCCTTGTGCATCGCTATATGGCGAATTTATTGAAATAACATCATTATTTGTGGTATGAGTGTCACTAAAACATGCAAAACAAAATGAACATGGATTTTGAGCTAAAATATGGTTAAATGATTGGTTTTCCCTCCTTCTAGCGCTAGAATGTCAATGCGAGGATACCAGTATGGGCCAAATTATGCTTAATCCGTGAAGAATCAAAGCATAACGGAGCCACCAATACTCAAATCTCAACAAGATCTATCAATCAAAATTAGAACTAAAATTTTTATTAAAACCTAACATACTAAAATATGAAAGCTATTAAAACATCTACTCTAATCCATTCAAAAATTATCTTGTTGTGGAATTGGTGTCATGTTGATGTGGACCAATGACCCTTTCCCAATCCCATGATAGTGAGCTTGTCTCAATCGATTCTATGGAAGAGAATCGATGAAACCATGGTGTTTGATGTGTAGAAACCTAAATTATGTAAAAAAAAACATGATGAAAGCTAAGTTACCATGATTTTATGTTATAAATGATCTAATTATGCAATTTCTATACTAATCTAGGCTAATTTAAGCTAATTTAATCTAAAATGATGCTAAAAGATGAAAACCCTAATTTATTTACAAACTAAGATGGATGCATGGAAGCCAGTAATGGATGCTCTAAGCTCTTATGCTACTAAAAATGAACTAAAACAAGCTAAAAATTGAGTAAAAGATGAGCAAGTATGTGAGTAAATTTAACAACATAAGTTTGCAATATAAGATCAATCCATTTGTCTCCAAATAGTGATCTATTTATAGGAAAACAAATGAGGAATGGATGGTTGAGATCAAAAAGCTTAATCAACAGTTTGAGATGAAGGAGATGAGGGGCATGGATCATGGATTCTCATCAATGGGTGAGAATGCATGATAAAAGTTAATCAAAGGCTCACACTTGCCTCAAAAAAACACACTTTTGACTTTCTCACACAGGTCAAAGGTAACTTTCTTAAGAGGTTAAAGGGTTAACTTGCATTTTAAGCTAAGTGAGTTGATTTGAGGAGAGCTAATATTCTTTTAGGGTGAGGAAAAATGGATTTTAAAAATTAAAACAAATTTTTAATTGTGCATAAAGGATAATGGATATTCCATGGGAATATTCCCTTTGATTAGAAGAAAATTAGTTTAATTGCTAATTAAACAAGGTTTAATTTATGCAATTAGGGAATTAGAAGAATTAAAAGATATTTATTAAATTGGATGATTTAATAAATAGGGGAGAGGTGATGAAATGATATTTAATTAAATAACCCTACTTAGGGTTATTTAATTAAATAAGATGACTTAGGAGATTAAATTAATTTTTTTGATTTATTTAATTTAATAAGATGAAGTGTTAGTGCAGAAAGAGATGAATTAACCCAATTTTATTAATTGGGAAAAATAGATGAAAATGATGCAATTAATTAATTACCTACGCTAATTAAATAAATTAAGTGAAAAGAGGATGGATAAAGAGGAAATTATGTTTCAAATATATGACATCAATTATGACATTTTTCAGTGTCTATAGTATGTGATCGTAATCACGATTTGCTAAGTATACTAAGAGAAAACTATAAACCTCATACCTATCCAAGGGCCTCACGTTGCTCTCCTACTATATGATCTCTCTCTACCTATAATCTAGCTACCTCAGACTCTAGTCTCTCAAACTCTGTAGGAGTCTAAGATGACTGTGTATCTTGGGGAGCATCAACTCAGTGGATGTACCTCCTAAGACTCTCATACGCTACCCATAGTGTGACATAAGGCCCAAAAAATTCTAGATCTCACTCCACAATGGGTAGGGGCACATAGTCTGAATAAGTGGCCTCCTCATAAACTGATGGGGGCACTATCTCTGCAGCCACCTGACGATAGAGATCTTGTAGGTCTCTCACAACTCCTACAAGATAGAACCATAAACACAATCAGTACAAATCATGACATATATACATAAAATTAAAGCATAAAACATAACCATAAGCATAAAGCATAACAATAAATAAAATGTCATCACCTAGCTCTGTAATAGGATTTGTGAAATCAACCTCATCATGTTCAAGGGGCATGGAGGATTTGCTAGCCTCTCCATGGCTGTAAGTGTTGATGCTTGTTGTAGCTACTGATTTTGATCTAGTAACATGAATGGGAGATGGCTCTCCCTGCCCGTGGCCCATTGGATCCTCATCTATTGCCTCGCCACCCTCACTCATGGAATTCTCCTCCTCATCCTCCTCCTTCTCATCATCCTCATCCCTCTCCTCCTGGCCATCATAGTCAGGATCTACATCCTCATCATACTACTCATCTACCACATCCACAAATATATCTACAGCCTTGAACGTGTCTCCTCTTCCTTGTCCTCCACCTCATCTCCCTCATCTAGGAGTGATCCTACATCACCTATTGGCTCATCCATTGAGAATATTAGAGTAAGTCATGATACCCTCCACCACTCCTCATAGTCATTTATGGCACTAACATCATCGACGTCATAGACTAGAGGCATATCATGATTTGAGAAGTCAGAGTCATTGTAGATAACATCCTCGGTAGTGAACCATCTACCATCATTGGGTCTCTAATCACTCTGTATTGATGTCCTAAAAAAGGGTCGTTCCCTGGGTGCTATCTGAATCTGACCAAACTATTGTATGATGCGATCATAGTAGAAGGGATGTACTATTTAATCATGTATACCAATCAAGAACATGTCCATTTGCAATCACCTCATCTATTGAGTCTCATCTCACCACTATAGCACAAGCTGATAAGGTCTCCATAAGATCTCATCCTCCTCTAGCCAATCAAACTGAACCCTCCAAAAGTGTAAATCACCATACTTCCAAAACTACCATAAAGGATAGCTAAAATCTCATGGATACCCTAGGGTTGTTGGGCATGTGAACTCTGAACATCTAGTACATGTGATATGCTCTAGGCATAAAACCTATAGAAGCCTACAATGTACCATGTTGTCCAAATCCTAAAATACAAATCATCCATTATCATAGCACAGGTGTGCTAGGATGTTGTACCCCTAGGAATATACTTTCATGTGGTTTATCATCCATTGTATCAAGTGTACTAGTCCTCCCTCCAAGTACACTCCCTAGTCATTAGGGATGAGTACTAGTGTTACCGTCATCATCATAATCCACACAACTAGTGGGCTTGTGAGTATAGTAGAATCACTAAATCTATCTGAGGAATCACTCTATCATCATACACTAGTCCACCAAGGTAGTGTTGCATGTCATATTTCATCTCACAGAATGACGTCTCTGTGAGAAAATTTACTCACTCACCCCAAATCAGAGCTTAGAGTATGTGGTGTACATCCTCCAATGTGATAGTCATCTCTTCGGTAGGAAGATGAAATGTACCTGTATTTGTATCCCACTGCTCTACTAATTCCATTAGCATCGGATCATGGTACATAATGAGGGGCATGAGCTATGCCCAGTATAATCCTACAGTTTTCAAAAGCTTTGTATCCTTCGCTGAGAGAGTGAGGACTAAATCTCAAAGAAGGCTAATCTGTCAGCCACCCAAATGCTACCAGGAATGGGTGGGAACCTAATAGAAAAGAAAAAGGGGATAGTTTGCAAAAAAATAATTCCAAGGCCCTAAATTAACCTAGAAATGCATAAAAATCATCAAATAAATGTGTAAGGACAAAGATAAGGCAAAAAAATCAACTCACTTGATGGTAGTGCTCGCCCTGGGCCACCTGGTCTCACAACACGTCTTGTCTTGCAGGCCTACAATCTCATCGACTCGACATTTTTTATTACTCTTAAATCACTCTCAAGATAAAAAGAGGTAAATTAAAAAATGGTAAGAATATAATTCACTTTTTACTCTTTTGTAAGTTAAAATTAGGGTTTTTACTATATTAGGGTTAAAAAGTGTCTTTCATTCAAATTAACATAACAGGTGCTAAAGAGTTTTATTTTTTACACCGTTTGTTGCATTGGAATCATGATTCCACTCCCAACCTCATCAAACATCTATCATTATGCGGTATGGTACTTGTAAATACCCTATAATACAAATTAGATTATTCTATTTGGCTAGATTGCTACCTTGATTCCACCTTCATTAAGCAAGCAGAATCAAGGGGGGCATACATCTACCCTCAATTTTGATTTCTAGAAGAAGTTAGTAAGAGGATTTTTGGACAACTAACCAATTCGTGTTGCAATATGTGGGTCCTAACATTGTGGTTTTGTAGATAGCTACAATGGGGCTTCATTCTTCTATGTTGTTAGTGAACTTACATGAGTATCCTTTTATGAAGTAGAGTTTATTGTTCAGATTCATTTAGCTTGCATATGGATGTAGAGTCATATGGGTGCTAAAGTGGGGGCTAAATGTAGTGTAGAAAATTTTATGCTCTTGAAAAAAAAGGCAATTTCACATTTAATTCGGACCTATTTTGGCACCCTTAAATTAACTACCCTTTAAAATCATCATTAATAGGCCCCTAAGACCCATTATTTCAGATCTCGAGGTTCATTTCACCTATAAATCTCATAAAATCACTTAAAACACCAAAAATCTTGAAAAAACACCACAAAAAGCTAAGGTGGGACTCATTCACCACCTTGGGAAAATGAGTCCCCTTAGGTGGGACCCATTTACCAAGGGTGGCGAATGAGTTCCATTTAGGGTCATTTTTAATTTTGAGCAAAGAAATTCAGCATTTTAATTCAAATTTTTGGTGGATTTCAGCCTTTGAGATCTAAATAATAGTCAATTAGGTGTTAATTCCTATATAATTAAGTTTCCAAGTCATTTTTATCAACCTACGTAGCTTTGAGCAAGCATTTTCAAGAGTAAATTCAAGAGACAAAGTGTTGAGAATCTCTTCCAAGAGCATTCAAGTTTCAAGAGAAAGTAAAGTTAAGCTCTTGGAGTAGCATTAAAGTTTTTTTGCAAGTGTTCAATCTCACTTTCATTCAAGATCTAGCATTGTCAAGGGTTGATCATGGTTGTCTATGGTGAATCATGATGGATTCTAGGTTGGGGAGATGCAACTAGCCATTGAACCAAGCCTAAAGACTTTTTTCCTAAGTGATTCCATCTTCCATTATCACTCTACATTCAACCTAATGAAGGTACAAGCGTCATCAAGGTTCATTTGGGGTGAGTAGAGATCTCAAGTGAGTCATTCATCTCCACATTTCCATTCTTGCATATTAGAATAGGATTGCGACATGTTTCAAATTTGTTAGTCATAGACAAACTTAAGGCTAGGGTTTGCATGCTTATTTCATTATTTCCATCAAGGTTTAATTACCAAACTAAGGGTTTGACCAAGGAAAACCCCCATTAGAAAATCAATTCTATATTTTTTTTTGCAGGTGTTCTCATAGATTCAGATCCGAAACTGAAGTTGGAAGGAAGGATTAGGTGTTGAAGTGCAAAGTAGAACTTTAAATTCCTCGAAAAGGCAGAATGGGACTGATTCACCACAAGTGGTGAATGAGTCCCGATGTAGTTTTTTTCTAGATCTGTTTGCATATTTAGATACCCTTTTTCCCAAAACAAACTTCTGCATGGAAATTCAGATTTGGGACTAATTCACCCAGAATGGCGAATGAGTCCAAGTAGGTCAAAAGGTCAAAATTTCCAGTGTTTCATAGTTGCTTCTAGTTACTTCCAAATCTCCAGGTGCACCTCATTTATTTCACTACTTTTCTATTATGTTTTGTTTGCATTTATAGGTCATTTTATAGGTCATCATATTGAATTAGGGTTTTACATTTTATTTTTCATTTCATTATATTTTCCAAGTCTAAACTTGGTGGTGAACCCATCATTAGATCATATTCAGCCCTTAGAACAACCCTCTTTCAATATTTCTCTCTTTTGCATTGAAATCTCAAGGGTTCTTGAGTGAAAGTTAGTGAAAATTGCCCTTTTAGGTCCTAAACCCTAGAAGGGAAGAAAAACTATTTTCCACCTTTCAACCTCCTCATGAAGACCCTCTTGAACAAGAACCACAAAAAAAACCTCCACCAAATCCTAGGCATCCCCCAAGAACACAAGAAAACATACTAAGGATTAGAGAAGACAATAAAAAATAGCTTATGAAATTAATTACAAGGCTATAAGATTTTGCTACAACAAACCCTCATATGACAAGTCTTGTTGAATCCTTGCAATTTATCATGTCTCATGTCACATAAATGAGTGCATAAATTATTTTTTGGTCCAATAAGAGGGAAGAATAAAAATAGTTTTATGCAAACAAACTATCCTATGAGCATGTAAAGAAAAATAAAATTAATAAATTTGACTTGTGTGCCCTCTTCATTGACCCATGAACTAATCAACCCTTAGAAACTAGATGCAAGAGGTTCCCTATCCATTGGTTCCACCATGAAGAGATAAAGAATCATTTTTTGGCTAGGTGGTGTATGGTTTTTTACCATCCTCCATGTAATAATGATGAGGTTCCACAATACTTTTTGAGGAAATTCTATTGTTAATTTTTCATCAATGAGTTTCTAAACTATTTTGACTTTCTATATTTCTAGGGTAGAGGTGGGGGCTCCTCACATGATAGAGTTGGGGCACAACATAACCCACACTTGTCACTAAGACCCTTGGGTAGACCTATGGTGGAGCATATGACTATTCCTTGTGTTGTGAAAGAAAGTGTCAAGGTGGACACCTTAGACTCCATTAGCTCACTCACTCAAAGTATTATGCAATATGTGAGGCATCTAGTACAAGATGATGTGGATGAGTCTCCTAGGCCTCTAGTATAGTATGCAGCTTTTTGCACTTATGATCTTGAGAGTAGTCAAGATGCAGCTACATAGGATACATCAGCTATAGAGGAGATGGTTATGACAAAATCTTTGTTGAATTAAATATTTGACATTGATACTCATGTAAATTTCAGCAAGTTAATTTAATTATGTTTATTAAATTTTATTTTTAAATGTAATAATAACTAAATTAGTAGAATGATTATGATAAAAATCAAGGTCAAAGTGCTCATGCTACTTGCAACATTCCCCCATCCCCCTATTTCATGACATTGTCAAGTCCACAAGTATGCAACTAGTAAGGAAATATAATTATTACATGTGAATAGTTGAACCTTATATGATTGGTTTTCTCATAATTCACTTTGGATGTTGAATATTTTCATGGTGTACCTTTGACATTGACACCTTGTAGTAGTCATCATCAAAAAACTTTCATCAAAGTAGCCTTTATTCATTAATGGTGTTGTAAAAAAATGTTATGTAATTTTGGTAATTAAACAACATTTGTTGTTTCATTTATAGATGTTGACATAAAATACTCCTCTTGATGTTTGTGCCATATTAGACCATGGTGTTGTTGCAATAGTAGCAAGTTCTCCTTTCATAGAGGTATG
Source organism: Sequoia sempervirens (assembly GCA_007258455.2). Classification (NCBI taxonomy): domain Eukaryota; kingdom Viridiplantae; phylum Streptophyta; class Pinopsida; order Cupressales; family Cupressaceae; genus Sequoia; species Sequoia sempervirens. The sequence goes on from VDFB02179234.1 coordinate 86,984,346, forward strand.
AGATAAATTAATAAATTTCACATTATATTTGTTCTTTTATTGGTGTATTATTAAAAAAACTAATAATACTCATATGTATTTTTATTGATATCTTGATGATTTTTATAGGGACTTGTGACTCTAGATCATTAACGTGTCCTTGTTGTGGATGAACATCTTGATTATTTGTATGTGTTAAGTGATTATTTTTTATATGTCATTCTATAATTAAATTTATGTATATATTAATGTATATACTTTGTATTGTACTAGATGGACATCCAGAGAAGTCTAGAGAGGAGGACGAGTGAGTGCACTCAAAAGATACTAGCATCATATGCATCTCCGTCCATGCGACACTCAAAGGAAACTCATGATCTATTTCCTTCCCCTGGTGGGAATTGACTACATTAGGGTCCTTGTATGCCTATGTGGCATTTTTGAACATATATTTTTTATTACAAATATGTGAAATTCTATGTCCACATAGATTTTTTACAAGTCTATACCACTTTATTGGATGTATTTTATATTGTTATCAACATATAACATTGTACGACCTTATGGATTTTTGGTTAATGCAAATACTTTTTACCACTGTTATCCATATTTGCACTACAAACGATTAATTTAATAAATGAATAATTACATAAAGTTTATTTTTAGTAACCATACAATTGTTACAAATATCCTAGGCCTCTTTAAGGGGGCAACTCCCTTTACTTTAAACAATATTGGTATCACAAGCATTTGAGTTTTTGAAGTCTTTGTTAGATATATTATGAATGAATTTGAGAACACAAGCATTTGGTAACATAATGGAACTAAATATTATTATAATGCAACCATAAACGATATATTATTGGTTCTAATTCACTATTTCATTATTATGAGGAAATGACATTTAATTTACTTGATGACTATCCAATACATCTTTGACTCTTACTATGCAATAGAAAAAGTATCCCTTTTCCTTGCTTGATTTGGGAGTGGTTAACATTAAAATGGACCTAATGTCACCTTGATCTAGTGTTGTAATGTGTTTTACAAAAATCCCTTTTAAGCTAAATAGACCTAATTTTTCCTTAATTTAATGTTTTAAAGTGTATTTATTTGCACCTTCACAATAAGTTTTGGGCCCTCTTACATTTATGACCTTCATATCATCATTAATAGGCCCCTAAGACCCTATATTATGCATCCCAAGGCATATTTCAACTCAAATCCTAACATAGACATCAAATATACTTAATTCCTTAATTCCTTAGCATTTCCTCTATCCAAAAAGGCCTTCTGGGACCCATATGCCACCTTGGGCATATGAGTCCCACCCAGATGAAACCTATATTCCACAAGTGGTGTATGAGTCCCATTTGGCCCCTTTTTTAGGGTTTTTAATGGGAAATTAGGGTTTTAAGTTCAAATTTCATGAATTTTAGCCTCTAGGATCTAATAAATGGTAAATTAGATGAATTTCCTATATAAACAAGGTTTAAAATCATTATTTACCTAAGAATTCATGATATCATCTTAAGCTATCAAGAGTCAAGAATTCCAAGACTTCACAAGAGTGTCACGAGAGTATTCAAGATCATTTCTAAGCCATTCAAGGGCAAAATTTTCCATCATTTGTTGCAGAAATTCAAGATCCAACATCATATCAAAGTCATTAAGAATCAAGCATGTTTTTGAGCTAGTGTTGTGATGTAGCATTGAAGATCCATTTACAAGCATTGTTTCATATAAAATTTCAAGATCAAGATCTACATTCTACATGGCCACTTCATGTTAGATTTTTTATTTACATCTCAAGACATCATTCTAGGTATCATTTTTCATGTTTCATATTTCACGATTCATGTTTATATTTCATTGTTTCATCACAAGGTTTAATTACCTAAACAGGGTTTGTCCTAGGAAAACTCCTATTTCCTAACAATCAACAAGATTTTCTCTCTCTAGATGTGTGAGTACAGATCCAGGTGTCTTGGAGATTTAATATACTTTGAAGAAAAAATTTCAAGGTTGAGAGAATTTTTCAAGTTGTCACAAGGTTGTCATCTTCATGAAAAGTCACGTATAGGTCTAAATTCAGAGTTTCATATTTGGAAATGAAGCATGCAAGGAAGAGCAAAGATAGGAGTGTAGATTCAGGCCTTAAACCTCCAAAAACATAGAGTGGGACTAATATGTAACTTGTGGCATATCAGTCTCAATATAGTAGCTTTCCACATTTTAGGAGATTTACTCACCACTGTCAGATTCTTGTTTCCACCCAAAAACCCTAGTCTAGGACTAAATCACCGAGACTGGCATATGAGTCCTAGTGGGCATAAAATAGTAGGATTTAAAGGTGTTGGATATTTTTTTGATTTCATCCTTCTTCCAGGTGCACCTATGTTCATTCTCAGTTTGTTATTCTACATTTTAGTTCCATTTCCTAGGTCAAATAGTTAAGTTTTGCATAGTACTTTGCATGTTACATTCATTTCTTGTCTTTCCAAGCCCTAGCTTGGTGGTCAACCCCCTTTTAGTCTCTAATCAAACCCTAGGACAACCTCTAGTAGATCTATTTCCTTCATTCCATCCTTGTATTGAGATTTCGAGGGTTTCCTTGAGGGAAACAAGAATGTGAAGTAGGAACCCTATCTCCTCAAAGATAGAGAGCCCCTTTATTTTTTATGTTTCATTTTGGTGAAACTACATTTAGAACATCTTAATTTTGATTTGGACTACATCATAATCCTACATCTAGCTTGCATTAAAATTTCATTAGGTTTTGCATTAGTTAAATTACATCTAGGGTTTCTAAATTTTGCATTAGTGAAAGTGCATATAGGTTGCATTTTTGCATCTTGCATCATTAAATTTCAACTAAAATCTACATTTTCTCTTAGCCTAGACATCATCCTAAACAAAAAACATAACATTTACACAAAATTTGTTGAAAATGGTGGAAAAACCCTAACCTAGCACTCATATGCCCCTCTAGGCAATTTAGTCCCATTACAAGTGGTTTTTCCTAATATTTGGGTATTCTATGGTGACTGTTATTTGGCATTCAGACCCCTAAAAAACCCTAACTAGGACTCATACACCCCTTTGGGAGATTTAGCCCCAGAACAAGCCTAAAACTACCTTTTACAACACTGAAAACCTTGTTTTTGTACTTCTAAAGCTTTCTGGTAACCTATAGTATCAGTCTGGAAAGTTTTAGGAACTTCTATTTTATGCATCTAGTTAAAAAGCATCAATTTAGGGTAGTCATTTTTTAAATCATTTCGGTAACAAAAATAATTAGATCTGAAAATGTTCACATTTCTGAAACTTTGCATAATATGGATAAAAGTACTTTTCACTTTTGCATACACAATGTTTACATTCTTAAAGCTTTGTGTAAGTTTGCTAAAAGTGCTTTTAATTTTTGGATACACATTGCTTGCATTCTTAAAGCTTTGCATACATTGGATAAAATTATTTTTCATCTTTGGATATACATTGTTTACATTATTAAAGCATTGCATGAGATGGTTAGAAGTACTTTTAATTCCTAGTCAAACAATGTTAGTATCTTACCTATCTAGGCATAATAAGAAAAAGTTCATATCCCCTCCCTATGAGAATAATTTAGCGAAAGAGAATACAGCCTTGGGAAATCATAACAATAATATTCATTCTTCTCCTAATATCTCTCATATTTGTGAAGAAGATATTTTGGTGTTAGAAGAACTAATAATTGAGATTTTTGAGAGTCCTAGTTGTTTCTCTTCTCCTACCTATCTTATTGGACAAGACATTACTAAACAAGAGGACACAATCATAGGTAATCATGACAATCACATAATACAACAAGAGATCATTTAAAATTCAACTATTCTACATTCACCCCGCCACACCTTCCCCTCTTGTGATAATTTTTTAGAAGATGAAATTGTAAGTGAGGAATATATATTGGCGTTACATGATCAAATATTTAAGATCTATGACAACCCTCCTTATGTTTCTTCCCCTACCTATCCTATTTTAGAAGACATTATGGGACAAAGGAATGAGAGTATGGAAAATCATGACAATCGCATTGGTTCTTCTCCTAGTATCTCTCTAAGTTGTGAAGAAGATACTTTGATGTTAGAAAATGCAATCAATGAAAGTCATGAGAATATTATGTGTCTCCCTTCCCCTAGGGAAAACATTATTGAACAATACAATGAAATAATTGATAAACAAGACAATCCAACCATAGATAACTCCCTTACTTGTGATGAAGTCATTTTAGAAGATCCAACATTTGAATGTCATGAACATCTAGTTTGGAGTTATCCTAAAAACTCTCCCACTAGGGAAGATATCATGATGGAAGAAAATGACAATATTTCGGCTTCCTTAGATAATGGTAAGAACATGACACTAGATTCCCCTTCATTAGAAAGAAATCAAACCAAAACCGCTGAGGTTTTGAATGTGCAAGTGTCAATTAGACCCCCCTTGATTAATCGACCTCCTATATACCCTATGGTACATCCTAAAAATCCTCTAATCCCTTACCCACCTTCACACAAATCTCAAACCAAAAAAAAAACCCGAACTTATCCTTTACCCACCTAAGAATAATGTTTTGCAGTAGCCAAGTTATAACATTGTTGCTCGTGTTGTCAAGAGACACTGCAATTATGCTTTGGCATTGTCATTGATGGCACCCCTAGTCAATAATAGGATCTGCATGAAACCATTTTCTCACACCAACATTCAGATTGAGGACAGTCAGGAAGAATAGAGCATCTAGCAGTTCTGTGTTCATCGATTCACTTGCAGATTTCTAGTTGTTATTTTGAGTTGTGGATCTCATGAAAGGTTCATCAATGTATTTTGTGTGTTATCCAAAAATTTTAGTGCCGCATACCAAGTCATGTGTAAGTTTGGTGATACGGTTGATACATTTTTGTTTATCAATATTTTAGGGCCGACTCAATTGATATAATGTGTTGTGGATATTCAAGGAATGATTATTCAAATTTTTTTTGTTCGCTCATCTTGATTTGGGTCTAAGCTAAGTTGTGGATGACCATTGTGGATGCACATTGAATAATTCTTAAGATTTGATCCGACAGTTGCTAATATTTTTAAGTCTTATTGAAGTTGACTTGTTGTGATTAAATTGTTAGTTGCAGATATATATGTATGATCTATTATATAATTTTTTGTTGTATGAGTGGTGTGTCAATGTGTATTGCGAATATCAGAAGAGTGTTAGAGTGATTTTATGCACAATTTAACTTGTGCATGAAGATTTTGTTGTGTGAGTCAAGGCAGAGTAGACCAGAAGTTTAGTATCAGTCTAAAGGATATTATCGACAATTGAGCCTAACTGGAACTATAATCAAGCATTTGTAGATACTATTTTTCTAGTTCATTCTCTTGGATCTAATCCAAATCTTTGTAAGGAAACATGCCTTCTTATTTTGAGTAGTGAGATCTAGGAAGTGAGCCTGAAAGAAAGTGCATTCCCATATTGTAAAATTCTTTTTGAGTATACTCAGATTATATTGTGGATTGGTCGTCCACCGTGAATTTTCCCCTAACAGGGTTTCCATGTAAAAATCCTTGTGTTATGGTGTTATGGTTATTTATTTATTTATTTTTTGCATATATATTTTGGTTGAATGCTTAAAGTGGGTTAATGATCAAAATAATCAAGTTAACTTTTAAAGAACATTGATTCACCCCCCTCTCAGTGTTGCTTGTTTCCAACAATTGGTATAAGAGTTGGTCACAAGTTCTAACCCCTCACTTGTGTTGGGGGGGTTGTTGCAAGATGGTGTGTCCCTTGGTCTTCCTTGCAACATGATGCTTGGGTTTGTGACATGGTCTAACCACCTCATGTGGATCTTAATTGAAGCTTGTATCAAGCATTGGCAAGTCGATCTTTTGGTGCAACAACAAGGCCAACAATTGGTATAAGAGCTCGTTCCTTGAAAGAAGGCTAACAACTCTGGGAGATCTTGGAAAGTGTTTTCAATGGATACAAGTAGTCTTCAACAACAACTTATGGTGGCCCTGGATGATCTTGACCAGTCAAATTCTGAGAATCGAGAACTACAATAAAGTCTTAAGAATGCAAAAAAATTCATCCAGTCATTGAAAGACAAAATCAATGGATCAAGGGAGAAAAGAAAGGAATTGTGTGATTCGCTTAAGCAGAATAATAGAAGCATGGAAGATGAACAATTGAGTCATGCCTTGAAGGAGAAAATAGAAGAGTGTGAAAAAATTTCAAAACAAAATGTTTCCCTTAAGCGTGAGATGGAATCCATCATGATGAAAATGACCAAGGAAGTTGAAGATAGAAAGAAGAATGAAGAAAAGCTTGCTCAATCCTTGAAATAAAAAACTAAACAATGAAGTCGATTAGACAATGAATTTGAACAATCTAAAAAGAATGAGGAAATGATTGAAAAACAACTTGATGATCTTAGAAATGAACTTACTGCTACAAATTAACTCATACAAGGAGAAATTCAAAACAAGCTCAACCAAACTTGATGAACTAATTAAAGGTCTGAGGACTGATGGTGACAAGTGAGGTCTTGGCTATGAGGAAGGTGAAATTTTTGGATCTAGACAAAGGAACTTTGGACAAATGAATTCTAGAAAAGGAATATTCTAACAAGGAAATCAAATAAATGGAGCTAGAAGGAATCTGGTGAGACAACCAAATGCTCAGAGATTCAATGGCTATTGTTTTTCTTGCAACAAATTTGGTCATATGGCTTCTCAATGTAGAAGCAGGATGAACACAAGTGGACCATCATTCTCAGGTCAGTGCTTTAATTGCTATAAGTATGGTCATAATTCAAATGAATGCAAAGTTGTGATGAATAACTTTCATAGAAATATCAGATGCTATGCATGCAATAGACTTGGGCATATTGCTAACCAATTTAGATCAAGGAAAAATCAGTGGAAAAGTTGGTTTGAACAGAGAAATGTTGTGTGTTACAATTGCAACAAATTTGGCCATATTGCTAGATTCTATTGGAATAGAATGGGTTCAACAAAATATAATACACAATAGGATGTCAAAGGAAAAGGGAAAGTCACTATAGATGTGACCAGGAGGAAAATACAAAAGAAATGGGTGAAAAAGAATCCCTCTATTAAAGGAAATATGTCAGCACCAAAATATGCTTTTGATTCCTCCGGGAATTAGTCTTAGGCCTTTGGCCTAGGGGAAGTTGTAAAATAGATCTCTTAACCCCCTACAGGTAAATGACACTGGAATGTGGACCAGTCCAGTAGGCGGATCAATTCTTTTTAGATGTTTTTCAACTGATTTGAGAAGGTATTATGTAGTATAGAAAATCCACAGAAGAATTATCTATCTCAGTGCATGAAAAAAGAGTAACCAAATGAACTAGGGTAAAAGCATTTATTGCAACAAAAGGGTTAGTTGTGTGAATGATAAAAAGACACTTTTATCCTTCATTTGTCACTTTGCATTTTGAAGAATAAGTTTGGAGAGCCTTGGAGTGAACCTTGCTAAATTGTGGATAGATTCAAGTGTGAAGAAGAATCTGTGATCGAAATTCGATCTAGAAAAATGGTATTTATTAGAAAACTACTAAATTTGTGAATTTTCAATCATGGCCACTCCTCTGGTAGTTGAATTCAAGGACATACCCCATCCTAAATTCAAATGGCATCCCTATAAGTCTATTGAGACTGAGCCCCTCGATGCGTTTTCATTTGTATTGTATGAAGTTTTGCACACTGAGGATATTAGGGATTATATTCATGTGAACACTGAAGAGTTAGGCACCTCTCAAATAATGAATTTTTATTCAAGCTATATACTTGGAGGAGATTTCACTGTCAAACTAGAATACCAAACCCTAGAGGAGAAGAAGTTCACATAGTTTGTGAAATTTCCCATATTTGAGGAAAGTGAATGGGTTAGAGAAATTTTGAGTCGTGTTTATGTCGAGTTCATGTGGCTAAATATACCCTTCAAGATCATAAAAGAGGTTATATGTGCAATCACAGGTTTGAATTCCACCGGTAGACTTCCAGTCTTAAAATCCATGAAGAATGAGAAGGTTACTAAGGCAATAGGTGTGCAATGGGACAAAAGGGAAATGACAATAGAAGATATTGCTGAAGTGGATGTAAAGTTTGCATCAATGGTCATTGGCTATAAAATATGCCATTCTAGCTGGGATAATTCTGTATCTGATATGGCCATCTATGTAGCCTATGAAATGGTAAACTAAAATGCAGAATACAACTTGTGCAAGCTGCTCAGAAGTTAGTTGATGGAGAATTTGAGTAAAATCAAGAAAGATAAGAAGAATACTTTCAAATATGGTAATCTATTAATGTTTTTATTTTTCTATTTCATGGATGAGGTTCCAAGTGTTGGAAAAGTACATTGGAAAAATGATGAGCCTATAGTTGTTCAAATAAGGAACATGTTGTTTGGGATTGGTGATCGTTAGGATAGAAATACTACCCTCTAGTGGTAATTGAAAAATTTCTAGAATATGATGCATAACAGGGAAAGAATTCCCACTTCAATTATGGAATAGTACAAAGATATTATCTGCTTCATGGTGGATATTGATCAATGTCATATGGAAGTTGTTGATCCCAGAATAATATGGATCATGCCTATGGGATACGAAGTATAGGAGAAAATATTGAAGATGTATGCAGAACACTTGTTGAGTTCACCTTTGGATCAGGGAGAAGAGAGGTTTGGAAATTATGTAGAGAAAACTATGCAAGTTCATGAGGAACTAAAAACACCAATGATAGTCAGAAGAGTAAGGAAAGAGGTAGATGTTTTTGCAGAAAATATGGGCATACCTGTAGAGAAATTGAAAAAAGTGCAAAGGAAGAGAGAAGAGGCTGAAGCAGAGAAAGAAAAAATAGAGTCCACTAGTACGAGAGCATATTATGTCCACACTAGATCTACAAGGAGTTCCCCATCCTTATCCACTCCTACAACAAAGCCAGATCAAGACAAGCCTTCTAGTAAAAGGAAGAAGAATAAAAGCACAAGAACATATGAGCCTATTTCAGAAGATGAGGAAACAAAATCAAAAAAAAAAAATTGAGAGAAATGAAGGCTACCAAAACTCAAGCTATCAAGTTAAACAAGAGAAAATCTTTTAGAAAAGAAGAAAAAGCAAAGAAGGAAAAAGTTGATAGACCTAGTATGTTAGTTGAGGAAGTTGAGAACATTGTTGTCAAGGATGGTAATCTTAAGCCCCTCTATGAATTGTATGAAACTTTTGATAAATCAAGTCAAATAATTCTTGAAGAAGCCACAGTAAAACATATGACAATTTTCAATAAATTTCTTGTTGAGGTTGTGTCTGGATTACCAAATATTTTGTATGATATTTTGGAGTCGAGAAGATTAAGTGCTAGAATAGAAGAAGAGAATCTAAGGAAGAGAATTCTTGTAGATTTATGTCCAGAAATGTTAATTGAGGAGATGAATTCACTCCTTGAAAGAGCTAAAAAGGAATTTAAGAGCTAGAAAACAGTGAATAAACTCATGATTGATGAAACTGTTGCTGTTGTTGGTGAAACCAAGGAGATTTTGGAAGTGTTTTTGTCAAATAATAAGATTAGTGTTGAGGAAATGAATACTGAAAATATTCTAAAAAATGAGAAAGTGAATGTAGATGTTGAGGATTTTTAGATTCCTCCTAATGTGGAAAATAAAGAGACACCTATGGAAACTAAAGTGCCTAAGGTGCTATTAGCTAAGGAGGAGGTGCAAAATGAAGAGGTTGAAGAGCCCAAAGGAAATACAGAAAAAGTCTTTGAAGAACCCAAGGTTGAAGAAGAAAAAACTCAAGTTAAGGAAATTAGAGTGGAGGCAAGAGACACTGCCAAGGTAGTGAAGAGATCTCTAATGGAGCAATAGGAAGATTTTGATCCTAAATTGGATGAAAGCTCAATTAATCTATCCACTTTGTCCCCAATTTAGATGATGAAGGTCGTATCAATTGCTCAAGCTAAGGCCAGTGAGAAGATTTTGAAGTCTCACATAGAGGATAGTGAATTGTTGAGCCTTGCATATGGAGTTCGACAAAAAATAATGCCTGCTCATGTCATGAATCTGTCTGGTTCCTCTTTCGGTGAGCTAAATAAGCTCATAAATGTTGTAAGTACTCAATTTGGGTCTCTTGAGAAATCTGCTGAGGATAAAGTGTAAAAAGAGTTTAATGATAAAATAATTAGTTGGTTGAAGGAAGTGATTGCAAAGGATAAGAAGTTGTTATCCACCTGCATGAAGAACATTCAAGGATCTATATCTGAAGCTAGAAAGGCCTATAAGTCTTGCTTGGTTTTTTCCAAGTTTATTGAAGGTAATGAGAAAAAGGTGAAGGATCTTGAAAATCAATTGGCTACCATTTATGATACTTTTGATCCATTAGCTAGTGATGTTGCTTAGCAAGAAGTTCAAGTAACATCCTTACTTGAAAAAATAAGATGCTTGAAGAATGAAAATGATAGGATTGTTGGGAGAGTAAGTGAACTTAGAGGACTAATTTATCTGAAGATTGAGATAATGGCGAGTGCTTTGAAGGAAGCAAAAACTTTTATGGTAGTTAGTGACCTAGAGAACCTAGAATCTATAGAAGCTCAATATTACTTAGTGTGTGGTCACATAACAGTTTTGGAGAGTCTCAAAAAGGTTTGCAATGAAAATTTAAGAGTGCTAAAGCAAGACTTTGTAGATGTTTTCAAACTTTTGTAAGTTACAAGTTCATGCCTATATAGTTTTGGAATTTTATTTTGGTTTCCCCAGTTTTTTCCATTGATGTCAAAGGGGGGGGGAAGTGTATAGTGAAAAATGTGTATTTATCTTAGAGATATTTTTTTTCTGAGCCGAGATTGAAGTTCTCTTCAAAATTTTGAACTAGCAGTGTAATTCATGTTGTTTTTGATATGACACTTAGTCATTTTTCACTAAGTGTTCCCATCAATGCCAAAGGGGGAGATTGTTTTCAAGAGACACTATAATTATACTTTGGTGTTGTTATTGATGGAAACCCTAGTTGGTAATAGGATCTTCATTACGCCATTTTCTCACATTGGAAATCAGATTGAGGACAGTCAGGAAGAACAAAGAATCTAGTAGTTTGGTGTTCATCAATTCACTTGTAGATTTATAGTTGTTATTTTGAGTTGTAGATCTCACGATAGGTTCATCAGTGTATTTCATGTGTTATATGGAAATTTTAGTGCCTCATACCAAGTCATGTGTAAGTTTGGTGATCTAGTTGATAGCTTTTTGTTGATAGTATTTTGGGGCCAACTTAGTTGATATAATGTGTTGCAGATATTCAAAGAATGATTATTCAAATTTTTTTTGTTTCCTCATCTTGATTTGGGTCCGAGCTAAGTTGTGGACAACCATTGTGGATATGCATTGAATAATTCTTAAGATTTGAGTTGACAGTTGCTAATATTTTTAAGTCTTACTGAAGTTGACTTGTTGCAATTACATTATTAGTGATAGATATATATGTATGATCTATTATATCATTTTGTGATGTATGAATGGTGTGTTGATGTGTATTGAAAATATCAGAAGAGTGTTAGAGTGATTTTATGCAAAATTTCACTAGTGAATAAATATTTTGTTGTGCGAGTTAGAGAAAAGCAGAGCAGAAGTTCAATATCAATTTGAAGGATAGAAGATTGACAAATGAACCTAACTAGAACTGTAATCAAGAATTTTTATATGTTATTCTTTTAGTTCATTCCCTTGGATCTAATCCAAATGTATGTAAGGAAGTGTGCCTTTCTATTTTGAGCAGTGAGCTCTAGGAAGTGAGCCTGGATGAGAGTGCATTCCCATATTGTAAACTTCTTTTTGAGTATACTCATATTATATTGTGGATTGGCCATCCACCATGGTTTTTCCTCTAACAAGGTTTCCATGTAAAAACCCTTGTGTTATGGTGTTATGCTTATTTTCTTTTTGTTTCTGCATATATCTTTTAGTTGAATGCTTAAAGTGGGTTAATAATTAGAATAATAAAGTTAATTTTTACACAACACTAATTCACCCCTCCCTCTTAATGTTGGTTGTTTCCAACAGCTCATACATATAACAATAGAAACAATCTACAACCAAGACAAACACCTTAAACATCCCCCCCATTACCTAACCTTATCTTTCCTATTTCCCCTCATTTTCCTTTACAAAGTGGAAAGGAGTATGACCTTGTTGAACAACTTAAGAACACTCCTGCTAAAATATAATTATGGGGCCTTATTCAAGCATCCCCTCATTATCACAACATGATTCAAATTTCTTTACAACAATTTTCTACCCCTCCTAATGTGCAATTGAATGACATAGCAACCATTATTCAAGAAATGAATGCTGACATTATTTTCCACCAAAGTGAGCTCCCTCTTTTGGAAGTGCAAAAAAAAATGACGCTTTAATGACAATAGTTATCTATAATAGGTTGGGAATTAAAGAACCCTCTTTGACAATTGCTCTACCCTTAATGTGTGTAGTGTGACCCTTTTGGATAGACTTGTCGTGGATAAATAAATAAATCAACCTAACTCTTTATCTATTAAGGGATTTGACAATGTAGGAAAACAACCACTTGGTGTGATCACTTTTCCAATTACAGCTAGAAAGGACACATTATAAACACCAATCCATGTTATGCCTCATGATCTTTCATACAACCTTCTTTTATGTAGACTATGGATTCTGTAAGGAAAGCTTAGGTTTGGAACAAACTCTCCTAACATCAAAACCTTAGGGAAGAATGCAGATATGACTTTAAATTTTGCAATTACAGTTCAATAAGATACACATGAAAATAATTAACAGAAAAGAGAAATGAACATATACACAATTGGACCCCAAATTCACGTGGGAAAACCCTTACAGGAGAAAAACCCACCACACCAAGAAAATCCTCTTTGTATTATAGTAAACAAAATTACATACAAAGTATAGACTTCTCTTTTTAATGTCAATTTTACAGCAGCGACATTCACTAATCAATTTTGTACAGAGCATACATCTCACAATGCTCTCAGACACATACTATGAACCCACTCAGATCAATCTGTGTTTAGTATTGAACATAAAAATCTCTATTACCCAAAAATACCATCGACCATTGTCATCTGTTATAGAGTATATCTCATTTTGTTCATAGTCTATTGATCTTCCACATAGGAATGGTTGCAACAGTTCAACTACCAACGGTTAAAATTATGCTTCTCTCATTAGCTCAGAGCACACCACGTAGGACATACATTTGGTGAAAGTGTGCAACTATATCACATGTCAGTGAGACACTATACCATGTCTCCCTAATGCCAAAATACCTGATCACATAGCTATTAGCAAGACCAAAGGTATCGGTAACACTCTAAGAATTCAGATTAATAACATATCAAGTCTCCTCGATATCATTGGAAAACCAACTATCCATCGACAAGAGTCATACCAAATGAACTAGCCTGTCGGTGAGAGAAACATCCATTGGCAATATCCCACATTGACATGGAATATTAATAGTCATTAGTTTATAAATAAAATCCCAAAGAATTTAGGTATTCACGAGTTAGTCCTTTTATTACCAACTTACTCATACACTGCATTTGACCATCGCACTAAACTATTGGTCATTCCTTGTGGTCTCCACCGTGACACGTGTTCACTCCTTATGCATTTTCAGAGAATCAAGTTGGGAATCTACAATATTCTCAACAAATCTCTTGGAATTCCAAGTGGTCCCCACACATCCGTTGGCTTGTCACTTAGTCGGAGAAAACACAAACTTCATAACTCAATGACAAGGTTCCAAAGTTATAGAAATCACCGATGCCACAACAAGTAGATACCACTATCACCCAGTCAAAGAAAACAAAAACTTCGTAACTCCACAACATGGTTCCAAAGTTAGCAACTCTAGCAATCGACCAACAATGAGGACTTAAATAGAAATACAAGCCACCAAGTTGAGGCACAATTTCCAACAAATTCATGCAATGAATGGAGTGCCTTCTACACTTCATATAATGAAGTATACCTACAATAACAAAGTGTACACACTCAAAGTTGACCCTAAGCCAAATAGTTGTTTAAACATTGAGAAAATAAGGAGAATCCTTTGAAAACATTGTCACCAACTACAAAAGTGGGCCTCATGCAAGATAAAGAAAGACATATTGAGGAAGTGACAAAGCTATTGGAAGATGATTAGGGTTCCTTACATTTCACACCGACATTCATGGGTGAATATGAGATCATAAACAAAGACTCTTGTTACATTATTTTTCTTTTAGCTCAATCAGGTAGAGATAGGACAAGAATGATGATTGAAAAGAGGAAAAGTACACATAAATTTCTAATAAATTTTTCATCATTAAACAAAACAAATGTTATCAAATGAGTTTCAGTTTTATTATGCAAATGTTTTTATAAGAGATAAGATTACACAAATTTGCATAAAATTGTTGTATTTTATTCATTTTACAAAAGTATAGTGTCCCACACAAGCTGTGGAAATGACTGATGAAATACAACATATAAAATAAAATATACATCTAAAGAAATAAAGAACATATGAAAAGAAGATGAAACTGTCATTGCCTGAATGATGAATCCCAAGGTTGCCAGATGAACCTTTAGCCTTAGCTCCCTTCATTAGTTGCTTCAGAAGTTACCTGCAAGAGATGAAACAGTTTGTTAGAGCTCGGGATGAAAATTCTCCTCATATGCAATATCATCATATATATAACCTATTTTCATGAAGCATTAAATCAGGTATGCAGATTTCAAAAAAGATAAAGAGTAGAAAATTCAAAGCATCATAGGAAGATTTTTCCTTCATTAGTTTGCTAACTTTTTTGTTCACTGTGCACATATAGGTACATTTCCCATTGCAAAAAAACTTGGTTCAACATCACATGTGGAGGAAAATGGGCTCCCGTAAAGGTTGAGCCCAACGTGCTGCCCTCTTAGTTTTAAAAAGGGATATGAGGTGTTTTCATCGATGAAAGTGACTTCAAGTCACAACAGTCATTACAAGTGTAGCCACAGATAAGGACAAACACTGTCTATAGTAGAGGCATCCATTAACATGTTGAAAGGGGTCTCAAAGGATAAAATATTGTCATATCAAAGTACTCAAAAGGAATATGATGAGATATATTCCAATACAATGCAAGTTTACCATGCACAATGTAGGAATAGCATACAATGCAAAGGCTAAGCTGCCACCTATAGAGAGGAAAAATCTGTATCCAGTCACCTTGTAAAGTACAATATGCAACCTAAAGCATGCCAATGTATCATGTATTGAGATAACAACAAGAGAATATTCTAGCATAGCTAGGTGCAATGTTGAAAAAAGACAACATATTTCTCCAAGAGAATACATAGTCACCATTGAGCAAGAGACAGCAGTGAACATGAATAGAGATATCATACAATCATATTCCAAGTGTGATATAGAGGAGCCAATACACCTATAGATAGAGACCTCAAGTCTATGGTTGAGGATGACAACATGAAGTCATAGTGCCCTGTCACAGGTGGTAAATCGATCGCAACAATAGCATTTTCAACTTGTGTTGAATAGTTCATGAATTAATAGGAGGCATCAATGAAATACACAACATTCATAATGAACATCGAACAAGGAATGATGAGCTATATTTAATGTTCATTCACAACCATAGTCTTCATGCAATTTCATAGATTATAATGAGCTAATTACTGCTATAAAATGGAGATATCTTGGCTTGAAGATTGTCATGAATTGAAGAAGGATAATATCCACGGACACACATGGAGCACCATCCATTCTCCAAAATTGGAAGAACTTTGGATAATCCATGATAGTCTATTAAAAGCCATGGGTTCATGAGTGAATCTAAAATTTTGCAAGGTGGAAAGACAGAGAAGCAAACATTAAATGAACAATAAAGCCATAGAAAATATAGTCAACAAACCTAGATTGTTCATGGGCTGAGAACAAAAAGAGAAAAATCCAAAATACTCATCATGGCCTGGGGTTTCATCAGCCCAAGGTTCCAAAGCCCTCAATCATTTGCAAAAATGAAAGCTATAATAAATCCTGTGAATGTTCTCAAAGTTCAAGAGCAAGACAGATATTTTTCTCATCCATTTTTTCTAGAAGACATGGAGAAGCCATGACCTATATTTAAGGTTAAAACCCTTGAGATTTGCATAAAAGGAAAAACTCATGATTATTTTTCCAAAAAATAGAGAGAAAGTAGCCACGACATGAAAATAGAGTTAACTCACTATGACTCTTTGGAGTCCATTTTGCATATAGGAGGAAAAGACTTAGGTTTTTCTCTCAGTTCTTGCTTCCTACTCTCTTGTTATTGGAAAAGAGTTAGAAAGTTTTGTAGCTCAGATTTGAGTTTGATTTACCAGTTCTCAACATTATATTTCAGTTTTGTAGAAGGATTCTGTTGTACAGTTTGTGCACACATGCCCCACCGGAGGCAGGGACCCTCTCTTTGGGTTTGTTTTCGGTTTCATGGCCCTTTCATTTTGAGGTTTTTCCTTATTTTGGCATGTGATTAACGTTTACTTTGATGGCCTTAATGATTTCCCTAAGTTATTCATTGAAGA
The DNA here is from genome assembly GCA_007258455.2 of Sequoia sempervirens. NCBI lineage: Eukaryota > Viridiplantae > Streptophyta > Pinopsida > Cupressales > Cupressaceae > Sequoia > Sequoia sempervirens. The sequence continues at coordinate 87,000,994 of VDFB02179234.1, forward strand.
TCTTTAATTTTGAGCAAGGTTCGGGTTTTCACCCTGATTCAGGACTTTCCTCCTTGGACGGATTTTCCCAGATCCTGCTTGGATTCCGGCTAGGCTGAGGTTCAGATATTTTTAGTCTCTGCAAAATTCCCTGTGGGGTATATTTTCCCAGATTTCATCCTATCATCAGGTTCCCATATTTTTTTTGACTATCTTGTTGATGGCATTAATTTCTTCGTACGAGCTTTGAGTGAGGTATTTAATGGATTTTCGAAGTCTTTTCTATCATCATGCTTATTATTGTTGTCGATTGAGCTGGGGCACTTATTCTTGGAGAGTTTTTTATTCCATTTGAGGCCTTTGAGTTTGCGAGTCATGGATTCAAGTGGTGATTGTCAATTTTCTTGCACTTGTTCTTTGCAGATGCCCTTTACTTCGCATGTGTTGTTTCTGAGATCGATTCTCGTGTCACAATGCTATGTTTTTATTGCCTTTCTTTTAATGGATGGATATGGATAGCACCTTGATGTTATGAGAGCTTTTGGGATTTGAATTCCTACGTATTTGATCATTTCATGCTAGAGTTGTTCAACATTGCATTATTTGTCATCTCCTAGGTGAGTTTTGAGTTCATTTGTCTATCTACATTTTGATGAATCTTGCTTGAGAGTAATTAGTAAACCCTAGTAATGAAGTTGAAATGATTGAATCTTGAGCTTTCCTGTAAGCTAATTGTGGATGAATAGGGTTTGAAACTCAGGGAAATGCCATTCCACCTTATTTCACCTTAGAACTAACCTAGAATGCAAAGAAATTCTATGAAAGGTCCATGCCTGACTTGCCCTGAGTTTAAATTTTTGGAATTCATGATTGATTTGGTGTTTGGGTAAAATCGTGACTTTGCGTCTTAGTTCAGGTTTCGTCGTTGGTTCGGGTTTTTTCGTTCCTTCGGGATAATCCGTCCCTTTCAAATTTTCTTCTCCATAACCCTTCGAAGTCGGGGAGATATCATATCGGTCACCCTGTATCTCGCTGGGAAACCTTTGTAAGTTCATATTTGATCACCATGACAACATCATTCTCACACCGATAAAATCTTGTCTATTTTTTCAGCAAGCCGGAGTCACTCGCCAAGACCCTACCCTGAATACCCTTTGGTCATATCGATGTGTTTTCTATATCGCCGGTCAGCAAGACACCACAAATTTGTTGAGACCTCATATTGAAAAACTTTAGTCTAGCCAAAAAAAATTCTTAGACCCCGATAGTTGGTGAGACAAAAAGGATTCGTCGTAACCTCACTTTGAAGAGAAAGTCTCTCATCAACATGTATATCCTCATTGCTAGTCGGCAAGACATGCCCCACTCGGTGTGACCACATTTCGAATGTAATTTGTTTGGCCGAAGTACATACTCCTGCACCGATTGGTTTAGAGTTTTACCTTATCCACGGATTTCTGTTGAGCTCGGATTTCTCTAAAATTCAGTGTCTATCAGATTTTCCGAAGTTTGCAATTTGGCTCATTCTTCGCAGAAATCCGTCCCTCACGGATTTTCCCGAACTCTGGTGAAATGTAATGGAATGTAAGATAATTGGATTTTTCAGTGATTTGTGATGCATTTAATGTTTATTTCATGTTATATTTGGATTTCTCATGTGGTTTATTGATTGATTATGATTAGGATTTAGTGGTTAGGAGTTTCTCAGTTATTCCATTGGAATCCGATCATTTTGGAATTTCCTGAAATTCCTCTTTGGCTCAAATTCCGCAGATGGTCTTGAAACCCAAAATTTATTGTGATCACTTTTTCTGAGACTTGATGACATTGTTATTGTCTGAGGTTCATTCTAATGATGTATTGATGGATTGACATTGCTTTCATGTGGTTTTACTTTGCTTTCTTGGTGAGTGCAGGCTGAATCTAGCAAGGTAGCTGAGGGATCCTCAGTTTCTAAGGCAGAAAAGATCAAAATGGACATTAAGAGCAAGATCCCTAAGAGTAAGATCACATCAATCTAGTCAGAAGTGGCTGATACAAACGTTGGACCATGGGACTACGAGGAGTTCAAACAAAGAATGCCAGTTAAAGATCTTCCTTTGGTGGCCAAAAGGATGAAAGAGTCAGGTTTATCACATGTAGCAGGCTTTCCTTCTAGGGTCCAATGCTATGAGCTAGTCCTTGAGTGTGCCAGGAACTATGATCAGGGTACATAGAGAATTATCAGTTCTCAAGGGAGAGTGATAGCAAATCTTAACCCTGTTTCCATTGCTCAAACTTTTGACATGCGAGCAAAATCTCACATGATGGCATTTAACATGGTGTCGGCTAAGGAGTTCTATGAGGAAAAAACTGTTAAATCTCAACAACTCATCAAATCTTGGTTGGAAAATACTAAGTCTCACTACTCCAAGTTTCCCAAATAGCTATTCAGAGCAAAGTTCAAGAAGGAGTACTACGATGCCATCACATTGCTTAGCAGGGTGGTTGGATTGAGGAATGCAGGTGTATTCAAGAATTGGATGTGTCATGCTATTGTAAGGATGGAACAGGAGCTAATTGATTATCATTGGGCTGGTCTAATTAGCAGAATAATCCATGAGCAGTTGTCCAATGTGTTGCAGACCAAAACTTTTATGATCACTTCATATCTGGTCTACGCGCTTGCGAGGTTCACCCCCTACAAAGGATTAAGCACAAAGGGAATTTTTGGACATGATGTTATTTATGAGGTTTTCCCTCAACTGCATTTAGGAAGTTCAAACTATAGGCGGGAAAATGATGCATTCACCATGTACATCACAAGAATGCTTCAGGAAGCAGAACATGTCAGAATTTCGGACCAAGCAAAAGAGCTCATCAAGAAATATGGGGATTGGTTTATACAATTTCCAACATTTTCATATATCTGGATTGATGGCTATCAGAGGGCTCCATATAGGCTTCCAAGATATCCCACTGATCATCTCATACTCTTGGAAGTAACTAGACAAATTTGTGACTTTGATGTCATTGTCAAAAGAGATAAGCACAAGATAGGATTTGGTGGAGATTTCCCCTTGAGGATTGGTACTGGTGAGGCATGTCCTTCCATTATTTATGCCTAGGCTTCAGAAGAGGAAATGAGTGCCCTTGGTTTTTCTTTTCATTCCAATAGATCAAGATTCGATATTACAGGAGAAGCTCAAAAGAAGGCCATTAAAGAATATAGCCATAAGGTTAATTTGGAGGACTACTGGGCCAATTGCAGTGATGAATATGAGGTTAGAAAGAAGAAATTCTCTTGGCTCCTAGTGGATGCAATCCATTTGTACAATGTAAGGGCAGTTCCTAATCAAGTGGAAGATGATGGGAACTTAATTTAGGATCATGCCTATGAGGCAGTAAAGGATAGGCTGATTGGTGATGTTGATTGGCTAGAGGAAGAAAAGACAGACCTAAAACAACTGAATGATCTAGTTATCAAGTTTACCAAGATGTGGCTAAGGCACAAATTGTGGGAGTTGGAGAATAATGGAGTAAAATGCACCTATAATTTGATGGGATATCTTGACCCTCACTCCACCTTTGAAGAGTCAACTAAGCAAGATCCCAAGGGAAAAGGTAATTTGGATTCTCCTTTCAAAATTAAGATAAAAGGTATTGAAGAAACATAAGCCCAAGAAGTAGAAAAATAGAGAAAGCCAAAGGAAAAGAAGAGGACAAGGACTAAGAAATATGGGCACAAGGAGACTAAAGGGTAGAGTCTTGAGATTGATGTCCTTGTGCTAAAAAGGAGAAGAATTGTGAAATTGTCAGAGAAGGAAAGTACTAAGGAACAAGAAAATATTGCCCCGCCTGTGGTAGAAGTAGAAAGTTCAAGGGAGAAGGCAAAGGTGTACACAAGGAGGTCCAGGAATCCTTCTCCTAAGGATGGTGTGCCTAAAGCAAACCTTCCTCCTGTCGTTTCTCATGAAAAGCAGCAAGAAGATGTTCCTCCCACTCATGAAACCCAAAGTGAACCTAGAGAATCCAAAGAGATTGATGAGCATCCAGATACTGAAGGAGAGGAATTCCATGAAGGAGAACTTTATAGTGCAGAGGTGGAAGTTGAAAAGATAATACAATCTCCTTTAGTGGCCTATGTGAATTCTCCTATTAGAACCGAAGAGGTCGGGTCACCTCCGAGGGAGGAAGAGGTGGAGAAGGTCCCATCACCCGAACATGAAGAAGAACATGCTAAAGAAGAGGAGGGCAAGATGGATGAGACTCCTGAGAAACAAAATTTGGAAAAATAGATATTAGAAGGTCAACAAGAGGAAATAGGACAGAGCCAAGTGCAATTGGAGCCTACTGTTCCAGAGTGTCTTGAAAAAGAAATAAAGAGAAAACAAGTTGTAGTGGAGGACACACCACCTAATTGCGATGAACTGCTAGCCAGGATCGGCAAGGATAAAGGAAAGAAGAAGGCCAGGGTGGTCTCAAGGGTTGAAAGAGATGAAGCTCATAACAGGGTTGTTCATATTGCCACCCCTGCTCCAGATAAAAACAGAGATGATGTGGCTGGAAAGGATTACAATATTTAGACTTTCAATCTAGGGCCTACATCCATTGAGTAGGACATTGAAGATTATGAGGGTTCTAGTGCGGTTATCCTGGAAAAGTTGAGGAAGGAGATAAAGACCAAGTAGGAGTTAAAAAAGGAAAATTAAAATCTTAGGAAATGCTTGGAATATTTGATGAAGCCTTTGCAATCTATCAACCCTTCCTCTTCTACTGCAAAGCCTTTGCCCCAGGAAACCATCACCGAACTTGAAAAGATGAAAGCTTCCACTCTTGCCACTGTGAATTGGTTGAAAGGAGTGCAAATGAAAGGTAATTATGCTATCAAAGAAATCCTATCGACAGGGAAGGACACTGGAAGGACAATGGATTGGTTGAAGCAGGTGTTAGCAAGAGATAAAGAATACACAAACCTCTTGTTGTAGAAGACCAAGACTATTATGGAATACACTAGGGATAAATTAGTAAGTGATAAGATCCTTCCCTTCTCTAGAGTTACTAAACTATTGGAATGGTTTGAAGCATTGCAAATCAAGCAGAAAGTGTTGAAGAAGATTTACAAATAGAGGAGGCAAATTGATGAAACCCTAGGTGGTGTATATAATGGCTCCATTGCCTTTTTTGAGATTATGATGGGAAGAAGAAAGATCTCTCCTAAATATTTGAGTCTGGAACAGTTGAGGAGATGGTGGCAGGATGTTTATGCTCCGATTGATGATAATTCTATTTCTGAGCACCAGTTGGATGATGCGGCCACATACCTTGTTGTTATTGATAAATATATGACATACAAGGTGGATTGGGATAAGTCAATCAAACAGTCAAGAGAAGAAATTGCATCAATAGAGAAGCGACTTAGGGTTTTTCCTTTTCCACCAGTGGCCGACTTGGATGGGGTGTTGTTGAAAGTTCATGAAATGTTGGATCATAATACAGATAAAGGGGAAGGCAGTTAATGACTGGCTACATCGAGATTTGTGCTTCCCTATTATGTTGCCATGCATTAGTCCGAGCTACATTGGAGATCTCAGGTCAACTTGGATGTAACACATGCATTTAACACATCTTTTATTCTATTTTGAGTTTCTCTTGTCCCACTTGTTGTGCCTTATTATTACTATAAAACTTATCTACGACATGTTTTTTTTTTTGGGGGGGGGGTTTCTATAAATGTAGCATTTTTCCTCTTTTGTAAAGGGAAGAAATTTTAGATATGGACGAATAGAGCTAGTGTAGAGCGAATTGAGTAGAGCTAGAGTTAGCCAGTAGTTATTCTCAAGAAAACATTGTAACAAAAGGCTGGAATTGTTGCTATAGTGGATAATTTGAAGCAAGTAAAGACATTGTGATTTGGTGCCATACTTGTGTTCCTTTATCCTGCATGGTTCTTGTTATTCTATCTTTAGCATTGCTTTGAGAAAGATTAATGTTTAGAAGTTTAGAATTTGAATTGATTCAATGATGTTCATTATTTGATATTTGAAGTGTTGTAGCAATCCCTAGTCCACACTTTTCACAACCAACTGATTGTTAGTTTCTTTGCAAAGTTAGCCTAGACTTTATATTCATTGTGCTTAGTTCAATTATGAGGGTTTATTCAGTTCAATTGCAATAGGGTTGTTTGAATGAATGTTCATGATTTGAAAATCTTAATACCTTAGAAGATTGCATTGTTTCTAAAAGATTGTAGGTACATCTTGGTCAAGTAGAAATCGGTTTTGTGGGATTGGTCCATTTCAAGTGTTTGGTCATTTGTATTATTAATCTTAGGTTTAATTTTAAGCTTAGAGATCTCTTTGAAATCCTTATCTTTTGTTATTTCTTTGATCATTGGATTAAATTTAGAATTGAAATATCATCATATTGCTAGATCTGATAAATTAAGGTTCAATATTTTTCTTGTAGTAAGGTCCCATTGTGATTACCAGCATTTTCACATTTATCACTGAGTTGTTTATGCATTGTCAAGACCTAAAATTAGAGACCTTGGGGTTATCTCTTGAGGCTTGTTGATAGAGATTTACCTTTCAAGAGAGATAGGATATTGCATCTTGTCTAAGTTGTTACTATGCAGAAAACATCATCAACAAATTCCTTTTTGGCCTTTCAATAAAAATCAAGTGTTTGCCTTCTCCATTTTTTAGGTGTCATCTTTTATGTTTGATTTGATAGAAATTTGTATTTGAATCTGAAAACCTCTATTTTTTCTGCCTCATTCATAGTTTTATATACACAATTTAGTTCAATTTTGCATGTCATACATTGTGCAAATGATTTGTTCTATCATTCTAGTTGTGAAAAGCATTGTTTTTCCTTCAAAGAGGTTAAATTTATCAAGCCTTTGTGTGAATCATTTATGTGGTTTAGTTGTTCGAATTAAATTGTGCAAATAGGAACATTGAAAGGTCCTTGTGAATCAGATTTCATATTAATTATCATTTAGGTGCATCACCATGTTACTATTTTTAGTTTTTAGCATTCATTTTAATCCTTCTATCCCTTTTCCTACATAAGTCATTAGTTTTACAGAAAAAAATCAAAATGGGAACCAACCCATAATCTAAAGATTCACCTTCATTATGAGCAACCAAAGGCTCAAAGGTGTTTTCATGTTACACAGGATTGTTGAGCTTTCTAGGTTTGCATTTAGGTGCAATCCTATGTGTTAGCAGTTGTTGGCATGCCCAGTTAGACTGTGAACTAATTTACAGCCCACATCAATATCCTTATTATTGTTGTTTAGGTATGAACAACAATGTTTTCAGTCTTTTTGAGGTAGGAAATTATACCTCGAGACTTCATTCAAATGTTTTAGTGTAGATCTAGTAGGAAACAACACATGAGAATCATTCAAACAAGGGAAATTTTTGCTCCTTTTGAATACTTACAGATATATTCACCAAGAAGAAGAGGAAGAACATTTAAAAGAACACCTAATCCATCTCCAAGGACTCAATCTACACCTCCTAGTTTTAGATTAGAATCATTGATTTCATCACCTAGGAGAAGAGGGATACCAATAAGAAGGCATCCAAGCACACATTCTACTTCTCCTAGTTATAGATTGCCAGTTTTAGCTTCGAATAACCCAGTAAGAAAGGCTAAGATCTGACAAAAAATTAGATACCTGGTGAAAAATCTAGAAGAATCAAGTTTGAGATCTAAGAAGAGGATGGAACCAGCTTTCTGATGCTACTTGATTGTGAAAAATGAATAAGTGAGGCAAAAGATATGCCCTCTGGAGTGAAAATAGAAACTTTTGACTTCAAAGGCCGAAAAAAGCATCAAAAAATAAAAACCAAAAAATCACACCTACACTATTGGATAGAGCGTCGAACCAGCTTTTCAACGATATCTCATTTTCCTGATTTGGACACAGTATGCCCAAGTTATGCCAAAAAAGAAAATAAGGCCTGTAAAAAGGAACTTTAAAGGCTAAATAGGGGCAAAAAAAAGCACCTAGGGGTTGGCCCTCAGTCCTCCACATGATTTTTTGCTACAAGGGGCTAAAAGAAAATACGTCAGTGGTAACCACTAGCAGCTAGCAAAGTTGATCACATGCAGCAATCTCTGGCACTGGAGGTCATGGCTATCTCTTGTGGTCTAGGCAGCAAGCTCCCGGACCCCAATATGACCGGAGTTGAACACAACAGAGCCCACGGGGGCTAAGTCCAAGGGAGGAGTAGTGAACTAGTAGAAACCGTCGGTAGTGATGTTGTTGTGGTGGTTGTCAGGCTACAAAATGGTGGCGGTATCCTTTTCAATGGGAGGCACTGGCTTGAAACCAATTTTTTTATTTTTTTGAATTTTTCAATATCGATCTACGTGCCCTGAGGTTGAACGACCTTGGGGCAAAAAAAAATTCCTCTCTAGTCGATTGTGTCCAAAATAGAAAAAAATTATATGAAAATAGGGGTTTTGGGGTGTTGCGGACTCAATAGCGAGGTCCGTTTTGTCCAAAAATGCCCAAAAAAAGGCTACCCCCAAATCAAGCAAAAAAATTGCCTAGCTTGAAACCCTTACATAGAAAAAATCACTATAAGGCAATATCTTCAAAAGACGAACATGCAACTACAGGTCTCGAGCTCTGATACCATGAAGAAGTTGAGAAACCCAACTTTACAAACCCCAAGAATCACCTTCATGCAATAACCTATCACGTGCAAAAGATATTCAAAACCAAAGAAGATGTTCTGCAAGCCTCAAGTGAAAAATGCATTAAGAGAATCTAAAATTACAATGAGATCAATCCTTATGAAGGAGATCAAGAAACCCTAAAGAAAACATAAAAGGGAAAACCCTAGTGTGCACACTTAATAGTTAAAAAATAATTAATTAGTAATGTGCCTAAGTTTAGCTTAAGCAAACCTAAAGTGATAATTGACTTAATTAATTAACCAATATGATTAAATTAATTAAGTGAAATAACTTATTACTCTAACAATCTCTTCCTCCATGAACATGAAATAAATTTTACTACAAGCATTCATTTTGTGCATATCATAGAGTTCATGGTCATGCTACTAATGAATATAAGGCTTTAAGTGATAGAATTCGACATCTTTAGGAGTGTGGTGCTCTTCCTTATGTTGGGGCACCTAATTCCTCTAATCAGTTCTTATTTTCACTGTCATATGTTTCTCATCAATCATTTCAGCTCATCCTTGTCTTGCACTAAGTGGGGGAAATGAGTTATTTATCCTTCTCCTCATATGGCACTTGTCATTGTCTTTTTTGGCTAATTGACTAGCTTTCATGTATATATAAGAGCAAGCTTTGGATGTGGATGACATGCCTTAAGTTGACTCGCATGTGACGTACTTAGTTTTAAGGGAAACTCCTTATCCATGATGTATTTTCATTTGGGAACATATGACTTGGTATAAGGATTTCCGAATAAGCTCCCACATCTTCTTCTACTCTAAAGAAATTTCTCACAGCAATGGTGTTAGCAACTACTTTAAAGTGGGGGCATACATCGACACTCATGTTTCACCGTGCAATTTTCTTTTTTCTTGCAATGTGTCTTTTTCTTGGTGGTATCATTTGGTTTTATTTCCTCCAATAGCATGATATTTCCTTGACTTGTCCTCTCTTGGAGACATTAGGCATGATGTTCCCTAAGAAGAGACCTTACATGAACTAAGAAAAATCCCTTTGAATGCACCTTACATCATTTCACATTTACAACATCAGGTAAATGGCCACCTTGCATAAGGGTAAACCCACAAAAGTGGTTTACAATTCAAGTAATGAAGGAAAAGTTGCAAAATATATCCCCATGGAAAATATGAAGCATATCATACACCTTGTGTGTTTCCCTTTGTGCTTGTGTTAGTTTTCCATAGGATGATCCTAGGGGTTTGTGCGACCTTCTTGGTCATTGTCATCCTATCTTGCTAGCATTGGTAAACTTGGACCCCTCTTGAATGTCTACTTTAGTGGGAGTTTGAAGCAAGTTCCTCCACTCACTAAAGTGCGGGCTAAATGTGGCAACTAAAAAAGTGCCCCTTTTCTTTGCTTGATTTGGGAATTGTTAACATTAAAATGGACCTAATGCCACCTTGATCTAGTTTTGTAATTCATTTTACACAGCCACATTGGATTTAGGGCCCTTTTAAGCTAAATAGACCTAATTTTTCCTTAATTTAATGTTGTAAAGTGTATTTATTTGCACCTTCACATAAAGTTTTGGGCCCTCTTGCATTTATGACCTTCATATCATCATTAATAGGCCCCTAAGACCCTATATTATGCATCTCAAGGCATATTTTAACTGAAAACCTGACATAGACATCAAATATACTTAATTTCCTAACTCCTTAGCATTTCCTCTATCCAAAAAGGCCTTGTGGGACCCATACGACACCTTAGGTGTATGAGTCCCACCTAGTTCGACCCTGGTGCAGGAGCACCTACACCATATTTTCAAACTTTGATTATTTTATGAGTCTAGGGAATTCGGGGGGTTTGAGTCATTTGATATTAAATAAGGTCTAAAAATACCATCCATTATGTAATTTTGGGACTTTTAGGTCATTAGCGTCAATTTAGGGGGAAATTGCAAAAAAAATACCAAAAATGTTGTTAGGAAAAAGTAATAAAATGCAATATTAGAGAATATGAAGGGTTAAGGGAATTTGAATGGAAACTATGTGCATTCTGAAGTTATGTTTTGGAGGAATTTTTTTATAAAAGCCTCTTCATGGCTCGAGCAGTAGTTGTTGAAGGATTATACTGAAAATTCCAATAACAAACACAATGTTTTATCTGCAATTTCTTGTGTTTCTTGATCTTTGCTTACACTGTACAGACCATACAAATTCTAAGATGATCTGAATCTTTTTTTATTCTATAGATATATGAATTTTCTTTCATTTGAACTTATTTTTAAAGTCTAACACTCCAATTTGGGGAAGTTTTCAATATATTGTTTTGTGCAGCCTGTACACACAGATTTGGAGGTTTGATTTTGTTTTAATGATATAAATTTCAATCCACCTACTATCCTAATCTATTACTCAGTGGATTGACTTTTTTTATGGTAGGATAGGTGTAAAAAAAATTTAGGAATAAAGGAAAGCAAGTGGTTTGGTATGGAATGATACCCTAGGCTCAAATAATGCATTTTTTTCATGTGAAATGAAGGTGCCAAGAGGGTGTTTTGTTTGAACACTGAAGGAACTGGTCTTTCCATGGATTAGTGACCATGTGTAGGGTATATTAAATGTGTTTGATGCTTTTTTTTGGTTTGAGAAGCCCAGGTTATATGATATTCAATAAACCCTAGGTGTTTTGGCTTGAAATGGAGGGTTTCATGGAACGGTGATAAGATGGTCTTGAATAGGGAAATAATGATGGAAACTATGGTTTTAGAACACAACTAAAGTCTTTCAATAGATTTTTTTTTAAATTGAAGTTTTTAGGAGGGTCCTCCTTTGGAAAGCAAGGCTAATTTAATAGCCTCAAAATAGGGCAGGTTAACAAAACTCTGTTGTTGCAAGGAAACCATTAGAGATCTTTTGGGATGATGATCAGTGGTCTAAGAGAAGTCTTAAATGATGTTTGTGGGTATTGTTATGACCTTCTCTAAAGTATTTTGTGTAAAGTTGGCTTTTGAAGGGTTACAAGCCTCTTGGGGGTGATTTGGAAAAGTTGGGTGTCTTGTGATTTAAAGGTTGACTTCATTGTTTGAGTCAGGTTATTTGGTGTTGTATAGTGAGTTTCTCCACCTTGTATTGCATCAATACCTATATGCCACAAGTGGTGTATGAGTTCCATTTGGCCCCTTTTTAGGGTTTCGAATGGGAAATCAAGGTTTTAAGTTCAAATTTCATGAATGTCAGCCTTCGGGATCTCATAAATGGTAAATTAGATAGATTTCCTATATAAAAAAGGTCTCAAACCATTATTTACCGAAGCATTCATGATATCATCTTAAGCTATCAAGATTTAAGCATTCCAAGACTTCACAAGAGTGTCAAGAGAGTATTCAAGATCACTTACTATGTGAACCCTTTTCCTAGCACCTGCAAAACAACATGAGTAAACAAGTTAAACAAGGAATTACAAGCTAAAACAAGGATTCCCCATGAAATCCATTTACAATATTCAAATTAGGAAGAAAATAATGAAGAACACAATGAGAACAATAAAACAAAGATCAAATCCTAATTAAATGTGCAAACTCATGATCCCATGGGGGAATTGCTGCCAATTTGATGTGAAAATTGGTCCTTTCCCAATTCCTATGATGAAATATTGATATGTTGAAGATGATATTGATCCACTTTGATGAAAGATGAGAGCTCCAAGCTAAAATCTGCAATAACCTAGCTAAGAACTCAAGATTGATGAATAGAAATGGCTGAGTATTTTAGCATGGTAACTTTGCTCAAATTGTGGATGATCAAACAAGGATGTGAGCTCTTTATTTATAGAATTCCAAGATGGATGAATGTCCAAATTTTAGCAATGTGGGACTAACATTCATCCAATGGCATGATGCCACTTGTCAAGCTATGAATGGGTGAAGGATGTGCAAGATTTGGGGTTTGTGCCAATAAATGCATGAATTTGAAATTCAAATTTGTTGAAATGACTTGCAAGAGGGAAGGGAAATTGCAATAAATTCCACTTGGCTCAAGGTAAAGGACATGTAAGATGGAGTTATTGCCTTGTTGGATGTACATGTTGACTTGGAAAATTTGAATTCAAATTTGGAGAATATTCCAAAGGATGCCTTGTGAGGAAAATAGAGATTTAATAAATGAATTAAATCTATTTTCATATGCAACTTGCAAAATCTAGAGGATGGGACATGAGATGAGATTAAATTGATCAAGGGTTAATTAATTTAATGAGAGGAATTAGTTGATGTGACCCATTTGACTCAAATTTATGGATTTATTTAAATCAAATAAGAGAGGAATATGATAAGAGGTTAATTAAATAAGGATTTTGATTTATTTAGTTAAAAGAGATGGTGTTAGATTAAATCAAATAATTTTTTAATTTATTTAATTTAATAGATATAATTTAGATATTTAATCAAATAAATTGATTATTTAATTAAATAGGGATAATTAGATAAGATGTGATTGATTTAATTAACAAAAGAGAGATTTAATTAAATAACTGGTTTATTTAATTAAGGGAGAGATATTGATGAATTTAATCAGATAAGGAGATTTGATTAAATGGTTAGACCGAGGGATGATTCAAGATGAAATGATGTTAGTAATCAGGATCAGAGTGTGATATGAATCTGTATATTTTCGATGTCTACACTTACTATGTGATTCAAGTGAAAAATTCTCCATCATTTATTGTAATAATTCAAGATCCAACATCATATCAAATTCATTAAGCATCAATCATTTTTTTGAGCTAGTGTTGTGATGTAGCATTGAAGATCCATTTACAAGCATTGTTTTATATCAAATTTTAAAATCAAGATCTACATTCTACATGGCCACTTCAAATTAGATTGTTGATTTACATCTCAAGACATCATTCAAGGTATCATTGGTCATATTTAATATTTTATGTTTCATGTTCATATTTCTATTGTCAATTAAAATTCAACCCTAGCTAAGATTTGACTTAACTACCCTATTGAAACATGGATACGTTCTCAAGATGTGTGAAACTCATGATGAGAATGAATCTCCAAAGATGGTTGGTTCCCCTAGAAGAGCACCTAAAATACAAAATTTTCTAGGAAAAGGGTTTAGAAAGATAACTTGAAATGAAAATCCTAAACCTAAGGGGTGATGCACCATAATTTTAACTTATTTTAATAATTCCACTCACAAACAATTCTCAAACCACTAACTTTCACAACCTCGCATGAACATACAACACAAAATTGATTTGCATGAAGGTTTAAAATCAAACACAATGTGCAACCTGTATCATATGAACTTTTTGCACCCACTATTGCAATAATAGGACATAAATAGGATTCAAAAGTTTGAATCACAATGACAACATCAAAATATTATTGCAAAATGAGATAAAAATAGAGATAGGAATTCTCTATTGTTTTTTATTGAACTGAAGAAGTATGAAAATATGAGAATCTAAGTACAAATATCAAGCTTACAAAGCTCTCTAAATGTGAACAAGAGAGTAAGAATGAAAATTTGAATTGAGAAAAACTAAGTTTTTCTCCAACTTATATCTCCAAAACGCCTCCAAGAGTGAGAATAGAAAAATATGAGCAAAAATCTCCCCAAAATAGTAACTTCAAAGCCCTTTTTTATCTCAAAATAAAAGCCTTAAATTTTTTTCCCAAACTACCTCCGGACTGAATGAAAAATGTGGAAATTTTCTATCCCAAGGAGGTTGACCCATAAAAGACGCAAAAATTCACCAGAACTAGCCGAAAACTGAAATAGAAACTTCAGTTTGCCTTTTTTTTCCTATTCTGCACAAAAGGACTCAAACTGAAATGGGAAAGTTCCTCAGATGACTCAATGAAATTGTTCTAATTTCACCGCATTTAAAATAAAAAATACTAAGGAAATTTATAGAATATTTTGTTTATACTATTTTACAACTTCTACAGTTTCACATTTCAAAAAAGAAATAGGGACTTAGAATTGATTTTCTACAAAAATATAAGGAAAAAAATAGCATATATTTTTTTTATTGTAATTTTTCCAAGCATTGAACCTTCAAGGAATATGGGTTTTTTATTTTCTAATAAATATATAAAAAATGGACTAGGCATCGAATCACTTGATTTTATCCAAAAATAATAAAAAAAACCTAAGGCACAAAGCCTAGGTATAGCATATATGCAAAGGAAAAATAATAAAATACCACGAAGGTATTAGTAGAGGCATAATTTTTTTAAATAAAAGTGGAAAAGATGCTAAGGCTGAATTAGGGAAAAAGAAAACCCAAAGACAAAACTATTCAATCCCTAACTTTTCGCATCATTTGCATCTTTGATTTTCTTGGAGGACCTCTCTGCACACTGTAGCCATGGGATTAGGGTTTGAGCTCAAATATCTCTATTTTTAGTTGTTTACATATTGAACCTTCTTAGGAAATCAATGGTCAGTATCTCTCTTTGTCGAATATGTAAAAATCCCTTCATTGTCTTCATTTTGAATGCTTTATTAGGCCTTTTAGCTGTGATCACCATTGGATTTCTGATGCATTTTTCTTGCTTCATTTTTTCAATACTTTCCCTCATTTTGAGGCCACCATGGAAGAACTTTTGAAATTTTTATACTGTGGGATTTTAATGTATTTCTCCATAGAAAACAATGGGTAAGCTCTTCGCCACTATTTGAACTTTGCATTCTTCCTATTTTTAGTCAACAAGAATGCTCAACTCGAGCTCAATTGATGCAAAACTGATGAAAAAATTTATGCTTTTTGTGCAGATCTTGATGGGTTCTTCTATTTATACAAAAATGTAAAACTTTTGCACTCTTAACTCAATATTTCCACCATTTTATAAGGGCTTTCTGTGTTTAAATTCATGGCCTTTCTATTCCCAGGTGATATAAAACCCTCTTGATTTGGCCCCTATAAAAAATCTTTTACACTTCTATAGATGTGGCATCTCCATCTTTAAGGTACTTTTTTTTTCTACAAAATCTCAAGGGTTTCACTACCTCCTATATGTTTGCAAAATACTCTATGTATAATTTTTTAATGGCTTTGGCTTCACAAAAAAACCCTCCAAGTTGTGGCTAAGATGATGAAATATGATCACTATACTCTCTTTGTTGTAAGCATGACTAGGGTTTTGAAAACCCATGATTTGTATGAGATTCTTCTTTAGATTTGAAGCATGCTGAGATTTTCCATTTCATTGTATTTTTGGGATGAGGGTTTGCAAAGGTGTTTTACCATTACAGAGCTTCATGGATTGTTCATTTTCCCAAAAGGTATAAAAGCACTTTATTTCTCTCTCCATTTTTGGTTTGTTCTTTCCATGACTTGCTTCAAGGGTTTCTCTTTACTTGCAGGTCGAACCTTTGAAGGATTGTTGTGTAAACATGAAACAAGACCCTTGAAATCCATGGCTTCTTGTTGTGTATTCTCTTCATTTGCAAATGAAATCAAGTTTTTTGTTTAATTCTTTTGTACTCGAGCTATATTTCCATTTAATGAAGAAACATAAAAAGGCTCCTCTCTTGTGTGATATTTTTATCATAGCTCTCTGATATGTGCACACACAGTCCACTTATCACTTACTTGCTAGAAGAGTCTTTGGTTATCACCATACAAGTTCTTACACATAGATGAATGCAATAAAGGGAACTATGTCAACAATACATTTATTGTACTAAATATTATTTTAGAATGCTTACATTTGGAAAGCATGATGCATCAACAAATGTAATGAGAGCTTCACCATTGTTTGTTGTAGTTTGTTCTACATTTTGAGCATTTATATAGAGCACTGCCTCCTATCATTACCTTGACTCTTCAGATGTATATATGCACCACATATGATAAAGATAGCAAGAAATGGTATAAAACACCATTAAGTAAAGCTAAACAATGAAAAGTATAGAGCCTTTGCTTACAAACATAATTCTTTAAATGGGAAAATGATGCATTTTTATTCTATTTTACATACTTCTTAAGCATTCATATAAGTTATTATTCATTTGTTATGTTCACTTCATTACACTCTTGGATTGATTGTCATTAATGATCAATGTGCTTTTGACTCCTAAAGCCACTTATGTATTACTCCTTCAACTAAAATGCTTTGATTTGAGCAATATGAATGTGTCTTTCCTATCTCATTCCCATTTTGAAGCTTAGAGGCAGCATGTTGGGCTCAACCCTTGTGGGAGCCCATTTTTCACCACATGCTATGATATCTTCATAAAAAAATAAACATGATTTCACCTATACCTGCACAGTGAACAAACATGTTCGATAAAAAAATAGTAAAGCTTAATGCTCCTATGATATTTTATTTTTAGGCTCTTTTGCATACATCTAATCTTGGTCAATCTAATGTATCATAAGCATGTGCTATATTATTTTTGATGGGGAATATGATGAGACTCACGTCTGGAGGTCAAAAAATATTTCTCAATCATATGTAGGTTCACTTGAAGACCAAGAGCAAGGAGGGGCAAGCAACAACGAAGACCAACACAAAACCACCACAGGAAATGATGGATATGTTTCCTTTCATATGTCTTTCTATTATTTAATATTCAAATGTATAGCATATCTTCTATGTTACATTGGCTTAGCTACTCCCACGGCTTGTGTGGGACATTCAATTACTCCTTTCTTTCCAATGAATAGAGAAGCAACACTTATTCAGTCTTGCATATATTTGTTTTGAAAAATGGATGAAATATTATTAAATGAATGAAAGCAACTTCTTATAATTCATGTATTCTCCTTTATGTTGCAAAGCACTAAATGAAAAAATTGAATTCTTTCTTTTAGTATCCTTCTGTTGTAACACATTTCACAAAAAAAATGAACTCTCTTTTTAAACTTTGATATGCAATGGTTAAGTATGGAAAAAATATGTTAGAATATTTTCACCTTAAATGTAAATAAACTTCTTGAACAAATCTACCAAATTGAGTTGTTAGTGAAAATTTGGTAACATTTCTGACAATTTTTATTGAATGCTTGCATGTTAAGCATATAGACCAGTTGCCTTAAACAATTCATTGGGAATGGAGTCAAATTTTCCCCTTCTCTAACTCAAAAAACCTTTGAAACTCAATTGCAAATACTCCAAACAGCAGCAGAAAAACCAAACTAAAAGCAAACTAAAAGGCCCTAGTGGCCAACAAACTTGTGCAGCAACACCTAGGGAAAGAAAACAATTGAAATAAATTTTCCTTGAGCACTTATTAGTGAAAAAAACTAACCCTAACCTACATTAACTAGCGAAAATGTTGCTCATTCCATTAACTAGTTTTGAAAAATAACTGCCTCTCCTAACCAACAGAGGATAATTTGTATGCTTATAAATTTGTAATAAGAGGTGAAAAAAAAGAATATACCCCACACATTGATGTACTGCAACTTGAAGATTACAACCCAAGGCACAAACCCCTTGATTCTGATCAAACATACCTCTAGTTTTCCATGAATGGGTAAGTTGGATCTATTGCTCCTCAACTGCAATATCACTCTCAAGTGTACTAAAATCATGTTGGATCTTGCTAACATTCCTAGCTAGGTCTCTAATAGGGTAGCCTCTTGAAATATTTTGAATAGAGAGAAGACAATGTGAAGGATTAGAAATAATAGCCTCACCTTCACCCTGCATAATAAATTGCCATGTTGACTCCTCCTCCATTAGAGTGGCTAATAACTCATCAAAGCTATCAACTCTTGGAAGGCTCTTAGGAATAGCTGGTTTGAGCTTAGAATCCTCATTATCACTCAAGGAGGTACACTTCAAATTATGAATTTCTTCTTCAATGAAGGAAGGAAAATGTTCAAACCATGAGATAGCCTCCTCCATCAAACTTTCAATTGAAAAAAAAATCTTGAACTCCTCCAACCAGTCGAGGTCAAACTACTAATTAGACTATTCTAGAACTAGTGTCTCATTCAGGAATATAGCCACCTCCAACTCTTTCCCCTGCTTCTCAAGGAACTCCTCCTACAAATATGTTGAAGTAACATCTAAGCATGAGCAGAGAAAGTTCAATTTCAGCTTGAAACAAATCCTCCTCAAGCTCTAAATCATTCAACTCAGGGTTGTCATCATGCATTTGCTCATGATAGCACTCATCAATTTTCTTAGACTATACAAAAGGCTCATCTTTTCATTTCTCTTGTTGATCCAAGGCTTTGTCATCACACTTTCTCTCCTCAATTAGCAATTCATCACATTCTTTGACCTCTTCTTGCTGCTCAAAAACAACATTTTCATCATCTTTCTCAATGAAAGCAGGTAACTCATTGAGCCAAACTACAGGGTTATCCTCTTGATCAACCTTCTTTACCTCCTCATCCTACTTCTTTGATTGACTTATTACAGTATCTTGATCATTTTCAACAAAACCAAGAGGTTAATTAGTAAAAAAACAAAGACTCATCTTGAGGTTTCTTTTCTTATTCAATCTTTTGTTGCTCTAATTTGGAATACTCCATAGTTAAAAGCAATAGATCTACCTTTCTAATCTTCTCCCAGAGGAGTGATATATCCTACTCAGTGGGCTCATCCTTGAATCTATCAAGTGGGAAAACTTGAGGAGCTTCTTGAATTTCTTGAAAAGAAAAATATTGCTCAAGGGGTTGTTCTGGAACTATACTAGGTTGAACCTAGTTATTTTACTCAATCTATAAAGGATGAAGGTGTTAGAAACTTGTTATTTCAAGATTAAGAGGCTGGATTGAGGAATAAAGGGCTTTATCCTGCCTAAAACTTTGAATCTCAACTTTAGGAATACTAACAAGCTCACTTTGTCTAAAACTTGGAAATTTATACTTATGAACCCCCTCTTGAGCAGGCTTATCTGGAACTGTAGGAGCTACTTGTACTTTTTCCCTTTGTGTTTGAGCACACAAGCTTCATCTACTCCTCTTTTGTAGTTTTCTTTCTTTCAAGGTTCTCCTTGAATTGTATCCTTTGTGTCTCCAACCCTTGCTCATGGAGATAGGCTTGATAATCCATCTCTTCCTATTGCTAATTATACTCATGTTGTGTCTTGATCTCCTCCACTTGCTTTGTCAATTCAAGTATACATTCAATCAACATACCCTCTATGCTCACAATCTCCTCCTTTTCACACTCTTGGAGCCAGTTTTGAGTATATGAAGGTTGATATGGAGGTTGAGCAGGAGTGGGTATGTGGTAAGCATCCTTAGTATTTGGACTAAAACCAGCATTACAACTACTTGGATATGGCTGATAAGGAACCCTATAGATAGTATTTTCATAGTATGGTGGTGGATATTCATATTGAATATGAAAATTTGACATTTTTACTCATATAAAAGCTGGAAAATAGAGTGAATAGATTATTTTTGTAACATACCAACACTATATTTGCATGCAAAATTAGAGAATGGAATCACTAGGTATAATCTTATAGCCTCAAAAATCTAAAATACTACTGCTTATATTAGAACAACAGCTGAAAAATTTGAAATATTTCTCTGAAACAAACTTTCAGGGTCCCAACGAGTGTGCCAAAAACTATTTTCAATCAAGAATTGCACCCTAGCTAGGATTTGACTTAACTACCCTATTGAAACATGGAAACATTCTCAAGTTGTGGGCAACTCATGATGAGAATGAATCTCCAAAGAGCGTTGGTTTCCCTAGTAGACTACCTAAACTACAAACTTTTTTGGGAAAAGGGTTTAGAAAGATAACTTGAAATGAAAATCCTAAACCTAAGGGGCAATGCACTATAATTTTAACTTATTTTAATAATTCCACTCACAAACAGTTCTCAAAACACTAACTTTCACAACCTCACATGAACATATGACACAAAATTGATTTGCATGAAGGTTTAAAATTAAACACAATGTGCAACCTGTATCATATGAACTTTATGCACTCACAATTGCAATAAAAGGACTTGAAAAGGATTTAAAAGTTGGAATCACAATGACAACATCAAACTATTACTGCAAAATGAGACAAAATTTATTGAGATGGGAATGCGCTGTTATTTTTTATTGAACTACAGGAGTATGAAAATATGAGAATTTGAGTACAAATATCAAGCTTACAAATCTCTCTACATGTAAAAAAGAGAGTAAGAAGCAAATTTGGACTAAGGAAAATTGTTTTTTTTCTCCAACTTATATCTCCAAAATTCCTCCAAGAGTGAGAATGGAAAAATATGAGCAAAAATCTCTCTAAAATAGTAAATTCAAAGTTCTTTTTGAGCTTAAAATAAAAGCCTCAAAAATAGTGCCCAAACTGCCTCTAAACTAAATGACAAATTTGGAAATTTTCTATCCCAAGGAGGTCGACCTAGAAAAGACTCTAAAAATCACTAGAACTGGTCGAAAACTGAAATAGAAACTTTAGTTTGCCTATTTTTTCCTATTCTGCACAAAAGAAATCAAACTAAAATGGGAAAGTTCCTAAGATAACTCAATGCATTTTTTCTAATTTCACTGCATTTAAAATAACAAATACTAAGATAATTTATATAATATTTCCTTAATACTATTATACAACTTCTGGAGCTTCACATTTTGAAAAGGAAAGAGAGACTCAGACTCGATTTTCTACAAAAATACAAGGCAAAAATAGCATATATGTTTTTTTATTGCAATTTTTCCAAGAATTGAACCTTCAAGGAATATGGGTTTTTTATTTTCTAATAATGACTAGGCATCAAATCACTTGATTTTATCCAAAAATCACAAAAGAAACATAAGGCACAAAGCCTAGGTATAACATATATGTAAAGGAAAAATAATAAAATACCACGAAGGTATTAGTAGAGGCATAAATTTTTTAAATAAAAGTGGAAAAAATGCTAAGGCTGAATTAGGGAAAAAGAAAACCCTAAGACAAAACCATTTGAGCCCTAACCTATATCGCATCATTTCCATCTTTGATTTTTATGGAGCACCTCTCTGCACACCGCAACAATGAGATTAGGGTTCGAGCTCGAATCTCTCCATTTTCAAAAGTTTTCATTTAGAACCTTCTCAAGAAATCAATGGTCAGTATCTCTCTTTGTCGAATATGTAAAAATCCCTTCATTGTCTTCAATTTGAATGCTTTATCAGGCCTTTTAGCCATGTCCACCATTGGATTTCTAATGCATTTTTCTTGCTTCATTTTTTCAATACTTTCCCTCATTTTGAGGCCGCCATGGAAGAACTTTTGAAGTTTTTATACTATGGGATTTGAATGTATTTATCCACATCAAACAAAGGGTAAGCTCTTCACCACTATTTGAACTTTGCATTCTTCCTATTTTCAGTCAACAAGAATGCTCAACTCAAGCTCAATGGATGCAAAAATGATGAAAACGTTTGTGTTTTTTGTGCAAATCTTGGTGGGTTTTTCTATTTCTACAAAAATGTAAAAATTTTGCACTCTTAACTCATTATTTCCACGATTTTATAAGGGATTTTTTGTCTTTAAAGTTGCAGCCTTTCTATTCCTGGATGATAAAAAACCCTCTTGACTCAGCCCCTATAAAACATCTTTTACACTTCTATAGTTGTGACATCTCCATCTTTTGGGTACTTTTTTTTTCTACAAAAGATTGAGGGTTTCACTACCTCCTATATGTTTGAAAAATACTTTATTTAGAATTTTTTTATGGGTTTTGCTTCACAAAAAAACCCTCTAGGCCATGGCTAAGATGATAAAATATAATCACTATACTCTTTTTGTTGTAAGCACGACTAGAGTTTTGAAAACCCATGATCTATATGAGAGTCTTCTTTAGATTTGAAGCATGCAAATATTTTCCATTTCACAATATTTCTAGATCGAGGGTTTGCAAACTCTGGGTGTATTACCATTATAGAGCTCCATTCCTTGTTCATTTTCCTGAAAGGCATAAAAGCACTTTATTTCTCTCTCCATTCTGGGTTTTTTCTTTCCATGACTTGATTAAACGGTCTCTCTTTACTTGCCAGTCAAATGTTTGAAGGGTTGTTATGTAAACATGAAAGAAGACCCTTGAAACCCATGGATTATTGCTTTGTATTCTCTTCATTTGGTATTGAAATTGAATGCCTTTTTTTAGCCTTTTGTACTCTCTATTTTTACATTTAATGAAGAAACAAAAAGAGGATCCTCTCTTGTGTGATATTATTATCATATCTCTCTGATATGTGCACACATAATCCACTTACCACTTACTTGCTAGCAGAGTCTTTTGTTATCACCATACAAGAACTTACACAAATATGAATGCAATAAAGGTCACTATGTCAATAATCCATTCATAGTACTGAATATTATTTTAGAATGCTTGCATTTGGAAAGCATGATGCATTAACAAATGTAATGAAAGCTTCATCATTTTTTTTTGTAGTTTGTTCTACATTTTGAGCGTTTATATAGAGCACTTACTCCTATCATTACCTTGACTCTTCAGATGTATATATGCACCACATATGATAAAGATAGCAATAAATGGTATAAACTCATGATGAAAACACCATTAAGCAAATCTAAAAAATGACAAGTCTGGAGCATTTGCTTACAAATAGAATTCTTTAAATGGGAAAGTGATGCACATTTATTTTGTTTTGCATACTTCTTAAGCATTCAAATAAGCATCCTTCTGTTTTAACACATTGCATAATAAAATTGAACTCTCTTTTTTAAACATTGATATGAAATGGTTAAGTATGGAAGAAATATGTTAGAATCTTTTCACCTTAAATGTAAATAAACTAATTTATCTCTACCAAATTGAGTTGTAGGTGAAAATTTGGTAACAATTTCATTGTTTCATCACAAGGTTTAATTACCTAAACAGGGTTTGACATAGGCAAACCCCTATTTCCTAAAAATAAACAAGTTTTTCTCTCTCTACATGTGTGATTATAGATCTAGGTTTCTTTGAAATTGAAGATCCTTTGAAGATGAAGTTGTGAGGCTGAGAGAAGTTTTCAAGTTGTCACAAGGTTTTCATGTTCATGGAAAGTCACCTACAAGTCCGAATTTAGAGTTTAAAATCTAGAAACGAAGTGTGGAAAGAAGAGCAGAGATATGAGTGCAAATTTAGGCCTTAACCCTCCAAAAACGTAGAGTGGGACTGATACACCACTTGTGTTGTATGAGTCCCAATACAAGGCCTTTTCCATATTTTAGGAGATTCAGACTCACCACTATCAGATTCCTGTTTCCACCCAAAAACCCTAATTTGGGACTAAATCACCTAGACTGGTGTATGAGTCCCAATGGGCATCAAAAAAAAAGTTTTTTAGGGTTTTGGAGCTTTTTCTGAATTCATCCTTCTTCCAAGTGCACCTTTTTTTATTCTCAGTTTGCTATTCTGCATTTCAGCTTTCCATTTCCTAGGTCATATAGTTAAGTTTTGCATAGTAATTTGCATGTTACATTAATTTCTTGTCTTTCCAAGCCCTAGCTTAGTGGTGAACCCCATTTTAGTCTCTAATCAAACCCTAATACAACCTTTATTAGATCTATTTCCTTCATTCCATCCTTGGATTGAGATCTCTAGGGGTTCCTTGAGTGAAAAAGGAATGTGAATTAGGAACCCTATCTCCTCAAAGAAAGAAAGTACCCTATTTCCGATGTTTCACTTATTATCCATAAGATTTCCCTAACTGTTGAAGTCATTACAAGCTATCCCTACACCTTTAATATGCATGTTCTTGACTTTGGAAGTTTCCTATCCATGGTCATAAGCATAGAAAACCCTATCATTATCTCTAGATTTTCCATTCAAACCCTATAAACCTCACTCATGCTTCTGTGTCATATATCACAGTGAGTCTCTTTTATCTCACAAAGGAATATCCTATTGGAATCCTATGTGCCTTTCCTTTTGATGTAGTTATTTCCTTTATGCTTTTTTTAATTGTGACTATCCTTATGGAGGATTGGTCTCATCATTGTTTTTGTTCTCTTTCACTTGACATTGCACTTTCCATTTTTCATTATCATTAGCATGGTGATTCATTTCTTTTTGGCATTTGTCATGTTGACTTGATTATCCAAAGATTCTTTGATGAATCCTTATCATGGTCTATCTTCTTGAAATGAAAGAAAATGCGGTGGGTGGAAAAATGGGTAAATGGAAGATGTAAGCACCTACACTTTCTTATTCCATTAGGAAAAGGGGATCCCCAAAGGTAGGAATGACTTTCAACCCTTAGGTGAGTCAACCCTATTTTATATGTTGGGTAGTTTTTCTTATGACAAGATGGGGTAAACATGCCTGAAATGCACTTTTGGGAGGAAAATTAAAAATACTAAATGACCTAATTATGTAATGTGAAACTTGAATCATCAATTTAAAGCATAAAATAATTAGAAACAACAAAATTTCAATAGATTTGAGAAGGGTAAGCTAATGTGTACTAGTCACCAAAAGTTGTCTTTGAGTGTCCTCTTGTGACATATTTTCCCTAGGGTGAATGGGTCCTGCTAAATGGATCCAAAATTTGATTTCATAGTCCTTTGCTCCTAGATTTGCACTCCTAATTCCTCTAAATCTCATTGTTGAAAAATTGAAAAAAAAAATTGCAAGTAAGATTCCATGTCTTATCAACTTTGATGAAAACTTTGACAACTTTGCAAAATTGTAGTTTTGATCGATCTTCAATCCTTCTTCACCTATGTTACCCACTAATTTATATATTTTTTAAAAAAAAGACATGCAATTTTTCCTTGAACCAAAATGGTCTTCTTTTTATGTTTTTAATTCATTCATGGTCGCATTCCTTGCAAATTCCATAACCTTTATCACACAATCTTGTGATTCTATAACTCAGTCACCAGGTTTGGAAGTTATAGAAATACCTGACTACCCTATCCTCCTTTCACTCATCCTCGCCTAATGGATTGATGTGTCAGAAGTTCTTAAAATTATAGAACCCACGATATGCAATTTTGTAGTTCAACTTTTGCACGATCTCGTGAGTTTTCAAGCACTTTCCTTGGTTTTTGAATGCCACCAACCCATTTAATTATATGTATGACATATCATGTAGTTGTCTTTTCAGGGGTTACGAGATGTAGATTTGATCCCCAAACACACTCCTCAACCAATGGTGCATTAATTAGACCTCTTAAATAACAAGGGTAACAAAATCTTGCTAAGGTGATGACCATGTATTGATAGATTGAGGATCATCATTACCTACCAACATAATTAAATAAGCCATTTGTAGAGTAAGTTGACGGTACTATAGAAATTTGGTTTCCTTATCGACCAAGAAATTCAAGATGGTACTTCCTAGTGAGGTTAGAGAATTGGAAGATGAACCTATCCCTATCATGAAACTTGATTTGAATTGGATAGAAGAAGAACAATTCAACCTCATTTCTGAACTTCGTTCACTAGCTTGGAAAGAGAAAAATAGCTATGCCAAGTATAATTAGGTGATCCTCATTTTAGAAGAAGAAGAAGAAGAAGAATGTGTTGAATTTTGCAATTTAGTCATGGATATGCAGTTAGAATTATTCAAGATTTTGGCTCCTCCAGCAGTTTAGCGGCATGCATGGATATTTACGACATGTAATGATAATTTCTTTTCTAAAACGGTTCTCATCTAGTAATATTTTTCCTTCCAGTCATTTTCAAGACCATTACTTTTATAATGTAACAATTTTGATATGCATATATATATAAACCTCTAAATTAATTAAAAAAAAAAGAAGGGGGCAAAGAATAAGAAAAGTAGAGTAGCAATTTTGGGTTTTCAACACAATTTTATTGTATAGAAAGGTGGAGACTTTGAGCTCACTTATGGGCATTAAAGAAATCAAGAGATATTTTGAATCTTTGTGCTTATCAATATTTCCTTTGATTGCAACCGAACTATTCTTCTTTGTAATCTCTTTAATGTTTATCTATTATATCAAGCTGAGTATGTCATTATTTCTGGAACTTTGAATCCACGGTAATTTGTCTATTGAAAGAAATTCGTTGATCATTCTTTTCTTATTTCTCATTGTAGGATTAGGATAAATGATCTTTGTATCATTTTTCTACATTATTCTCATTCTGAATTGACCTATCACATTTACTTTCATGGTTATGGGTAAATGTTTGTGTTCCTTTTCTACTTTGTGGTTAAAAGCATACCCAGTTTTCTCATTCATTGAAAATCATTAGAAGGTAGATGTGCCTTGTAAAATAAGCAGAGAGTACTTACAAATACTATTGCAAGTGACTCAGATGTTGATATTTTTTCTTCTCTATGCGAATTTTGAGTCATTTTTAGTGTTTATTTTTTGAAGGACAAATCTGTCAACCAACATATTTTTGGCGACTCCACTAGGGAAAACGAAGTGGTTGGTGCTTTGTTCTCTCAAAAATTTGAAGGTTCCTCCCCAAGGACTGAGGTTGGAAACTCTGTAAGAAGTAATACACTCATAAATATTCTGTTCTAGGGCCTATGCTGATTTTATTTTTGAATTTACATTATGGCATTGACTTCCTCCCAACCATGAGGAAGTATTTTTGGGTCCCTTTCTTTACCTATATACTCACCGTTTCCTGAAGGATCAAGGAAGTATTTTTAAAAATTTGATGGAGAAGATTCTCAGGATGCTGAAAAACATATTTTGGCCTTTAGGGTTGCCTATGGTATTTTGGTGATAAGTGAAGAAGATGTATTTATCAAATTGTTTATTGAATCTCTTATTGGACCTATCACTGATTGTTTTTTTTACTTACAAGATGATTGCATAATTGATTGGAATTCGTTAAAGGATAAGTTTTTGGGAAGGTATAAGGGTCTTGTTGATGAAACCACTTTGTTAAGTCATTTTTTTAATATTCAGAAGAAAGAGGATGAGAGGATCAAATATTTTGTGGATAGGTTTAATAGGTTTCTTAGAAACATGCCTACTTCCATTCGGCCAAATAAACAACAAATTTTCACTTTCATTTCTTCTTTGCACCCAGATGTTCAGTTTTGTTTGAAAAGGTGTAAAATAAATGATATTGAAATTGAACAAGAAGAGGCTGTCAAAATTGAGGATGATATGATTCAAAGTGGTCTATGGAAGATAAACATGTTTAGGTCAAGAAATGAAGGTATAAGAAATCATATCTTATCGAAATCAATTCCTTAGCCTATAGAGTTCCAATACACACAACTTCCTACTATTGAATATTGTAATCTCTCTATTTTTGACCCTGAAAATTTTAATAGAAAAAGAGAAATCAAGGAAGAAATTAATTCTTATGGAAATGGAAGAATTGAAGCCTTTTATTCTCATTATGAATAGGATGAATCTATGGATCACTCAAATGATAAAGAAAATGAACAATTCTTCCAAAATGTTGACCTTGAAGTTGGTAGTACAAGTGAAGTCTTAGCCTCCTTGTTTGCAATAGAGATGTTCTCATTCACTTTTACAACTGATGAATAATCACTTGAAAGCACTCAACGTGAAGAAGAAACTATCAACATCTTATCTTTTGATCATATGCAAGCGGAGTATGAAACTTTCAGATTTTCAAAGCAAGATGGTACAAAAATAGGCTTGCAAGAAGTAAGAAAAAGTATTTTTTTAATCTTTCCATTTTGAAGATCTTGATACCCAAGGTTATGCTAGGTATGGTGTTGAAAATTATCAAGCAAATGAATATGTTGAATTTCATATTATTCACCCTCCTAATCAATGTCTACGTGAGTGTAAGAATGATTTTTTGTGTGAAGAAGAAGTTTTTGTGACTATATTGCAAGATATCAACATGGGTGGTGAAGTAAGTCATAAAATTATTAAATCAGATTTAAGGAAGAAGGAAATGTTTCAGTTGGGAATATTTTTATTGGAAAAGATGAAAATTCCTAGCTTGATACATTTCTAGTTTTGTTGGAAATTGATGATTGATCTTCTGATTTACATGACTTTACATCTACTATCAAAAAGATAAAGTGTATTCTAGAACGCAATGGAAGGTGCGTCGCAGGTCAAAATTCAGGATTCGCAAATGATGTAATTGCTTATATTTATGGCACCAAAAGGAGGGTTTCATCTGATGGTTTTGTGTGGGTTCTCTGATTTGAGGTCTGCTCTCTTCAACCTAGTTAGAATGTGTGTGTTACCAAGTTATACCTAAGGACATTGGGGAAAATGTTGAAGGTCTTATGTTGGGTGATATTGTTATGAGTTTCCAAATAGAAAAAGTGCATAATGAAGATTGGCTTCTTGAAAATTAGATTACTGATAGAAGATTCTTCTATGAAGTAACTCTTTTCGGTTTAATTAAGTTGGTCACCAATTGGTAGTTAGTGTTATGCATGCTCCTCATTCACCCAACATTATTTGTTATAGGCTACTATTTCTCTCAACCCATGAATGGTTTTGCTTAAATAATGGATTATCTAGAGGTAGGGTCCTTGGACCATGTACATAGTTGAAGTTTTGGTTGTGTTGGTAACTTAGTTTCCTTTTCTACCTTGTCTTGTTTTGTCTTGCTTGTTCTTGGCTTATTCCTAATTCCCCTCCACCCTTCTACAAGCAATACCCCGTCCTTCTAATTTTCTTTGACTCCTTGGCCCAATGGATTTATACACGACTCCTTGCATTGATTTTTGGGTTTCTTGCTTCGTCCTTCATAGTCCTTGTCACCAATCAGAGCCAATGTTACCCACTAATTTTATTTTATTTTTAAAAAGACATGTAGTTTTTTCCTTGGACCATAATGGTCTTCTTTTTATGCCTTTAATTCATTCATGGTCACAATCCTTGCAAATTCCATAACCTTTATTGTGTAATTTTGTGATTATATAACTCAGTCACTAGGCTCAGAAGTTATAGAAATACCTGACTACCTGATCCTCCTTTCACTTATCCTCACCTAACGGATTGATGTGTCAGAAGTTTTTAACATTCTAGAACCCGCGATATGCAGTTTTGTGGTTCAAATTTTGTGTGATCTTGCGATTTTTTAGGCATTTTCCTTAGTTTTTGAATGTCGCCAACACATTTAATTATCTGTATGGCGTATCATGTAGTTGTCTTTTCAAGAGTTATGGGATGCAGATTTGATCCCTAGACACACTCCTTAATCAATGGTGCATTAATTAGACCTCTTAAATAGAAAGTGTAATGAAGCTTGCTAAGGTGGTGACACTGTATTGACAGATTGAGGATCATCATTACCTACCAGTGTAATTGAATAAGTCATTTGCAAAGTAAGTTGACAATACTATAGAAATCTAGTTTCCTTATCAACCAAGCAATTCAAGATAGTACTTCCTCGTGAGGTTAGAGAATGGGAAGATGAACTTGTTCCTATCATGTAACATGATTTGAACTGGCCATAAGAAGAACAATTTGACCTCATTTCTGAACTACGGTCGCTAGCCTAGAAAGAGAAAACTAGCTATGTCGAGTATAATTGAGTGATCCTCATTTTAGAAGAAGAAGAACATGTTGAACTTCACAATTTGGTCATGGAGATGCAGTTAGAACTGTTTAGGATTACGGTTCCTCCAGCAGTTTAGCGACATGCATGGATCTTTACAACATGTAATGATAACATCTTTTCTGAAATCATTCTCGTCTAGTAATATTTTTTCCTTTCGATCATTTTAAGGACCGTTACTTTTATAATGTAACAATTTCGGTATGCATATATATATAAACCTCTGAACTAATAAAAAAAAAAGAAGGGGGAAAAAAGAAAAGAAAAGTAGGGTAGCAATTTTGGGTTTTCAACATAGTTTTGTTGTACAGAAAGGTGGAGACTTTGAGCTCACTTATGGGCATTGACTAAATCAAGAGATATTTTGAATCTTTGTGTTTATCAATATTTCCTTTGATTGCAACTGAACTATGCTTCTTTGTAATCTCTTTAATGTTTATTTGTTATATCAAGCTAATTATGTGGTTATTTCTAGAACTTTGAATCCAGGGTAGTTCATCTGTTGAAAGAAATACACTGATCATTCTTTTCTTATTTCTCATTGTAGGTTTCAGATAAATGAGCTTTGTATCATTTTTCTACATTATTCTCATTCTGAATTGACCTATCGCATTTACTTTCATGGTTATGGGTAAATGTGTGTGTTCCTTTTCTGCTTTGTGGTTAAAATCTATAATACCCCCTCTACACTTCATCTTGACCATGAAGCCGTATGTGATTTGGTCTCTCCTTTAGAGATAATTGTTTCATAGCATGTTGTGAATAATGTGATTGATTAGTTCCCTTGTTTGATTGTTTTGTTAACTAGGAATCAGCGGATTTAAAAGGATTCGTGATAAGCTCTTATATGAATGAAGGATAAATTAAATAACGTGGTTTTGGGTCAATTAATATTTGGATTAATTATTATATTAACCATAAAGTTAATTGAAGTTATAGGCATTGTGATAATTGAATACAAGATTTTATATATTTAAGGTATTGATTAAATAATTGCTTTAATTATATATATATATATATAATACATAATGATTGTGGTGCATAATAATTTAAAAATGAAAACAAATATCTTGATAACGGTAATTGAGATTGAGTAATGAAAAGGATTCAATAAATATAACTAACACTATTCTTTAATTGGAGTGTAGTTTCTAACTGTCACATCTTAATGGAACAAACTAGAATGATGCTAAAAATAGATTTGAGATGACAAATGTCATCAACAATTTCATGTAGGATAACGGGAGTAATTGGTGGGTTTTTGCATGAGAATGGGGGGATTTTTCTTAACTCCTCCAGAAATAGGTGCGGGGAGTGGGAGTTCAGGGAGGGAGTCTGGCAGCTAGTATAGGAAGAATCAGTTAATGATTCTGTTCAGCACCAAAGTGATGAAAGGGATGGAGGGAGTATGATTCGAAGGATAATCCGAGGGTTACTTTTGGACAAGAAGAACATTGAACCCATTCCTGCACTCAATCAGGAGGAGATCAATCATGAGCCATTCAATAAGGTTTTTTTATGAGGAAGTGCCTTCCATTCCAAGCAGAGTAGATGATGGAAAAGATTGAGGAATCTGGTGTGTTGCATGCATAACACAGTTTGAGCGGAGTTTTGAGTGATTTTGTGGGACATGGGAAAAAAAAGATTGAGGTATAATTGTTACCAATCACTTTCGGACTGAGAGAGATAGAGCAATGAGAGATAAACTTTAATCCCGTCATTATAGAGTAGACCAGCGTGCAAAATTGGCTTTCTCTTCTTTCAAAAGGTACGCTTTGTTAATTGATTTGAGTCTTCATTGCACCCTGATGCGTGTAAATCTTCTTCAATATTTTGGATTTTGTCCCATATCTATGCTTTCACATTCTACCTTTATGCCCAGTAATCTTGTTTTTCCCAAATTAGGAGATATTAGATACTTATCGCTTTCTACTTGAAATCGTTCTTTATCACTATCATTTATATTGAACAGGTTTAACAATAAGTTTCTGAATTTTGTTTGTTTGTACCTGGCGTCCTTGATAGACATAGCTAGTATAGTTCAACTTAGGCTCTAAGAAGAATGAGATTTCATAGCTTAAATGTGTTTTCCAACCTTGTGTATGAGATCAAAGTTTCTTAGAAGCATTTTGTTTAACAGTCCTGTGCCATGTCAGTGGTTTCTCATTTCGCATATCCTGTATATAC
This sequence comes from Sequoia sempervirens, assembly GCA_007258455.2. Lineage (NCBI taxonomy): Eukaryota > Viridiplantae > Streptophyta > Pinopsida > Cupressales > Cupressaceae > Sequoia > Sequoia sempervirens. Next base: position 87,033,246 of record VDFB02179234.1, read on the forward strand.
ATATAAGTATATGAATAGGCAATGAGTTGTGTGGGGCTAACACCAGTTGCGTTCTTGGGTTTTCATCCGTAATAACCCCTGTGTCGACATATATGTGTATGTCTGTGCGTGTACCTAAATGTCTAAATACTTCTATAGTATTTTTTTGGTTTTAACTGTGATCAATAACTCTATGGCACCTCTATCTTTGTTGGCCACATTAACAAGAGATTCGCAATCTGTCATAGCTGCAACATTTGAAACATAGAAGGGAGTGGACGATTAAATAAGCTCCCTGATTCCATTCATAACCTCTCACAGCGGCAGCACTTGAACATGATAGGATGCATATATTTAAATAACATTTTTGATTCTACTAACAATCTATCGCAGTTGCAGCACTTAAAATAGAATGTTGCGAAGGTTTAAATAACCTGTTTGATTCTACTGACAATCTATCGCAGTTGCAACACTTGGAAATAATGATAACAATGCAAGTAGATGGCGATATTTCAAAATTCCAATATTCACTTTCTAATATATATACTTGGCAACCTATCACAGTTACAACATTTAGAGTTGAGGTATTGTACAGAATTAAATAGCCTCCCTGAAACCTTTCCATAGTAATCTGTCTGCTAAATTCAATACCAATTTTTGTTGGTATTCTTCTCAAACTAATCATCTCCATTTTGTTGGCTGGTAACAGTCTTGATGACGGTGATAGGAAATGGAACCATGATGCCATATATAGGTACCGAGCAACATCATTTCCTTTTTTTTTAATTTTTCTTGTTTTAATCAAAGATTGTTGTCTTGTTTACTGCACTTAGTATGCCCGTCTATGTGGGTATTCGTATCTCTTATGCTTCTTTTTTTCTTTTTTTTTTGTGAATGTAAATACAAGAATGATACAATCTCATAGTTTATGAAGTGTGTTGGCTACCTCTAACTCCTTAACAAGAGGGCGTAAGATTTTCCCATATTGTCTCATTCAAGACGTTGGATATTCATTATCTTTTCATGGATATTTAAACTGTTCTTGGCACGATGATCTTTTAAATCGAATGTTATATCATTATTTGGTTTCTACAATCCTCTCATCAGTGTAGAAGTTATCATCCAAAAGTATCTTGTAGAATCAAAAGTTGGTTACTCCTTTTGTCCTTCGATGAATTAAATACCGAGACTATGACACAAGAGATCATAACTTATTGCATGCTATTGACTTATGTTTTCTATGTTTAAGAGATATTTGGACTGAATTCAGTTCATTCATGTATTCCATGCTCTTCAATTGTCTAAATGGATCATAAATTTGTTAATGAAAACGAAGCTCAATCTGGACACCGTCTTCAACGTCCCAGACAGGGGTAGACAAGGATTGTCTTAGGGGCTTCTATATCTGATATTTTGTTTCTTGTGATTCTTGCCGTCACATTTTATGCTTTGAAGAGGAAAGTCAAGCAGATAGGAAGCTCAAAATTTCCCCTTGTTCACATCCAGTCAAGCACTGGTGGGCCCTTGTTGAAATTGTATATTTTCCTTTGAATTATATAATGAATAACTAGTTTGTTTTTATCTCAAGCTTTAGATAAGCTCTTCTATTTTTTCATAATCTCGTCGTACCTCCTCTTTATTTTAAAACTTAATAGCGTACCTTTCTGTCACATCATCTTCAATAGTATTACACCATGCATAGGTTGCCATCGTGCTCTCTGATTAAAAGTATATGTCATACTTGATAGCATATATATTTGAGATGGGATCACCCCCGTATAAGCGTATGATTTCACTTTAATATATTAAATCTAGGGATTACTTATTATTTAATGAGTTTTGATATCTTTCTTGTAACATTTAAAATGATTCTGAAGAGACATTTAAGAATATTTAGTAAACTTGGAATGGAATTAATGTAAACATATTGTGTGTCCTGTGATATTTATAGTATTATTTAGGAATGTGAGATAGGATGCCATGTAGATTCATTATGTGATTCTTTGCTTCTTCTTTCAATTTATTGTGTGTTGTAATGTCATCACTTGTTTATTTGTAAATTGTAGATGATCTATAATCTTTTGAGATCAAGTTTTGTTGCCACCTTGTTAGGAAACCCTTGTTTTAGTGATTTATCAGTCTTCCAAAGAAAGGGAAAGAAAGGTGTTGCTTTATTATTGACCTTCACTTTTGGTTCTTTGTGAACTATTGCTCGTATGATCTATTTGATGTTATGGGTTTAGCCTTGCACTTGAAAATAGTTTCGTTATGAGGATTTTGTGTAGGATGGTGTATGCCTTGCTTAATGCAATTTATCTTGTGGCTTTATATGTTGTGCATGGGGGCTTACCCTGATAGTGTCCTTTGAGTTTTTTTGCTCATAGGGGGAGTGGCTTTCAATGGGGGCCGGGACCCAGAAGAGGTCCCAGGGTAACTCATTGGAAGTTTATTAATCAAGTGAAAATGTTAATATTTAATTAGGGGTTTTGGATAGAATCACACATTAACAAGATATAAGTGAACGCCTCACTCATGGCTCAAGTGCTTGTATGGGCTTGAGATGAGTTGAGAAGGCCTGGAATGGAAAAATCATTGTCTTGTCCTTATGAAAGAGAATCGATTCCACATTGGATTGCATGTGGGGCCAGGTTTCGTAAGAGGTCACCAGGGTAACCCAAGTTGGGGGCCAGGGCCTAGGAAGATTCGCCAGGGTAACCCATGCAACATTGTGATGACACTCTTCCTTTAACAACCATGTATGCTTTGTTTCCCTCTATTTTATTCTTGGGCCTTTGGAAGCACATGTTGGCATTTGTATGTTGATGCTTTATTGGTTATTCCTTATGTTGGGCACATCTTGTGTTGGTTATATCTTGTGCTGGAGATTGTCTTATTTTATTGTGGATCTTGCTGTGAAGTCTTGTATCCTTGTTTTGTATGATGGTTTAGTTGAGGTTCCTTCTTGTCATCTCTTAGCACAGGGGGTGGGCCTTCGGGTCCATGTGGTTGGGTGGAACGTGCTATGCACCCCATTGGGCCCCCAATTGTCGATCGAGAAGTGCGAAATTGTACCTTGCTGTGACTCCTGAGTTGAACTAGAGTTGAATCAAGTATTGCAGCTTTGTACTCCTTCATTTCAAATGTATCATTCCATTTTATTGTATCTTCCTCATTCATGTTGGGAAGTGGAATTATAATATTGTAACCCTTGATTAATGTGTTGACCATGTTCGTGTTATCTTATGATTACTGGTGTATACTTACCTTTGATGTGATGTAATAATGTTGTTGTGAAAAATAAAGCAGTCATGTAAACCCGAGGGATTTGTTATATGTAGTTCATGTTTAGTAAAATTTCATGTGATATATGATTATTATGATGTATGTTAGTACCTTTTAAAAAAAATTGGTGCCATAAATGTTAGATGTATTGTATCCTTTGGGGTTGCTTGGCGGGGCATTACAGCTTGGTATCAGAGCATAGGTTCATACGCTGGGGCACTATGAGCCCATTGTGTTGACCTAGCTACTTGTACTCGTAAGGGTGTCTCGGTCTGTTTGTGTAGTCTGTACTCGGTTGCCCTAGTTTGTTTCTGGGTGATGTAGGTTCAATGTTACAGAAATCCGGTGGAATGGATAGGACCCTCGGTGTAGTGCCAATGGACCGATATCCTTTCTACTGGAAATGCATTTTGGAACTCTTGTGTTACCCTTGTGTTGCTTTGTGGTGTCTCTGGTGTGAAGTGAATTTGAGTGTGTATGCGGTGTATGTGTGTTAAAACTGAAATTATGTGTGTTTTGAAGTGATAATTATGTTTCTGTTTCTGAAAAGGCCATAAATTATGATCTTGTGACACATATATTGTGAGATTTTGCATTGAGTAATGAATAGAATGTAGTACATGATGTTTAAATGATGAAGTTTAATCATAAATGTGTATCTTGGCAATGAATTAGAATGAATAACTGGTGCTAATGTGTTATGTTTCCATCTTAGTTTATGATTTTCAGGTAGTCGGCTTCGAATCTTGATGATGAAGGTAATTAATTGGTTATGTTTAACATGTGGATTTAATACTATAGTTGCATTTGATTAGTAATTGTTATTGATGATTGTTTATGATGTATCACTAATTGTAGAGTGTTAGGAGGATGATGTCGTATCACTCATTCATGAGAGGCATACGACACGACAATTCCCTCTACACTAGGTTGATTTGATATATATATGGTGTATACAATGTTTGCTTTTATGTAGGATTGCAGGTAGTAAACCTCGATTCCACCTGCTCTGGCAGGACTGGGCGAGCTTCATGAAACCCAATGGGAATAATGTGGAAAAATAGAGTTCACAAGAAAGCTTCCCAACTTTTCCATCATCCTCGACGAGAATATGTACCCCCACTGTGTAACCCAGTCGGTATGGTTTTTATGTTTTGTCAATTGTCTTGGTTGTTCTTCCACTTTTTGGATTGTGTTGTCATGTTGATATCGTGATTATATTGTTTAACTTGTGACGATATGTTGTTGGTCATTTTTATATTTGGTTACTTGAATTTTGATGACTCTTATAACTGTGAATACTTCATTTAACCATGCGACTTCCAAGAGTAAGTCGGGTCTAAGGGGGGGAGAATGTAATACCCCCTCTGCACTTCGTCTTGACCATGAAGCCATATGTGATTTGGTCTCTCCTTTAGAGATAATTGTTTGATAGCATGCTGTGAATAATGCGATTGATTAGTGCCCTTGTTTGATTGTTTTTTTAACTAGGAATCAGTGGATTTAAAAGGCTTCGTGATAAGCTCTTATATGAATGAAGGATAAATTAAATAACGCAGTTTTGGGTCAATTAATATTTGGATTAATTATTATATTAACCATAAAGTTAATTGAAGTTATAGGCATTGTGATAATTGAATACAAGATTTTATATATTTAAGGTATTGATTAAATAATTGTTTAATTATATATATATAAAAAAAATACATAATGATTGTGGTGCATAATAATTTAAAAATGAAAACAAATATCTTGATAACGGTAATTGAGATTGAGTATTGAAAAGGATTAAATAAATATAACTAACACTATTCTTTAATTGGAGTGTAGTTTGTAACTGTCACATCTTAATGGAACAAACTAGAATGATGCTAAAAATAGATTTGAGACAACAAATTTCATCAACAATTTCATGCAGGATAGCGGGAGTAATTGGTGGGTTTTTGCATGAGAATGGGGGGATTTTTCTTAACACCTCTAGAAATAGGCGCGGGGAGTGGGAGTTCAGGGAGGGAGTCTGGCAGCTAGTATAGGAAGAATCAGTTAATGATTCTGTTCAGTGCCAAAGTGATGAAAGGGATGGAGGGAGTATGATTCGAAGGATAATCCGAGGGTTACTTTTGGACAAGAAGAACATTGAACCCATTCCTGCTCTCAATCAGGAGGAGATCGATTATGAGCCATTCAATAAGGTTTTTTTATGAGGAAGTGCCTTCCATTCCAGGCAGAGTAGATGATGGCAAAGGTTGAGGAATCTAGTGTGTTGCATGCGTAACATAGTTTGAGCGGAGTTTTCAGTGACTCTGTGGGACATGGGAAAAAAAAGATTGAGGTATAATTGTTACCAATCACTTTCGGACTAAGAGAGAGATAGATCAATGAGAGATAAACTGTAATTCTGTCATTATAGAGTAGACCAGCGTGCAAAATTGGCTTTCTCTTCTTTCAAAAGGTACACTTTGTTAATTAATTTGAGTCTTCATTGCACCCTGATGCGTGTAAATATTCTTCAATATTTTGGATTGTGTCCCATACCTATTCTTTTGCATTCTCCCTTTATGCCCTATAATCTTGTTTTTCCCAAATCAGGAGATATCAGATACTTATCGGTTTTCTACTTGAAATCGTTCTTTATCACTATCATTTATATTGAACAGGTTTAACAATAAGTTTCTGAATTTTGTTTGTTTGTACCTAGCATCCTTGATAGACATAGCTAGTATAGTTCAACTTAGGCTTTAAGAAGAATGAGATTTCATAGCTTAAATGCGTTTTCCAACATTGTGTATGAGATCAAAGTTTCTTAGAAGCATTCTGTTTAACAGTCCTGTGCCATGTCAATGGTTTCTCATTTCGCATATCCTGTATATACATATAAGTATATGAATAGGCAATGAGTTGTGTGGGGCTAACACCAGTTGTGTTCTTTGGTTTTCATCCATAATAACCCCTGTGTCGACATATATGTGTATGTCTATGCGTGTACCTAAATGTCTAAATACTTCTATAGTATTTGTTTGGTTTTAGCTGTGATCAATAACTCTATGGCACCTCTATCTTTGTTGGCCACATTAACAAGAGATTCACAATCTGTCACAGCTGCAACATTTGAAACATAGAAGGGAGTGGACGATTAAATAAGCTCCCTGATTCCATTCATAACCTCTCACAGCGGCAGCACTTGAACATGATAGGATGTATAGATTTAAATAACCTGTTTGATTCTACTGACAATCTATCGCAGTTGCAACACTTAAAATAGAATGTTGCGAAGGTTTAAATAACCTATTTGATTCTACTGACAATCTATCGCAGTTGCAACACTTGGAGATAATTATAGCAATGCAAGTAGATGGCGATATTTCCAAATTCCAATATTCACTTTCTAATATATATACTTGGCAACCTATCACAATTACAACATTTAGAGTTGAGGTATTGTACAGAATTAAATAGCCTCCCTGAAACCTTTCCATAGTAATCTGTCTGCTAAAGTCAATACCAATTTTTGTTGGTATTCTTCTCAATCTAATCATCTCCATTTTGTTGGCTGGTAACACTCTTGATGATGGTGATAGGAAATGGAACTATGATGCCATATATAGGTACCGAGCAACATCATTTCCTTTTTTCTTAAGTTTTCTTTTTTTAATCAAAGATTGTTGTCTTGTTTACTACACTTAGTATGCCCGTCTATGTGGGTATTTGTATCTCTTATGCTTTTTTTTCTTTTTCTTTTTTTTTTCTTTTTTTTGAATGTAAATACAAGAATGATACAATCTCATAGTTTATGAAGTGTGTTGGCTACCTCTAACCCCTTAACAAGAGGGCGTAAGATTTTCCCATATTGTCTCATTCAAGACGTTGGATATTCATTATCTTTTCATGGATATTTAAACTGTTCTTGGCACGATGATCTTTTAAATCGAATGTTATATCATTATTTGGTTTCTACAATCCTCTCATCAGTGCAGAAGTTATCATCCAAAAGTATCTTGTAGAATCAAAAGTTGGTTACTCCTTTTGTCCTTCGATGAATTAAATATCGAGACTATGACACAAGAGATCATAACTTATTGCATGCTATTGACTTATGTTTTCTACGTTTAAGAGATATTTGGACTAAATTCGGTTCATTCATGTATTCCATGCTCTTTAATTGTCTAAATGGATCATAAATTTGTTAATGAAAATGAAGCTCAATCTGGACACCACCTTCAACGTCCCAGACAGGGGTAGACAAGGATTGTCTTAGGGGCTTCTATATCTGATATTTTGTTTCTTGTGATTCTTGTCGTCACATTTTATGCTTTGAAGAGGAAATTCAAGCAAACAAGAAGCTCAAAATTGCCCCTTGTTCACATCCAATCAAGCACTGGTGGACCCTTGTTGAAATTGGATATTTTCCTTTGAATTATATAATGAATAACTAGTTTGTTTTTTTCTCAAGCCTTAGATAAGCTCTTCTACTTTTTCATAATCTCGCCGTACCTCCTCTTTCTTTTAAAACTTAACAGCATACCTTTCTATCACATCATCTTCGATAGTATTACACCATGCATAGGTTGCCATCATGCTCTCTGATTAAAAGTATATGTCATACTTGATAGCATATATATTTGAGATGGGATCACCCCCGTATAAGCGTATGATTTCACTTTAATATATTAAATCTAGGGATTACTTATTATTTAATGAGTTTTGATATCTTTCTTGTAACATTTAAAATGATTCTAAAGAGACATTTAAGAATATTTAGTAAACTTGGAATGGAATTAATGTAAACATATTGTGTGTCCTGTGATATTTATAGTATTATTTAGGAATGTGAGATAGGATGCCATGTAGATTCATTATGTGATTCTTTGCTTCTTCTTTCAATTTATTGTGTGTTGTAATGTCATCACTTGTTTATTTGTAAATTGCAGATGATCTATAATCTTTTGAGATCAAGTTTTGTTGCCACCTTGTTGGGAAACCCTTGTTTTAGTGATTTATCAGTCTTCCAAAGAAAGGGAAAGAAAGGTGTTTCTTTATTATTGACCTTCACTTTTGGTTCTTTGTGAACTATTGCTCGTATGATCTATTTGATGTTATGGGTTTAGCCTTGCACTTGAAAATAGTTTTGTTATGAGGATTTTGTGTAGGATGGTGTATGCCTTGCTTAATGCAATTTATCTTGTGGCTTTATATGTTGTGCATGGGGGCTTACCCTGATAGTGTCTTTTGAGTTTTGTTGCTCATAGGGGGAGTGGATTTCAATGGGGGCCGGGACCCGGAAGAGGTCCCAGGGTAACTCATTGGAAGTTTATTAATCAAGTGAAAACGTTAATATTTAATTAGGGGTTTTGGATAGAATCACACATTAACAAGATATAAGTGAACGCCTCACTCATGGCTCAAGTGCTTGTATGGGCTTGAGATGAGTTGAGAAGGCCTGGAATGGAAAAATCATTGTCTTGTCCTTATGAAAGATAATCGATTCCACATTGGATTGCATGTGGGTCCGGGTTTCGTAAGAGGTCACCAAGGTAACCCAAGTTGGGGGTCGGGGCCTAGGAAGATTCGCCAGGGTAACCCATGCAACATTGCGATGACACTCTTCCTTTAACAACCATGTATGCTTTGTTTCCCTCTATGTTATTCTTGGGCCTTTGGAAGCACATGTTGCTAGCATTTGTATGTTGATGCTTTATTGGTTATTCCCTATGTTGGGCACATCTTGTGTTGGTTATATCTTGTGCTGGAGATTGTCTTATTTTATTGTGGATCTTGTTGTGAAGTCTTGTATCCTTGTTTTGTATGATGGTTTAGTTGGGGTTCCTTCTTGTCATCTCTTAGCACGGGGGGTGGGCCTTCAGGTCCACGTGGTTGGGTGGAATGTGCTATGCACCCCATTGGGTCCCCAATCATCGATCGAGAAGTGAAAAATTGTACCTTGCAGTGACTCCTGAGTTGAACTAGAGTTGAATCCAGTATTGCAGCTTTGTACTCCTTCATTTCAAATGTATCATTCCATTTTATTGTATCTTACTCATTCATGTTGGGAAGCGGCATTATAATATTGTAACCCTTGATTAATGTGTTGACCATGTTTTTTTTATCTTATGATTACTGGTGTATACTTACCTTTGATGTGATGTAATAATGTTGTGAAAAATAATGCAGTCATGTAAACCCGAGGGATTTTTTATATGTAGTTCATGTTTAGTTTTCATTTCATGTGATATATGATTATTATGATGTATGTTAGTACCTTTTAAAAAAAATTGGTGCCATAAATGTTAGATGTATTGTATCCTTTGGGGTTGCTTGGCAGGGCATTACAAAATCATACCCATTTTTCTCATTCATTGCATATCATTAGAAGGTAGTTGTGCCTTGTAAAATAAGCAGATAGTGCTTACAAATACTATTACAAGTGACTCAGATGTTGATGATATTTTTTCTTCTATGCGGCCATTTTGAGTCATTTTTAGCATTTATTTTTTGAAGGAAAAATCTGTCAACCAACAACTTGCAAATCTGCACATAAAAAGAGAGGAAAAAATTGTTTATTTATGGTAATGGGGGTTTTCCTTGGTCAAACACCATTTTGGTAATTAAACCTTGAAATGAAATGGCTTGATTGGATGATTGATTTGACACATGATTTGACACTTGAAAACTTGAAACCTACATCACAATCTTAGCTCGAAAAACATGCATGAACACACATAAAATTTTACATCATGATAAGATCTTGAATGCTGCTATAGATGAATGATAAATCTGATCTTGAATGCTCTTGACAATAATATTGGCTCTTGTGAAAGTTGACTTCTTTTTAGATGTTTTGAATTGATAAAAAGACTATGTATTTATAGGTGATTTTCTAATTTCCCAACAATTAAAATTCAAAAGATGACAATTGCAAATTGAATTGGGATCATTAAAATACCAAAAAAATCATATTAAAAAATAGGTTTCTAAGTATAAGGAGGACCCATTCTCCCTTGGGAAAATGGGTTGTAGGCCCTAAACCTAAGACACACATTTTCCAAGATGTATAATTTGATGTTTGCAATTGTTTAATATAAGTTCCCCTTTTCAGAAAATGGGATTAATTAGGCTTTTAAATGTATAATTGGTTCAATTAGAGGCTTAATTAAGTCCAATTTAATTAAGGGACCAAAACTATCTTAGGCTTGCAATATCTTATCTTTTGATGCTAATAAATCCCTTAAATATTACTATACAATGATTTCATAGGTTATCTTAATTGCCTCAAATGACTATCCTATGCTCCATGATGATTTCTTCTTTCATTTGATGTCATTTTCCTTTCTTCTAAGAACTTGTGTCTCTCCATGATCTCTCTTGGTGTTGACCTCAAAAATCATTCATGAAAACCAAATATTAGATGAAAATTCATGTGTGGTCTATCACCTACTTATCCCCATAGTCTTTTGTAGGTGCGTGAATTTATTGTGAACAAGGTCTATCACTATATCACGATATGTAGACTACCCTCTTATCCTTTGAATCATACTACAATTGTTGAACAATGCACTCATGTTTAGGAAGCCACTTTCAGGACTGTAACATTTTTCACTTGATGATTGTAACCTTGGTGTGGGCTATATTTTATTCCTTAATATATAATATCTTTTACCTTGTGCTACTTGAACTTTTCCATTGACTTATGAACACCCTCCCTCTAAGGTATTTTTTTTGTCACTATGAACTATGGATTGGAAGCCTTTGACACACCCCATACTATACTAGTGACTATCCCTTGTTGCTAAGTTCACCTATGATTGGCTTGTCATATGGGTTTTACCTTCAAAGTGGCTACCCTCTCATTCACTGTCACTTTGAGATAATATCAATAGGGCTATGAATTATATGGCTATCCTCAACTTTAAACTTTCATCCAAAACCCTAACCTAGGTCTTAGCTATGGTTTGGATTATTAGTTTTGTTTATGGATGCCATTATTGATATTTTGTTAGCTATTGACTTATTTTACAGTAGTTGTCCATTATTTCATGGTGATTTTCCATTCTTCATGCGTGATACTCTAACATTATAGGTCTATCTTTTATCCATAAATATCATGCTTCTTATAATCATCTATCATATTGACCCTTCTTGTGGGTTTTGATCTAACTTTATACATTCAAAACTTTATAATATAATCAACAACCTTTGAATGGAAACAAGATGTAGAATCCATAGCCTTATTGATTGTCGTCTTCATTGGAAATATTGGCATTCTTCCTTTGTACTTGGGTAATTTTAAAATCTCATTGTAGATCAATTGCCCCTATGAGTTGTAAGGTATTGACTGTAACCAACCTAACATTTCCTCTATTTCATTCATATCATATGTGAGGGTTTCATCAATGATTCTATCATTTTTTATGCATCTTCTTCCTTGAAACTCTAAACCTTGTTTCTACATATACATTTTACATGAAAATCTTAAAATGAAAGCTATACGAAATTCATTTTATAGTGAAGATAGAAATTAGAGGGTAGATATGTAACAAACTTTCTCTTTATTGTCATGTTGATTACCATGACCTAAAGTCATTGTCATTAATAGGAAATCCATGTTACTCAACAAAAATAGCTTTGGCTATCATGAAAAAATCTTAGACAACTATGTAGAGGGTGCTCACATAGCCTATAACCCTAGGAGCTCAACTTCTACATGAAATCTAGATATTGTGAAAGCTTTCCCTCCCTTTGAATGCACATGAAACCTTATTTTTTCCCTTTGGACATGGGAAAGATGTATTTGAGATGAGTTTTAGTAAAATACTTTTTTGACATAAGTTCCTTATAAGAACACAATATGACTCATGAATCATTTAAGGATAAAAGTCTCAAGACAAGAACTAACTAAACCAAACCTTTAATATTCCAAAAACATTAATGTTTTCATGATACTATAGTTTAATACTTTATATAATCAAATCAATTTACACACCAACCCCTAAAATCAAAATTATGTACCATGTACCATATCCTCCTTTTTGACTTTTTATATTTTAGAAATTTATTATTTGTATGGTATGAGCTCCATAGGTCCTCATTGTTCTCCACTATTTCCCTCTTGTTTACTTTTGTTGTATCAATCTTCTACAGAGGATAGTTCTTGCATTATCACCCCAAAATACTAGAACTAACACTTGCACCCAGACGAGATGCAAGGAATATGCTGATATAATTTTATAGTTACCTATAAATTTGAAGGTTTCCTTATTAAGGAGTTATTTTTTTTACATTGTGAGTCTTTTAAACAATACATGTATGAAGGGAAGTGCGCATAAATTTTGATAATAATCATTGTATTTACACCATCAATAATAATTGAAACAATTTTCTATTTGTAATTCTATAATGTTCAAATTTGACATTAGGAGAGACTGCAACAATACTTCCAAAAATTTATAATCAAATTACATCATGCACCTTGAAGAGATTGCTTCAATAAAAAAAATATTTTTGTATGGTTATACAATGGAAAATAAAGAAAAGCTTACAAGCATAGAAATACGAAAACCAAAAGGATCATGGCTACATCACAAGAGAATACAAAATATCATGGATGGTAGATGAAGTCAAAGATACAAAATTTGAAGATATTGAGATTCAAATATTCAGAAGTCATTGTCCTCAGTCCTGATTAACAAGGAACTAGGAAAAAATCACATAGAATTATCTATTCCTAGATTAAATTGCATTTCTATGCCAACTATTGTAATTATCATATGGGTTGGATTTGCAAGTTATTAAATAATATGGAATCCCTTATGATTATCAAGCTTTGCAAGCTCTACTGCATGCATTTGATAAAGGAAACTAAGTCATGTCAATTCATTATCCATGATTTTTGTAGCAATGTATGGACAACAATAAGCATGCCTATTTTTTTTCCTTTGAATCCTTTCCTAACAATGAAAAAACATTAGTGACTCTTGACCTGAGTAATACCATGGGAATGATGAAGTGTAACACTAATTTGTGATGGTGTTAAACCCTTCTTGGAAAACTTGAAAATATTTTAAGGAATATAACTTTATTGAATTGTGGTATATCTGAAATAAATGAGTAAAAATGTTGGATTGATCCCTAAATATTGTTGGAAGAAATTTTTACAACTTTATACAATCTGAAATAATTTGTTTCAATCATCAAATTATTTATAAATGGGAAAGCTTAAAGAGGATTGTTAGATTCAAAAAAAAGATAGTGAGATTCAAAAAAAAAATTGACATGGCACAATCACTATTTCTATGATGTGCAGGTTCATGCTTCATATTCATTTTTTTTTCCATCAAGAAATTTCCCCAATCTATCAACATTCCATTATGTTGCATATAAATCCTTTGATTTGAATCTACTTCCTTCATATATTATGTTTATATTTTTTTGTAACACTAATCATACATTTTATACTACAAGGCATTTACTTCTATTTCCCAATGTGTAGGCACAAAATAATTGTAAAATATAATGTTTTTAAGCTCCTCATCAACAACCTATGTCAATCGGTGAGTGTTGCTATCTATATGAGATTCAATACTTCATTCAATAGTATTGTAATATGATTAGGAAAGATGGCTCGCTTTATTGATTTACTTTCTTTGTTTCATTTCAATTACTCCACTCAATATTGCTTGGGAACTTGTTGTAGATTAATGGAATTGCTCAGACATTTCACGTTTCACCTAGCAAAAAAGCACATGTTTATGACATACTATTTGGACCTTCTCCATCCATATATGGTGAAGAGTATATGATATCTTGTGCCTAAAAGAAATGAATTGCTTCATTTGGGATCTAAGTGTCCATAGAAGAATAGCTCCTAAAAGTTTCAAAAAGATCTATGAATCTGTATATCATTGTTGTAAAATCATAAATCTATGGACTAATAGGCTCTTGGTCAACCTCTATTTCATAGAACAACATACTCAAACCCTTTGGTAAACTATTTTCTAGAGTATTAAACTACAATGATCACTTGGATATTAATCCTAGAGTAATTAATTACATCAATACTATATAATTATGTTTCTCATGATAAGATTTTTGAATATATTTACTATTTTCATTGATAATAATATTATATTTCTAGAGGGGTCCCTTCCAAGTTGATTGTTATTATACTATAAAGAAAATTTTGTATCTTTGATTTCATCTGCCATCCATCAAATTTTGTATTCTCTTGTGATCTAGCCATGATCCTTTTGGTTTTCGTATTTCTATGCTCATAAGCTTTTCTTTATTTTCCATTGTATAACTATAGAAATCTATTTTTTATTATTGAAGCAATCTCTCCAAGGTGCATGATGTAATTTGATTCTAAATTTATGGAAGTATTGTTGCAGTCTCCCCTAATGTAAAATTTCTCATTTTATTGAAGAAACACATTCAGCAAGAAATCTTCTCACTTTTTATTGACACATCCCTCATCGGACTGCATGGCTACCACATTTGGAGCTACATATCTTCCAAGTATAATAAATTTGTGTGGGCTACTTTCTAAAGCATTAAATCATCAAGGTCAACCAAAGAACATGTTTCTCCAAAGAAACCTTCTCTTAGATCTTCTCTCTTGCACATAGAGTCGTCTCCTAGATAGCTACTCATGAAAGGGGTTATTTTAATGGAAAAGATACTTAGTCCTCATAATGATGCTCAAAAAATGTTTGTGGTTGAATGGGCATTGAAGCTTCTTCGCAAGCACAAACAACTATAACTGAAGGGACCATTAATGAATGTGGTGAATTTGAGGGTTGCATTCCTTTGTTTACTTATTTATTTGGGTATGATAGATTATAGCTAGGTTTGAACTTTGTTGCAGGGATGTATACCTATGAAGATGTGTTACCAAAAATGTGACAGATACCCTCCATTGCATGTTGTGATGGCCGAAATAGTTTTTTCATTATGAATGGCCATTTCTAAGTCAACGAGGCTATTTATTTGCATTGCCAAGAATTCTCCCAAAAAAAATCATCGATCTATTTCTGCAAACCCAACTAGTTAATGTAATTCTCGAAAGTATGTGCTAATGGACAACAGCTTGGCCAATCAATCTAATATTGTTCAGGATTTCTTTTGAACAAAGAGGAGGCACCTATAGTGTATCTAGGTGTTTCCAAGAGTTAAGGATTAGTTTTTTTATGAATGTGAATGAAATGGAGATAATACATTTGAAGTTAAGGATTAGATTTTTATGCATGAAAATAGAGATGGAGATAATACATTTAAAGTTAAGGATTAGTTTTTTTATGCAGAGTTAATACATTTAAAGTTAAAGATTAGTTTTTTATGCATACTAATAGAGATGGAGTTAATACATTTAAAGTTAAGGATTAGTTTTTTTATGCATTATATTTATTTATGAAGGTTAAAATTTTATAATGAATCTAAATTTTAAAAAATGTATATGTATACAAAATCTGTTTCTTATATGCAACCTACAAATACCTTGTTTCTCATCACATTGTTGTTGTTTCTATTTCCATTTCTCACTTTTGGTAACATAACTATGAAATTATATCTGATTTGAAATAAAATTTAATTATTAGTATCCTATAGAGTTAAATCAACTATAGATATATAATATCCCTAATCAAGGATATTACAACAAAATGGTATATACAATATTGTAATAAAAGCAAAACATTACTATTATCTAGCTTTCTTATTTTCCTAAAAGTATTCAAAATGAATACATGTTCAGAAGTTATTTATTTTGGTTAAATTTAATAAGTTTTAGGTTGTGTGTTGAGATAAAAAGTGCCTAGACTTTGCGCTTTTTGTCTTGTTTTTCACTTGTTCCCACACCTTGTTTAATAAGCACAAAATTAATCATTTATAACCATTTTCCATTCCAATTGTTCCTAAATATGCACTCTATATCACAACCAACCCATCCAGACTTGGACACCTTATCTTTTTTCACTTGTCATTCCATCTACCTTAGATGCTACTACATCCATTTCATTCAAAGCCAATTTTCTCTCTTTTCATTCTCGCTTTTCCACTTCCCTCAAAATACCAATTGTTTAGCTTGCTAAAAAATAATTTTGTATTATTGTTTTAACTTTATTATTTTTCTAAAATATTTTAAAATCAATACATTTGCTTAAAAATATTTATTTTGGTTAAATTTAATAGGTTGGAATCAAGTGTGTTGAGATGAAGAGTGCCTAGACTTTACCCTTTCCCACTTGTTTTGTAATTCATATAGCACCTTGTGTAATAAGCACAAAAATAATCATTTTTCACTATTTGTTACTAATAAACTAAAAAAATAAATGAGTTACTAATACAAAACCTAAGTAATGTTACTTGTTTGAAAACACATTGTGATATGCAAAAATGAACTAGAAGCATAAACAAACTGAAAAAAACTTAGTGAAACTGAACGGAGTGCACCTAGAAGTTTGAAAGTGATGGGATGGAGGTCTGGAATGTTGCAGAAGATACTGGAAAATGCCACTAGGACTAATTTTCCATTTTGGGCAAATTAGTCATGTTTCTGACAAAGTTTGTCAGAATAGGCTTCTGGATACTAGGTATCAGATCTGCAAAAACCCTTTTTCAAGCATAGCACTTGGACTAACTCACCACTAATCGTGAATTATTCCACCTTTGAATTTCTGAAGATTCAGGGTTGGAAACTGTAGTCTTCAGTCTTCCTTTTTGTTCCTAATAGGTTGTCAAATCTGAAACTGTAGAATCCGGCATGTAAGTGTTCTCCAAACTTATTTTAGGGCTTTGACCACCTTGAATAGCTTTGAAATTTTGATGAATACTTTTCCACCCTTTTTTCTTTTCCAAATCTGCATACAAGACCAGCAAATCACATGTAAAGAGGGAAAACTTGTTGATTGTTAGGGCGTGGGAGTTTGCCTTGGTCAAACCACTTTTAAGTAATTAAACAAAAATGAAGAAAGAATGTAATGCAACATGAAACAATGGTTTTAGTACCTCTCCATGATGTTTTATCTTGAATTTCTATAGCAAAACGTGAAGAATCTTCCCTTGAATGTCTTAGCAAGCTATCTTAATGACTTGGAATAATAAAATCCTAGCTTGCTTGACTTGAGATGGAAGATAAATGATGAATGAGTTAAGTTGATGATGAGTTATCATGAATTAGGGTTTTGAGACTTATATTTATATAAAATTCACCTTATTTTCCTATTAATTGGATCTCCAAGGCTGACATGAAAGAATAATAAACTTAAATTCTAGTTTTTCCAACTCAAAACTCAAAAATAGCCCAAATGGGACTGATTCGCCACCCTTGGTGAATTAGTCCCACTTGGAAAGGACTCATTTGCCACAAATAGAGAATTACTCCCAGAGGGGCCCATTTTCCTATTGGGTTGTTGGGGAATGGGGAATTTCAATTCTTATGTTGATTTCATCAGGTATTTGATCAAATTATGCCTTGGGATGCACAATATGAAGCCATAGGGGCCTATTAATGATGATGTGAAGGCTAATTAGAGCTTGGGACACATAATTCAATATGAAATCATTATTAAATACACTTTACATCAATAAAATGAGGTCCACATAGCCTAGAAAGGCACAACATCTAATGTGAATGTGTAAGACACATTGCAACACTAGATTAAAGTCAAATTTAGTTTACAATCCTTCTAGATTGATGTGAAAATGAAATTAAATATATTTTACAATGTTGAATTAAGGGAAAAAAATTTCATTAAGTTTGGAGAGGTGTGAAAGTATCTTACAACAATTTACGTTGGGTTCACCAAAATGAACCATAGATTTTTGGAGGTGTAGGATGCTATAACTCTCTTGCTCTATTAGGGTTTTCCACCTAAAGGAGAGAGATAGACCCCACAAAAAATATAAGTGGTTCACTCAAACTAATGCAATGATCTAAATGCAACAAACTAATAAAATAGATTGATTATTTATGAAAAACCTAAGAAATACGAAGTGTTTGAAAACATAGTTGATATACAGAAATGAACTAGAAACATAAACAAATGAAAAAAAACTTAATGAAATTGAATGGAGTGCACCTAGAGGTAGAATGTTGATGTTGGAAGGTTCTGGAATGTTTCAAAAATTACTGTTGATGGTCACTGGGACTCATTCTCCATAGCTGGTGAATTAGTCCTACTTCTGGTAAATTCTACTAAAACAAGTTTTGGGGTGCCAAGAACTGAAAACCTTAGAAAAAACTATCTCCAACTTGGAAGTGGGACTGATCTTTCACTAATGGAGAATCATTTCACCTACAAAAATCTATAAATTATGAATTCAACTATGTGGGTCTAGATATGTACTTGTCTGCTTGTCGAGTTGACATATCCAAATCTGTAGAAAGTGGGATGAATGATGTCTCAAAGCTTGAATTAGGTCTTTATTGATTTGAATAGCTTTGATGAATTGTTGACCACTTTTCAACACCTATCTCTTTGATAAATCTTCCTACAAGACCTGCAAACACACATGCAAAGAGGGGAAATATGGTTAGGGGTTAGAGTATAGGGGTTTGTTTGCCTTGGTCAAACCCCACTTTGGTAAACAAACCCTATGAAATGAAATGAAATAAGAAAGGAATGATGAAAAAATAACATGCAAGTTTCATGAACTCACCAAACCCTTGTTGAAATTTAAAGATATGTCAATGGCTACTCCAAGATGCTTGATAATTGCTTGATTAAATGATGAAAAATGCTTGAATGCTATTATGCTTTTGATGAGTGAATGTTTGAATAAGTTGATGAAATGAGATGGTAAAATGAGGGAAGAACATATATTTATACACACTTATATGCCCTAATTTCCTAAAAATACATCACAGGCTGACTTAAGGTCTTAATGAATAAAAACCTGGAAGAAATTTGAAATTATTTTGAATTTTTTGCCAAGAGAGACTCATTTCCACCCATGGCGAATGGGTCCCACTCAAGGCATGCAAGTGGGTGTCAGGGATTAAGTTGCATTTAATGATTTTTTTGGGTTTACATTCAAAAAAACACTTAATTAAGTCTTGTAAGTGCACAAAGGGGCCAAATAAAGCATAAGAAAGGTGTATTTAGTGGTGAAAATTATAGAAAAGTGTGAATGTTTGTTACAAGACTTTACAACACTTTAAAATAAGACTTGGTAAGGGATAAAAAGGGAATATTTAGATGAGTTATAATAAAAAGAATCTAGAAATGTGTAGAAATGTGTTACAACACTTCACAACACCTTCACAAGACATCATAAAATCTTAATAATTTGAATATTCAAGGCCTAATGTGAATGTATAAGTCACATTACAACATTAAATCTAAGAAAAATAGGCCAAGCATCATAGGAAAAAGACCTTAATAACCATGAAAATGTCCAAAGATCCATTTTTATATGGTACATTTAGCCCCCACTTTAGTGAGAAGATGAACTTGCTTCAAACTCATACTAAAGTAGCCATGCCTATCGAAAGGGATCCAAATGTACTTACGCTAGCAAGATGAGATAACAATGATCAAGAGGGATGAGAAAGCCCCCAGGATGAAGATCCTATGGAAAACTAAGCATAACAACAAAGGAACAAACATAAGAAAGAAAAAGAAAAGGAAAAGAAGGAAAGGTCAGACCAAGCTTCAATCATTTGTTCAGCTAGTTGTGGATCAGATCTAGGTTGTTTGTTCAAAAAATAAAAATGCATACTCACTCTAGGGTGACGAAACTCATGGATTTTCGCCAGGCGAGAAGGCCCAAAAGGTGAGAAACATACGATCAGCTGGTATGTACTCACAAACATGAAAGTGGCTATGGGGAAAGTCATAACTTGGAATGGGCTTCCCACTCAACCATATCAAATTTATACCTCCTGATAACTTTAATAAAGTTCCACAAAGTAAAAAATGTCATTTTGTGCTTCATGAGACAAGAAAATATTTGTATGCTTAGAACTCATGAACAAGCAAGATGACACCATAGGCATGCAAGTTGTGTTATGCAAGGTGGCCATATAAATTAAAAATGCAAAAGATATTCAAAGGAGTCTTGTTTAGTTCATGCAAGGTCTATCATTTAGGGAACATTGTGTCTAACGTATCCAATAGAAGACCAATCAAAGAATAGAATACTCACAACTTAGGGGATGTAGTGCATTGTATCAAGCCACTAAGAGGAGTGTAATATGCTAAGATAGATCATGCTTATGTAGGACACTATACCCAATGTCATCCAAGAAGTGACAAACACATTGTATGAAGTAAGAAGGCTGCACTAAGAACCAAGAAAGAAAAATACAAAATGAATTATGTCAATGTATGCCCCCACTTTAAAGTAATTGCTACACACTGTTCTATGAGCAATTACTTTAAAGTAGTGAAGGAAAGATGCAAAAAGAAACAAGATATGAGAGCCAACTTAGAAATCCCCTATGCCAAGTCATATATTTTTGAGTAAGGATGCTTCATGCGAAGGAAAAGGAACAAAAGAAAGAGGGATATCCCCCAAAAAGGAACACACCAAACACATAAGGTATCTGTGGATTTGGGGTCAGTATGTTCATTATTGTAATTTTTTTATTAAAGAGCTCAGAACCATCACCAGTCCCTAAATACATATAACTAGAAGAATGACACAAAGAGAGAGAAAACAAAAGAAAAAGTAAAGTCTGTTTTGGGTCAACATGGAAGAGACATTGCAGTCTCAACGCTTTGCATCTTCCCTAAAAGGAAAACACAAGCGAAAATAAAATGAAAAGGTGAAAGAAAAGAAAAAATCTTTTGGGTCAACATGAAGGAGACATTTCGGTCTCAATGCCTTGTGTCATCCCTAAAAGGAAAACACAAGAAAAGACAAAGAAAAAGGAAAAAGGGACTTGTTGGGTCAACGTGGAAGAGACATAGGGTGTCTCAATGCTTTACGTCATCCCCAAAAGGAAAACAAAAAATAAAAGTGAAAAAGAAAAGGTAACATACGACATATAGAAGAATGGAGGTACAAATAGAGGAAGTACATAAAGAGAGGGAGAACATCAAACATCACATCACAGGGGAACACAATACACACCAAAGAAAAGAAAAAGGAAAAAGGAAAATGTGAAAAGGTTATGAAGGAAAATGCAAGTCAACCATCTAACAAGTCATCCACCTCCCAATCATGTTTAGTGTATTGCGAGGGTAGTTGACTGTCCAAAGGGACAATTACAAGTATTGAACTAGGGGAAGTATCAGGTTCATCACTCTAGATAGGAGATATCTCAATGAAGCTCATAGACGAGGAAAAAAATGTATTTAATTAATCATGTATCTTGTCATCAATTTTTTTCGTTGTTTCCTCATTGTCATCCAAGTTGATCACAACAAGAGAATGAACGGTAATTTCCAATGAAGGGTGGATCAAAAGTTATGGCTATTGTATTAGATCATTTTGTTGTGATGGTTGTATTGTATTAGCTTGTGGAATGTTAGGAGGAGGAGGGTGGTCAAGTATTGCTTTTGTCAAATGTGGATTTTGATTTTCTTTGTTTTCTTCTGCGTGTAATTGATGAGGAAGCAGATGACGATGACACCTTCGCTCTCTAGCACCGCGGTTTCTTTTGATTCTATTTTCATGTTGTGTTTGTGTAAGAGTAGGTTGATCCTCTAGAGACTCTTTTTCTTCCCAAGGGGGGGAATAGAAGGAATAGAAGGAGATGGTTCAATCACTTTCTCTTTTTCTTTATAAACTTGTTTAATGTGAGGTGTGATGGGGTGAGGTTCATTATCTCTTGGGAATTTAGAGGAGGAAGGTGAAGTGTTTATTGTTGCTTGCTCTAAAGTTTTTAATGTTTGTTTAGGTTTGGATTCAGGTTGAAGCATTGTCTCATCTAGGATAGGAGTTTCAGAAGTGGATGGGGGCATGTGGCGAAGAGACAAGTTGGCTATTCATTTGGCTTTGAACTTTTGATAGGTAGTGAAAAATATGTCTTTGTGAGGGGTGATGGGTTCCATAGGTTTAGGTTAGAAGGCTTCCAAGGAAAAATTACCTTTAGAAGATAATGGATTAAAGCCACTATGGTGTACAGTAAATATCCCATTGTCAAGTGGAAACTTCAAACATTTGTGAATGACTGAAGGGACAACTTTCATCAAGAAAAGCCAAGGATGAACTAGCCACAGATGAAACTAATCTGATTATGGAATGATAGAGAATGTTACATCCAATGTTTTAGGTCCTATCTGTAATGGGAGTATGATCGATCTGATCGTAGGGAATGAAAAACTAGTATGTTTTCTAACCATGTTGTTGGTTTGTCATAATCATCTTGATAAAGCTCATGTAATACTAAAAATTTCCCTGTGATCATGTTCTCACCATATGTGGGATCTATTAATATCCCATTGGTGGCCTTATCATAGATGTGACTGGCTATGTAAAGAGGACCATCAGGAAAAAAATTAGTATATCGTGAGAAGAAAAAGTAATATCAATAGATTTGTTAGTTGGGACCTTACGATGGATAACATCTATCGTACCCACAAGTTCATCCATAGGATTAACATGGGTAACATTTGGAGTAAGATCAATTTGTTCCTCATGTGTATTGACATTCATGACATCAATGTTTGAAGGTTCATTGGATTTGACAAATGAAACATTATGTTTAGGAATGGGGTTGGTAAAAATTTGTGAATTCTAATTGGGAGGGGTGACAAACTTATTTCCCTAATCATTGACACCCACAATGGATAGATGACCAAAATAAATGAGGTCCCTCACTAGGTGTTTGAGATGCTTGCATTGTTCTATGTAATGTCCATTATGGTGATGAAAATGACAATAAGAGGTAGGTTTAAAGGTGGGGGGTAAAGGTTTAGCAGGATCATGTGGTTTAACTATAGGTAAAGTAATCATTTGTTTTTGTAGCAATTGATTCATTGTATTATGTAAGGTATCAGGAAAAGGCGTGAACTGTCTCTTTGGGATCACATAGGTAAAGGGCACAAATGCTTTAGTGACTACCACTTGATTATTAATGGGTGGAGTTGGTTGTGGAGGATTGGGATTTAACTGTAATAAGCCTTCTTTTTTTTCTAAAGTTTTGTGAGTTGTTTTGGTTGTTGTGTTCAGACTTCTCAACTCGGCTAGAAGTGGATTTTGCATCACAACTAGTAACTGAGTTGTGATAGTCACAAAGTGTTGTGCATAAATGCATGAAAGAAGGAAACTTCATCATGTTCAATTTATCTTGAATGTGAGTTTGAAATTTTTCAATAAACATCTTTTGGAGATGTGAATCAGGAACCTTGACATCTACTTGAGCATACAATGACTGATAGCGTGAAATGAAATCTGTTACTTTTTCATCCACATTTTGTTTACACCTCATTAAATCATCCATTGTATTTTTGGGAGTCATATGGACTTGGAAATGACTTATAAAGGCATCAAAAAGTTCATTAAATGAACAAATTTCATGATTGGGTAAAGAGGAAAACCACTCCAAGGCGGTATCCTTTAAAGTCCTAGGAAATAGTTTAGCTAACAGTTTATCATCAAGGACAAAATCATTGCATAAGGCAGTACAAGAATTGACATGATTAGCAAGGTCTCCTTTGCCTCCATACTTCTCAAACCTAGGCATATCAATTCCTTGTTGCGTCGATGTTCTTAAGATAAAAATTTCCAAAGATAATGGACTGCTACAGACATAATAGGTGGGTGGTGCATTTTGGCTTTGGTGTATGGTAGATATTTTTTGTTGCATGGAAGAAATAGTGTGAAAAAGTTGTGTGATGATGGGATCAATATCAGTGGTATGGGTTGGAATAGAGAGCGGTGATGGAGTGTATACATAGTGTTAGGATAAGTGAGGGGGACACTAATAGGGGTGAAGGTAGTGAAAGATGGAACATTTGATGCTACAAAAGAACTAGGAATGCTAGTTGGAATAGAAAAAGAAGGACTCACCCCTTATGCCCTAATTTCCCAAAAATGCAACATCACAAGCCAACCAAAATGTAACAACATCGTGTTGGGTTCACCAAAATGTAACAAAGGATTTTAGCACCTTAGGACTTTCTTGCACTTCTAGGGTTTTCACCTAAAAGGAGAAAGAAGGGCCAAAATGGGTAAATTTTGCACTCAAAATAAATGCAATAGGAATGAAGTATGTTTAAATGTAATGATCTGAATGGAATAAACTAAAAAACTAAATGAGTTACTAATGCAAAACCTAAGAAATGTTACTTGTTTGAAAACACATTATGATATGAAAAAATGAACTAGAAACATAAAAAAACCGAAACAAAACTTAGTGAAACTAAATGGAGTACACCTAGAGGTTGGAAAGTGATGGGATGGAGGTATGGAATGTTGCAGAAGTCACTGAAAAATCCCATTGGGACTAATTTTCTATTTTGGGTGAATTAGTCTTGTTTCTAACAAAGTCTGTCAGAATAGGCTTCTAGATACTAGGTATTCAAATTTGCAAAAACCCTTTTTTAGGCTTAGCAATGAGACTAATTCCCCACTAATGGAGAATTAGTCCACCTCTAAATTTTTGAAGATTCAAGGTTGGAAATTGTAGTCTTTAGTTTTCCTTTTTGTTCCTAATAGGTTGTTGAATCTAAAACTGCAGAATTTGAGCTGTAAGTGTTCTCCAAACTTCTTTTAGGGCTTTGACCACCTTGAATATCTTTGAAAAATTAATGAATACTTTTCCACCTTTTTTTCTTTTCCAAATCTGCATACAAGACCTAAAAAATCACATGTAAATCTAGGGAAAACTTATTGATTGTTAGGGCATGGAGGTTTGCCTTGGTCAAACCCCTTTTAAGTAATTAAACCAAACTGAAGAAAGAATGTAATGGAGCATGAAATAGTGGTGTTAGTACCTTGACATGGTGTTTGATCTTTAATTTATGTTGTAAAACATGAAGAATCTGCCCTTGAATGTCTTAGGAAGCTATTGTAATGACTTGGAATAATAAAACCCTAGCTTGCTTGACTTGAGATGGAAGACAAATGATGAATGCTCGTTAAGTTGATGATGAGTTATGATGAATTAGGGTTTTGAAACTTATATTTATAGGTGATTCACCTTATTTTCCTATTAATTGGATCCCCGGGGCCAACATGAAAGAATAATAAACTTAAATTCCATTTTTTCCCACTCAAAACTCAAAACTAGCCCAAATGGGACTGATTCACCACCCTAGGTGAATTAGTCCCACTTGGAAGGAACTCATTCACCACAGATGATGAATTAGTCCTAGAGGGGTCCATTTTCCAACTAGGTTGTTGGGGAATGAGGAATTCTAGTTCTTATGTTGATTTCATCGAGTATTTGATCAAATTATGCCTGTGGATGCACAATATGGAGCCATAGGGGCCTATTAATAATGATGTGAAGGTCAATTAGGGCTTGGGACATAGAATTTAATGTGAAAGTGTGATTAAATACACTTTACACCATTAAAATGAGTTCCACATAGCCTAGAAAGGCACAACATCCAATGTGAATGTGTAAGACACATTACAGCACTAGATTAAAGTCAAGTTTAGTTTACAAGCCTTCTATATTGATGTGAAAATGCAATTAAATATATTTTACAATGTTAAATTAAGAGAAAATGGGATCATTAAGTCTAGAGAGGTGTGAAAGTCTTTTACAACTCTTTATAGCACCTTTACAAGTCATTATTGATAAATGCATTTTATTCAATTTGCAAGGGTCCAAGACCTAGTGTGGATATGTAAAAGACCTCACAACACTAAATCAAGGCCTCATTAAGTCCAATTTATCATCAATTATTACCAAATCAAGAAAGTTGTCTTTTTTTTATGATACAATAATGAATCCCACTAATCAAATTTTTGATAGAAACTTTAGTTAAAGTAGAATGAGATGCCCACTAGTAAATGATTTTCTACCTTCAAAAAACTTCAAATAGATATCAACAAAAAAATGTAGAGATACATTATGGGCCTTATTAGAGATGGTATTAACTTACAACATGTTGACCTCTTAATTATACTGCATAATAGGGGAGAGGGGCCAATAGTCGTGTGGGCTAACTTTGTCAGCATGTAGCGATTGACTGGAATATTGTAGAACCTTCAGTTTTTTTTTAAATGTGGATTGGCCTCTTATCTATCTATAACTAAGTTTTGGAAGTGTGACTCATCATGAAACTTGCCACATCATCACATCTATTGAGAAGTGTCTAAAATTTGACTTTTTAAAGATTCGACCAAAACTTAATCATGGGACCCTCAATAGTTGAACAAAAAATACCAATTGTTGCCTGTAGAATATCATATTTTCATTTAAAATAAAATTAATTTGCAACCTAAATGGACCAAATACCTATTGGTAACCATAAATATTTGATATCTTGATCCTTTATATTCAACACATATGGATCAATAGTTGAACATAAAAAATTATTTGTTGTTATAAAAACAACACATAATTATTTTAAATACAACTTTTATCAAACAAAAATGGACTAGTAGTTTATCGCCAAGGACAAAATCACTGCATAAGGTAGTATAGGCATTGACATGATTAGTAGGGTCTCCTTTTCATCCGTACTTCTCAAACCTAGGCATCTCAATTCCTTGTGGCACCAGTGTTCTTAAGATTTCCAAAGATAATGGACTGCTACGGACTTAATAGGTGGGAGGTGCATTTTGGCTTTGGTGTATGGTAGATATTTGTTGTTGCATGGAAGAAACAGTGTGAAAAATTTGTGTGATGAGGGGATAGGTATAAGTGGTATGGGGTGGAAGAGAGAGTGGTGATGGAGTGTATATGTAGTGTTAGGATAAATGAAGGGGACACTAATAGGGGTGAAGGTAGTGGAAGATGGAACATTTGATGCCACAAAAGAACAAGGAATGCTAGTTGGAATAGCAAAAGGAGTCACCCCTTATGCCCTAATTTCCAAAAAATGCTACATCACAGGCCAACCAAAATGTAACAACATCACATTGGGTTCACCAAAATGTAACAAAGGATTTCAGCACCTTAGGACTTTCTTGCACTTCTAGGGTTTTTCACCTAAAAGGAGAAAGAAAAGCCAAAATGGGAAAATGTTACACTCAAAATCAATGCAATAGGAATGAAGTATGTTTAAATTTAATGATTTGAATGCACTAAACTAAATAATTCAATGAGTTACTAATGCAAAACCTAAGAAATGTTACTTGTTTGAAAACACATTATGATATGCAAAAATGAACTAGAAACATAAACAAACTGAACAAAACTTCGTGAAACTGAATGGAGTACACCTAGAGGTTGGAAAGTGATGGGATGGAGGTTTGGAATGTTACAAAAGACATTGAAAAATCCCATTGGGACTAATTTTCCATTCTGGGCGAATTAGTCTTATTTCTGACAATGTTTGTCGGAATAGGCTTCTGGATACTAAGTATTCAGATCCACAAAAACCCTTTTTCAGGCCTAGCAGTGAGACTAATTCACCACTAATGGTGAATTATTCCACCTTTGAATTTTGTAAGATTCAGGGTTGGAAACTGTAGTCTCCAGTTTGCCTTTTTGTTCCTGATAGGTTGTCGGATCTGAAACTATAGAATTTGACCTTTAAGTGTTCTGCAAACTTCTTTTAGGGATTTGACCACCTTGAATAGCTTTGAAAAATTGATGAAGACTTTTCCACCTTTTTTTTTTCAAATCTGCATACAAGACCTACAAATCACATGTAAATCTAGCGAAAACTTGTTGATTGTTAGAGCATGGGGGTTTGCCTTGGTGAAACCCCTTTTAAGTAATTAAACCAAAATGAAGAAAAAATGTAATGGAGCATGAAACAATGGTGTTAGTACCTTTCCATGATGTTTTATCTTGAATTTTTGTAGCAAAACATGAAGAATCTGCCCTTGAATGTCTTAGGAAGCTATTGTAATGACTTGGAATAATAAA
Source organism: Sequoia sempervirens (assembly GCA_007258455.2). NCBI lineage: Eukaryota > Viridiplantae > Streptophyta > Pinopsida > Cupressales > Cupressaceae > Sequoia > Sequoia sempervirens. The sequence continues at coordinate 87,061,438 of VDFB02179234.1, forward strand.
ACCCTCGCATGCTTGACTTGAGATGGAAGACAAATGATGAATGCTCATTAAGTTGATGATGAGTTATGATGAATTAGGGTTTTGAGACTTATATTTATAGGTGATTCACCTTATTTTCCTGTTAATTGGATGCCTAAGGCTGACATGAAAGAATAATAAACTTACAATTTTTCCCACTCAAAACTCAAAAATAGCCCAAATGGGACTGATTCGCCACCCTGGGTGAATTAGTCCCACCTGGCAGGGACTCATTCGCCATAGATGGTGAATTAGTCCCAGAGGCCCATTTTCCAAATGGGTTGTTGGGGAATGAGGAATTCCAATTCTTATGTTGATTTCATCGGGTATTTGATCAAATTATGCATTGGGATGCACAATATGGAGCCATAGGGACTTATTAATGATGATGTGTAGGTCGATTAGGGCTTGGGACACACAATTCAATGTGAAAGTGTGATTAAATACAATTTACATCATTAAAAGGAGGTCCACATAGCCTAGGAAGGCACAACATCTAATGTGAACGTGTAAGACACATTACAACACTAGATTAAAGTCAAATTTAGTTTACAAGCCTTCTAGATTGATGTGAAAATGCAATTAAATATATTTTACAATGTTGAATTAAGGGAAAATGGGTTCATTAAGTCTAGAGAGGTGTGAAAGTCTTTTACAACACTTTACAACACCTTTACAAGGCATTATTGATAAATGCATTTTATTCAATTTGCAAGGGTCCAAGACCTAGCGTAGATGTGTAAAACACATTGCAACACTAAATCAAGGCATCATTAAGTCCAATTTATCATCAGTTATTCCCAAATCAAGCAAGTTTCCTTTTTTTCTATGGTACAATAATGAATCCCACTAATCAAAGTTTTGATAGCAACTTTAGTTAAGTAGAACATGATACGCCCACTAGTAAATGATTTCCTACCTTCAAAAAACTCCAAATAGATGTCAACAAAAAAATGTAGAGATACATTATGGGCCTTATTAGAGATGGTATTAACTTACATCATGTTGACCTCTTAATTATACTAGATAATAGGGGAGAGGGGCGAATAGTCATGTGGGCTAACTTTGTCAGCATGTAGCGATTGACTGGAATATCATAGAACCTTCGTTTTTTTTTTGAAATGTGGACTGGCCTCTTACCTATCTATAACCAAGTTTTGGAGGTGTGACTCATCATGCAACTTGCCACATCATCACATCTATTGAGAAGTGTCTAAAATTTGACTTTTTAAAGATTCGACCAAAACTTAATCATGGGACCCTCAATAGTTGAACAAAAAATACAATTTGTTGCTTGTAGAATATCATATTTTTATTTAAAATAAAATTAATTTGCAACCTAAATGGACCAAATTCCTATTGGTAACCATAAATCTTTGATATCTCTAGCCTTTATATTCAACACATATGGATCAATAGCTGAACATAAAAAAATGTTTGTTGTTATAAAAAAAACACATAATTATTTTAAATACAACTTTTATCAAACAAAAATGGACCAATAGTTGAACACTACTTTTTTTTAAATCATTCACATTTGATGGAAAAATGCATGGTATTTATTGTGCTCATCGTTTATATTTGTGATAGGACAAACTATTAATATAAATTACTCCAATGCTTGTGCATTGCTACCACAATAGTTGTGCACATAAGAACAATATTTTTCACTATGATAACAATACTTGTTTAAATGAGTGTCTTATTTTATTAAATGAGCATTTTATTTTGTTAATGACACACTAGAGTGGATAGTTATGATATTTTATTTCAGACAAAAAAAAAATACTTTTGTCACTTCTTCATGAATGTATTTATGTTTCTTTTATATAACATTCAAAGGTTCTCGTGTGTTCAAGTATGGGTCCACTTTTGATCAATATTTGGTTTTTTTTTAATTTACATTTAGACTATTTATTTACAATATATAGTATAAATATATGGTAAGACTAGGTATTATAATCACTATTGAACCTTGCACAACTACTGGCCCCTCTTCCCTAATGATCAATGACAGAACTTCTTGACTCCCACAAATGTCATCTTTAATTGCAGTAGCAGTACCTATACTCATTTCCATTCGACAGTAAGGCATTATTATGGTCTGACAAAATGTCACCCTGAATTAAAATTTGAGTTAATACAAACAGATTATAATTTCATTTAATACAAAATATTATAAAATGGCATGTAAAGCTTATAAAAAGAAGATTACCAAAAATAAAAAATGCATCCTGCATAAAACTCTGTAATTACAAGACTGCCATTGACATGAAATTAAGATAGTAGATGATCACTTGTAAACAATAACACAATTTGGTAGAATTTATGTACAGCCGAAGTACCTTAAAAAGTTATCCCAATCCCATATCACTGATATATTTTCCTCTGGCTCTAGCACAGAGTTTAAAACAAACTTATGTACACCATGACCTGACCCGAACTCAATATCACCATTTGAAAAGCAGAAGAAGAATAAGCCAAGCTCATTCTTTATTTAAGAGTAAGTAACACTAGCTTAGTTGTGCCCAGATCAAAAATTCAAAACCAAAATGAAAACTACTTGAAAGAAAAAATTTGGCCTAACAAATCTGCCATTCCAGACTAATTTTCTCCTCTAACAGACTATTTGGGCGAGCAATAACTAACCAAATTAACAAATGAAACCCAATTTGTCCAGAGAAGAAAGCCTCCAGCAACTATACAGAGGTCAAAGTTTCACAGATAAAAGCAGTTTTCCAGCAATTCAGAGGTGGGGTTGAGCCAGAAATGTGGACAACATATATCAAACTTTAACAACCCGAGAACACCCCACTTCTAGGGCACCATACTTATGATCAATTAGAGATTTTGTGGATCCAGATTTGAAAAATACTTATGATGAACGTGAAATGCAAAGAATGGTGATTGCTGTTGCTCTTTGAGAATACCACGTTGAACATAGCTGTAGCTCTGTGGGGAAATGGTGGTGGGCAAAGACTCCTATCTATGGCCCAAAAAAGTCCTGTTACAATTCTAAAAGGTGATGTTTACAGGAAATCGAGGAGTAATGAATGATTGTGCCTTCCCATTTTATGTTCCAGCAAAAAGGATTCGAATATTACTGTTTGAGCCACAAAAGATACCATATTGAGCCAGCTTTTATAAGCACTAATACCATCATGGTATACCACATTTTTTTCCACTCAGCAACCAACTCTTTTTTCACGCTGCTGTTTACAATCAAGAAATGGTTGACATTGATTGTTGTATGCCATCATTCTCCTAGCTATGTATTAGGCATAAAATCATAGTTAGTATCAGCTATAAATTTTCTCAAACTCATTCTTTTAGATTAGGCAAGTAATACCCAGGAAGGAATGCAAACTCCTCAAGCTTCAAGGAAAGGTTTAAGAATATATCTTAAGTCGTGGTTTGAAAATGAAAAGAAGGGTGAAAGCTTGTAGATTTCTGGATTATATTGTATGAGATTTTCTTTTTCATCAACGTTTCAGATCACACTACATAATCCATCATCGGGATGATAAACAAGAAAAGAAGATAGATAATCCTGCAGCAGACCAGCTGGCTAATAGATGAGGGGACGGGTGACTCTGTTAGGAAATATCATTAGTGCTTCAGATTGTGGTAATAATTATTATGTGTAAATGTAATATTTATAATATTACATTAGTGTGAAGATGTAAATATGTTGCTATAAACTACTCATATATTAGAATTAGCATATAGTTAGAATAAGAATATGATTAACGTATTGTTATTATAATAGACTTGGAAAATATTTCAGTTGAACTAATATCCTAAAATATAGGAGACATCCTGTTATATATATGTAATGAATGGAAAAGAGAGAAGCACGTCGAATTATTTGCAACTTCATTGATCAGATTTTCTCATATATTAGAAATAGCATATAGTTAGCATAACATTATCATTAACGTATTGTTTCAACTAATATCCTAGAATATAGAGAAATCCTCTTATATATATATATATATGTATTGAATGGAAAAGAGAGAAGCACGTATTATTTTGTGGTAAATTATTTGCCGCTTCATTGATCAGATTTTCTCTGACTCAAGTGAAAGGGTTTATTGTCCAGGGCAACAATGAAGGTTGGAGTTGGGGTTGCACTACTTGGATTCACCATTTTCAGCTCTTTGCTGGTTGCTGAATGCTCTTTGCTGGTTGCTGAATTCTCAAGTTGTGCAGGTAAATGATCTGCCATTCCCTTGTATTCGTCCATAGGTATAGATGGTTCTACTTCTGAATTGTATCAATAATTTTAATATGTTGATGTACAGGTAGACGGTGTTTAAAGTCTGATATGCACTATGATGCAAAATCGAAGGTATTGCTGCAGGAGGGTAGTCGTAACCATTCATCTGCAGTAGCAAGCATGTCCCCTCATGGGAATGACAACACAGACAATGCTGAAAATTCAATGGATATGAGTAGAAAATCAACGGAGGACTTTGAGACACGGGATTATGGTTCAGTTGATCCTCCTCCCACTCTCCCACAACCCCCAAGAGGGGTAATTAATAATTAAATTTGTTTGTTAATAATTAATAATAGCAGGAAGATTATATAAAACTTCTGCTCATAAATAATGATGTCCAGTACAGCATTTATTGTCTCAAAGTGATTTTGATGAATTGAATTTTGTATTTCTAACCATTTTTCATTTTTGTTTTAGATGTATGCTCTTTGTAATATTCTAATCTGTTATATAGAAACAAAAAATACCAATATTTTTATAATTAAATTATTTTTATAAAAATAAAAATAAAATTGAGAGGAAGAAAGCACCCACTGTAATGTATATACTGATAAAATTTCTTATTAGAAATATTGTATGGAATGGTGTATTCACATTCTGAACCTTTGAATTGAATCTGCACCGTTGATGTTTGTAAATTTAAATTGAATTGAATAGTCTGTTTGCATTTGTTGAGAGATTTTATATTTTTATTTTATTTTATTTTTCATTGTTAAACAGTTAAATTGAATTTATAAGATTTTAAGTGATAAAATGTTTTATATGGAGTTAGCAAGTAGAATATGTAATTAGTGATTGTTTAGAAAATATTTTTAATATTTTATAAATCAATTGGTATCAAAGTAAAATTTTGATATATTTATAAGATTGTGAATGATATACAAAGTATATTGGATAGTTATTGTAAGGTCCAATATCCTTGTAATATTTGTGGTTAAAAACTCTTAAAATTCTATCCAAATTTATTATTTTACATGTAGTTTTTTTTTAATCATTTGATTTGTAGATTTCATGTTAATAATGTTTGCCAACTATGCGAATAATTAACTATTCATTAATTTTAGTTTGATTTAATGAAAAATAAATTATAATATGAATAAAAGAATTTAATTTAAATTAGTGTGTATGATTTTAGTTTATTAACAAAAAATATTTTTCAACTCAATTTAATAAGTGTTGATTTAATTTGAATGAACTATTATTATATGTTGATGTTAATCCTAATTTGCATGCTGGCTAAATGGTGAGATTTAATCATACTAATTCAAAAGATTGATTTAATCTAAATTATATTTTTGAGGTATGTCGACTTAATTGAACTATTGATAGGCAAATAGAATAACTATATTTTCTTTGCTTTGGCTATATATATGGAGTTAGCAAGTAGAATATGTAATTAGTGATTGTTTAGAAAGTATTTTTAATATTTTATAAATCAAAGTAGGATTTTGATATATTTGTACTTGATTGTGAATGATATAAAAGTATATTGGATAGTTATTCTAAGGTCCAATCATGGTTGATCCTTGTAATATTTTGGTTAATAATTCTTAAAATTTTATCCAAATTTAAGATTTTACATTTTTTTAATCATTTGATTTGTAGATTTCATGGTAATAATGTTTTTCAACATTAAGACTTTCTTAATAAATAATATTTTTCAATTCAATTTAATACATATTGATTTAATTTGAATGATATTTATTATATATTGATGTTAATCGTAATATGCATGTTGTTTGTATAAAATAGATTTAAAATTACCTTGAATTATTCAATTAAAAAAAATCTTAAATGACAAAGGAAATGTTGACCTAAATGGTGGCATTTAATCATACTAATTCAAAAGATCAATTTATGTTTATGCTAGTGATGTATCAATTTTATTCTAAATTGTATTTATGAGGTATGTGAACTTAGTTGAACTATTGATAGGAAGATAGAATAACTATATTTTCTTTGCTTTGACTATATATATAATGTATCAATAGCATGGATGCAATCCCATAGAAGAGTATCCTAAGGTATTATAGAGAATATTCATTATTTTTGGAAAGATAATATAATATGAGGTAAATCATGTGTTTGATAGATAGTTGAAAATAGATTATGAAGAAAAGTGGATAGGTTTCATTCAACAGTTAGATTAAGCATTGTTTCAATGGTATTGTTCTATGTAAATGATTAATCTTCTAATAAAGTTTTGGATATTTTTAAAAATTGTTCAATGATTTAATAAACCAATCCTTACAATTTAACAAAGATTCTTAGTTATAATTTTTATGATTTACAAAAGGTTATTTTTGGTTTGCGCCATTTAGGAAAGATATTTTGGAAGGTTGTGCATGGATTGCTAGGAGGATGTTGATGAGACACATGGATATTACCCACCATTGGAATTCATAAGTTTTTAACTATAGGTTGGAAACATGTTTCATGTGGTTTGGGGCTTAGAGAGAAACTGAAACTAACATGGATTATTTGAGAAGATGGAGAAAGGTATAAATATGAGATTTCAAGACAATTGGAATAAAGAAAGCAAGTTTAAGGATAGTAGTGGAGTTGCAATAGGGAAACTGCAAGGGGGAAAGGACTAAGAGGAGAGTGAGGCATCAAGGAGTATGATGTAGATTACAAGAAGGAGAGTGGATCTTGTTGTGTCGCATGGTAGCCTATGTGGAAAATTTAGAACTAGTTATTTTATTTTGCATATGAGGAAAGCTATTATGGTAGATTATAGCTTAGCTCATGAAATTAATAAAGAATTGATATCTTTTGGTGGCTGGGCTTTTCCCTTGCTAAGGGTTTCCTCAAGGTAGATTTGGTGTTATTTGTATTGTTTCTTTTTACTTTTGTTTGTTTAACTATTTTAGTTACATGACTGGATAATCCTTCTTCTGATCCTTTGGCCATGAAGACATCATATGGTATTAGAGAAAGTTTGATCTAAGATTTTCATTAGTGTGGGTGTGAGCACACCTTGTTGATGTAGTTTTTCAAAATGAGGGAATAAGAAAAAGTATGTGACACAAGAAAGATGCCACTTTCTTTCTATGCCAAAAATGAGCTTTTGGTGAGCACCAAATTTGGTGCTCCAAATATGGAGAGCACCAAATTCAATGCTCGCAAAATTTGAAAGATGCTATAAAATAAAAAATAAACTTTATTTTCATTTTTCTAATCTTCAACCTATGACCTACATATTTGTTGCTCCTCAACCCATGCTCACCAAAATACATTACCATTATTCACGTCGAGGTTGTGAAATCTTCATCAAGATGTCCCAAAGACATTGGGGAGGTCAAAGAGGTAACTATCTCTTCTTTTTTAGTTTCAAATTTTAATTAAATTGTAGATTGAATTGGGTTTTTTATTAAATTTTATTTTAATTTCTAAGAAATGATATTCCACCCAGGCCAAATGTTGAAAATCCTCCATCACCTTTGTAGTGTAGAAAATTGTACACACTTCAAAAAAGAGGAAATTTCACACTTAATTTGGACCTATTTTGCAACCCTTGCATTAATTACCCTTTGAAATAATCATTAATAGGCCCCTAAGACCCATTATTTCAGATCTTGAGGTTCATTTAACCTATAAATCTCATAAAATCACTTAAAAAATAAAAAATCTCAAAAACCCACCTCAAAAAGCTAAGGTGGGACTCATTCTCCACCTTGGGCAAATGAGTCCCCTTAGGTGGGACCCATTCACCAAGGGTGGCGAATGAGTCCCATTTAGGGTCATTTTAAATTTTAATTGAAAAATTCACCATTTTAATTCAATTTTTTGGTGGATGTCGGCCTTTGAGATCTAAATAATAGTCAATTAGGTGTTAATTCCTATATAATCAAGTTTCCAAGTCATTTTTATCAATCTAAGCAGTTGGACCTATTTTGGAACCCTTGCATTAATTACCCTTTGAAATAATCATTAATAGGCCCCTAAGACCCATTATTTCAGATCTCGAGGTTCATTTAACCTATAAATCTCATAAAATCACTTAAAAAATCAAAAATCTCAAAAACCCACCTCAAAAAGCTAAGGTGGGACTCATTCTCCACCTTGGGCGAATGAGTCCCCTTAGGTGGAACCCATTCACCAAGGGTGGCGAATGAGTCCCATTTAGGGTCATTTTAAATTTTAATTGAAAAATTCACCATTTTAATTCAATTTTTTGGTGGATGTCGGCCTTTGAGATCTAAATAATAGTCAATTAGGTGTTAATTCCTATATAATCAAGTTTCCAAGTCATTTTTATCAATCTAAGCAGTTATGGGCAAGCATTTTCAAGAGAAAATTCAAGAGGCAAGTGTTGATAATCTCTCACAAGAGCATTCAAGTTTCAAGAGTAAGTAAAGTGGAAGTCTTGAAGCAACATTAAAGTTTTTTTGCAGGTGTTCAAGGTCACTTTCATTCAAGATCTAGCATTGTCAAGGGTTGATCATAGTTGTCTATGGTGAATCATGATGGATTCTAGGTTGGGGAGATGTAACTAGCCATCAAGCCAATCCTAAAGACTTGTTTCTTAAGTGATTCCATCTTCCATTATCACTCTACATTCAACCTAAGGAAGGTATAAGCATCATTAAGGCTCATTTGGGGTGATTAGATATCTCCTCAAGTGAGTCATTCATCTCCACATTTCAATTCTTGCATATTAGAATAGGATTGCAACATGTTTTAGATTTCTTAGTATTATACACACTTAAGGCTAGGGTTTGCATGCTTATTTCATTATTTCCATCAATGATTAATTACCAAACTAGTGGTTTGACCAAGGAAAACCCCCCATCAGCAAATCAATTCTATATTCTATTTTGCAGGTGTTCTCACAGATTCAGATCTTAAACTCAAGTTGGAAGGAAAGAGCAGGTGTTGAAGTGTAGATCAAAACTTTAAATTCTTGAAAAGGTGGAATGGCACTAATTCGCCACAAGTGACAAATAAGTCCCATTGTAGGTGTTTTCTAGATCTGTTTGTAGATTCAAATACCCTTTTTCCCTACCCAGACTTCTATGCAAAAATTCAGATCTGAGACTGATTTTCCTAGAATGGCGAATGAGTCCCAGTAGGTCAAAAGGTCAAAATTTCCATTGTTTTAGAGTTGCTTCAGTCACTTCCAGATCTTCAGGTGCACCTCATTCATTTCACTACTTTTCTATTATGTTTTGTTTGCATTTATAGGTCATTTTATAGGTCATCATATCGAATTAGGGTTTTACATTTCATTTTTCATTTCATTATATTTTCTAAGTCTAAACTTAGTGGTGAACCCCTCATTAGATCATATTCAATCCCTAGAACAACCCTCTTGCAAGATTTCTCTCTCTTTTATATTGAAATTTCAAGGGTTTGTTCTTGAGTGAAAGTGAAAATTTCCCTTTTAGGTCCTAAACCTAGAAGGGAAGCAAAAAAAAATTCCACCTTTCATTTGACTGAAAATCATTCAAAATCTACATTTTCACTTAAGATCTGGGCTATATGGCATAGAAAGCATAAAATTCCACTAAAAATTCTGAAAATTTTGAAAAAAAATCTTCATTGGGACTCATTCGTCACCTAGATCAAATCAGTCCCAGTCCAAATTGAACACTACATTTTATAATGTTAAAATACCCATTTTTAAGCTCTTGTTTGTTGTTTATTAATTTTTTGTTTTAGTTTACCTACTTTTTGTTACATTCAAATCATTAGGAGTAACATAATTTACATTCATTGCAATTGTGGATGGAATTAGATTTTTGCATTTTTCATTTTCAACATTTAGATTAGATTACATTAGACATAGATCATAAAACAAGACCAAAAACAAGACCAAAACATCTAAGCCACTTGGAGAAAGTATAGTTATTTTACTATGTCAAATCTCTCTTTCCCAGTTAGCCTAAACCTCAAGCCTTTTAGTAGTGATGATATTGACATGTTAGATGAACCCCTTGAGGATTTCATGTCACAAAGTGCATCCACTAAGGCTTGTCATGAAAAACCAAAATCAAGAGAATTTAACATGATTCAACCTCAACTCATCCTTTACCCACCTTTACACAAACCTCAACCTAAGAACAAGCCTGAATTTACCCGTTATCCACCTAAGAACAATATTTTATAGCAATCAAACAATAATACCATTGCTCATACATACAACACTTGAAACAACCTGTAACCAAGGAAACCAACTCTGACAACTTTACCTTGCCTAATCCTATTTTTCCCAGTGCTCTTTGTTTACCCTCGCATAGTGGGAAGGAGTGTGATCTTGTTGAACAACTTGAAAATACTCCTGCAAAGATATCTCTATTGGACTTAATTCAGAATTCGCCTAACTATCACACTATGCCTCAAACAACCTTACAAGTTGTGATCCCTCCTAATACAAATAGAAATGATGTGGTAGCTTTAATACAAGGAATGAACATAGTTAATGTAGACATCACCTTTCATTAGTTACATGAGTTGTCTCCTTTGGAATTGAGAAAGAAAAATTATGCCTTCATGATAATAGCCAAATTCAATAAAACGGGAATAAAAAGGACCCTTGTTGATAATGGTTCAACCCTTAATGTATGTAGTGTGCAACTTTTAGATAGATTACACATAGATAAATCAAAAATTTGGAACCTGAATCCTTATCAATTCGAGGATTTGACAACGTAGGAAAGCAACCGCTCGTTGTGATTACTTTACCCATTACAGTCAGAAAGGATTCAATACAAACTCATATCGCACATATAACCTATAGAAGAATACAAGAAAGAAATGGAAATAGTGTCAATTATTAGACGATGATTGGGGTTCCTTGGAGTTCACACCCTTGTTTATGGGAGAATACATAATCACAAAAAAAAGAAGATGAAAAAAAAAAGCAACCAATGGTAATTTCAACTCAAAAATTAGAAGAAAATTCACAATAATCTACCTCATCCACTCTTGAAGATGAGACAAGCTATACAAAAAACTTTGATGAGATAGATTACCAACAACCACCAAACCTAAAAGAAATGGAAAGAATTTATGGGAGAGGATTTGAACTTATGAAACAATTGGGTTATAGTGGAAAAGGACGTGGAAAGAAAGAATAGGGAATTTGTGTTCCTATAGAGCCTAACACAAAAGAGACAAAAAATGGTTTGGGGTATTTCCCTTCTAAGATTACGTGAGCAACAAAGAGATCATCGTTAAATATCAACACCGTCATGTGCAAACCAAAAATCAATCTCACCTTGAAACATCTTGAATTGCTTGATATGGATTCCAAACCATTATGGGAATAATTTGAGGATGATGAATCCTTGAAGAAAATGATAGGAGTTGATGACAAATCATCTACTACTACTCAAAAGAAAAAGGTCACATGTGCTGTGATTAGCATCAAACAAAAAGATGTAGAAGAGGAAAATAATGAGATAGATATGAGTAAAGAATACAAGCCTGAATTTTTGAAACCAAGTGTGCTTCCTCTAGGAAATACAATTGGCATACCAATGGACATCAATGATAAGGAGAAATTAATTATGATAGGAAATTTCCTTGACTATGAAGAACAAGATTACATAATTTTACTCCATGACTTTCCCAAACTTTTTTCTTGGAAATATTTAGATATGCCAAGAATCGATGCTAAGATAGTGACACACAACATAGTCCTTGCTGAAAATGATAAACTAGTTAGACAAAAGATACGAAAGATGAATCCTAAGATAGCCTTGCTCATTAAAGGAGAGATTGAAAACCTCCTTGACAGTGCTGGCAAGCAGTTGAGTCCACTTTTTGGCCAAAAAGTGGAAGTGTTTTCCCTGATTTTCAGCATTTGACACATTTGACCTTAAAATTTGAAGCACTTAGAGATGGAATCTTCAAAAAAAGTTACCTATCATAAAATGTAGTACTCGGAGTCTAGTTTCCAAATATGTAATTTATTTCAATACCCAAATTGTACAAATTGAGTTTCAATAGGCGTTTCTAAAAACCACTATTTAAAATTCATTTTTTTATACCATACCATGCACGTGTACAACATCCATATTTTGACCTAAATTATTGTATTTTTCTAAATCCTTTTGGGAAAAGATTTGTGACTCACTGAAGCTTGTTCTCGATATTTTTTGTAATTTTTTATTGAATATTTTTTTTTGTTAATTTTTTATTAGGCATATTTATCATTTTGAAAAATTATCGTATACGACACGCATAAGATGACCATAACTTATCATTTTTTGATTGTTTTTTAAATTGAAAAGAATTTTTTGAAGTTTTTTCTCGTGCAATTCGTTTGTCAAAATGTTATGTTGATCAAAAGTTATTAAAATATTAAAAAACCATGATATTTAAATTTTATGGACCAATTTCATTAGAAATTAATTGAAAAATAGAAAAAATAATCCAATTGTAAAAAAAAATACATATTTGGAATCTATATTGTCTCATCTAAAATGGGTTTTAATTTTGTCAAAAAAATCTACAAAAAAGTCATCAGCCATATGTCCAAACTCTGTATTTTTCTCTGACATTGTTAGGACCTTCAACTTGCAAGTCAAACCAGGTTGAAGGCCTAGGTTCGGATTCCCAATGTTTTTCCCGAACCAAAATACAAATCAGAAACCTGACCACAAAGCAAATTCATTCTTTTGGAAATGGGATCCTGTTTACAAAACAAGATCCTATTTTGTAAAGCGGGATCCCGCTTTATAAAACGAGATCTCATTTCCTAATATTTAATAGTGTGACCATTGACAGGGAAACATGTTCCTTTGTCAATGGTCCCCACATTAAACATTATTTAGGAATAGGATCCCAATTATAAGATGAGATCTCATTTATTAATGAACAGGATCTCATTCTATAAACAAGATCTCATTTTTTTTTAACCATTTTATTTAAATTTACTGTCAAAAATTACTGTGAAGTCTGCAACTTCACATGTACAGCCAAGATCAGTAAAATTGGGATTTTTTCATCAACTATTGTTTTTACAGGTGGTGAATTTGGATTTCTGATTAATTTTTTCAAAGGAGGCATCATGTAAACCGTTTTTGAAGTGGAATTTTGTTAGTTTTGTTCTATTTTTAAGGAAGGAAAGGTCTTCAACTTGCAATATGGATTGATTTTTTCAAAGGAGGCATGAAGAATATAGTTTTTAAAGTGGAATTGTGCTAGTTTTCTACTTTTTTTGAGGAACATAAGAGGAATAATTTTTTCCTTATAGGTCTTCAACTTCCAATTTGGATTGAATTTTTTGAAGAATTTCACTAGTGACATTCATTTGTGCTTGAGAATTTTATAATCATGGGAGATAAAGCTCTTAATAAGAGGAGGAAGACATTGACTCTTGAAGAAATTGAAACAAAAAAAGAGGAGAGACAAAGACAAAGAGAAATAAAAATGAGAATTAAATCAATGAATGATGGGGGAACATCCAATTCCACAACTATTGAAGATGAAAACATTGAGGAGACCATGGTTGTAGATGAAGTTAATTTGCAAGAAGTCAATTTGGAGAAGAATATGATTATACAAGCAAGTCCTACTATGTCTTCAAATCCCTCTTTCAATGCTATGGAGAATGTTTCAATATGCACAAATCTAGGTACGTCTTCAAATCCACATGTTAGTGAAATGGAAAAATTGTATGTAAAAGTTTTACAAGATGTTGGATTTAATGATGTTGATATTGATAATATTCAGAAAGATGAAACTTTTATAGAATTTATTTAAAATAAAAATGAGAATGATCCTTTTGTTGAAAATGAAAACAAAAACCGTTTTGTTGATGTACATGAAAAAGAAAACTATTTTGTTGATGAAAATGAAAAATGTTTTGTTGATGAAAATGAAAACCATTTTGTTGATGAAAATGAAAACCATTTTGTTGATGAAAATAAAAACCGTTTTGTTGATGAAAATGAAAACCATTTTGTTGATGAAAATAAAGATGAAAATGTAATTTTTTTTGAAGTTGAAAATGAAAATGATAATGAAGATGAAGATGAAAATCTAGAATGTGATGTTGAATTTAATGAAAATACTTTTTTTTTTAAATTGAAAGTGGTGTTTTCAATAATCTTCCTGGTCAAATTTCTTGGAGGAAAATAAGAACACATGCGAATAAAATATACAAAAAAATCTTTTATTGTAAAAAAATTGTAATTCAATGTCAACTAACAATGCAATTGATGAGAATGCAAAAAGTGAGGAAAATAATGAAAAGGCTAGGATTTTTTGTTAAACTAAAGAGAAAAGATCAATCACTAAAACATGTTATGTCTACTGTTGCTCATGCCATTCAATCTACTAGGAAAAATAGTAGATCTAAAGATAAAAATTCTGCAAGAAGAGCTATAACAACTGCTATTGTTAATAAAGCAACTTTGAATAAAAGAATGGTAAGCAATATTAGTGAAGTTTTAAAAATACATCCAAAAACATTGCTAAGAGTAGAAAAAAGAAGAGAAAGTATAGAAAATGATCTTATCAACCAATTTTGGAGTTTCAGTGGTTGACTCCTGAGATCTGATATGAAATTGAATGTTGAAATTAAATCTTTGATTGAAAAATATTGGCATGATAATACTAGGGCTTCATCTAATGCTAGAGATGTTTTAAAATTAAGGGTGGGGTCCAAAGTTTGCGATCCTCACCCAAAACACCTATTAGATACAACAAAAATTGAATTTTATAGAAAATTTTATGGTGATTTAGTGTTACCTAGTAATATTAAAATAAGTCAAAGGTCTTTTGAAAAATGTAAACTGTGGTATGTAAAAATTAATAAGCAATGAATATCTTGTTGTAAAATGCATGTTCAATTTTGTTATTTTTATGATTTTTTTTTTATATATACGTTTTACCTTGCATAGTAACATGATTATACAAGAATGTGGTATTAATATGCCACCTGAAGCAATAAGGGAGTTTATTTTAGGTTTGTTTTGTGAAAGATCTAATGGTAAATTATTTTATTTAAGTTCTTTTATTTCTATACAATGCATTGATTGTGGAAATCTTCCATTCTTAAGAATTTGTATGCATGAAAGTGTTGATAACAATTGTGGACAACAATTAGTATATGTTAAAATATTTAAGAATGTTCACTATTCATTAAAAGATGGAAAAATAGGAAAGCGTTGTGATTTAGTTACAGAAAAAGTTAGTGTGCATGCATTCATGAGTGAATTTAAGAATAAGATTGTACCAAAATATGCCATGCACTCTCAACATGCTTGATGTCTTGATGGAAAATTTCACACATGTAGAAACACATTTCCAATTGGTACTATACTTTCAATGGTTGATTTTGCAAAAAAATATACTCTAGCTCAACAAGAGGAAATTCAATCACAGTATTATAATTCAGTGCAAGTAGCTATGTTTGTCTATATTGTTTATAGACATGTAGATGATAGCACTGAGGATGATAGATTTTTTTTAAGGGAGTGTCATTTTTATTTGAGTGACAATCAATTACACTCATTAGAGTTTGTTCAATACAGTTTTAGTATATTTTATAGAAATTTAAGAGAAAGAGGAATCCAGATGAAAGAACACCTCATATGGTCAAATAATTGTGCGAGACAGTTCAAGAATGCTTGAATGTTCTATTGGTTAAGTAGGGTTCACAAGGAACTTAATGTCTAGCATATATGGAGTTTTTTTGAAGTTGGACATGGTAAAGGAGAACATGATGGAGCTGGTGCGTGTGTCAAAAGAATTCTTGGTATATAGCAATTAAAATTTGAGGATGCAATAAAATTTAAAGATGCAAGTGGGATTGTGGATTGGTGTAATACAAGATTATCTCCACTTGGTTCGAGTGAGTACTCTATAGCTCATCAATTCTTTTGGTTGGTTGAAGAAGAGAACATTGTACCTAGAGTTGGCTATGAGACAATCAGTGAATCTACTAAATGGAATTCATTTAGGAGTTTGACATCAAGCAGATGGACTATCTAGATAAGGGAGCTTGAATATTTTTTCCAGTTTTGTATCTCAGGAGATTGGGAAGCATGTGAAAATACAGAATGGGTTGAACAGTGTGAGAAAAGATCATTGACACCTACACAAGCACATGATGAATATTAAATAACTATTGAAGAAAATGATCAAGTGTTTACATTTGAAGACTATGACCATGTTTCAGACCTTGTACAAGAAGGAAATTTAATTCAATTTATTTCACTTTATATGGATATGCACAAGTTATTAAATCATTTCTTTTTGCAAGACATGTGTATGTTGATGTTGCACCTAATGGGAATGAAGATCAAATAGAATATTGGTTGGATCATTGTGTGGAGACTAAACATAAGTTAATAGAACCTCGAGAAGATGATGATGGCTATCATTATCCAATGGGTACGATGATCCCCTTAAGACATTCCCTTAAGCAAATTTTGATAACAAGTTTTTGATCCCCTTAAGTAATTTTTTAGAGCACGCCTTTGATCCCCTTAAGAAAATTTTGAGAGTTTATTTGATGATGGGTTTCATGTTTTCCAATAGGATCGCTGATTGTTGTTGGCAGTTGGCTACAAAAATACTTGGCAAGGAATAATTGTCTACCTGCATTTGAAGATTATGAAACACTTAAAAATATTACACATTATTCACATTTGGTGGTGGCAACAAATATAAAACTAGATTAGTATTGCGGAAGACCTGCAAATCAAGTGCTATGGAAAATTTCTATGTAAGAGCATGAGACAATCATAGATGCATTGAAAAAGAGAGAGGATGCAGATGGTACAATGGAATAAGTAAATAGAGGTAAATTTATAGTTTTAGTTTTATATTGTCCTTTTAAATAGATTAAATACATGTTTTGATATTGGTCAAGTATGTTATTAGTTGAAATTGATTTAAATTGTCCTTTTATAGATCTTTAAGCCATAAGCAAAAAAAGGATCTAGTCCATGCAGATTCAACCTAGACAACATGGAATACTTGGTAAAAATAGGTAATTATTAGTTAAATTATATTTAAATACATGTTTCAATTACATATTGATATTGCTTGTACATTAATAGTTAAAATTAATTTATTATCCTTTTTTGTATCCTTAAGCCATCATTGCATTGATCTCATACTTTGAAACAATAAGGATAGGATGCCTGGATTCAACCTACACACATGTGTGGAAGAATTTTAAATGCAAGTACTTGAGTTGTGTAAATATAGATAGTTTATATAAATTAAAATATGTATGTTGATGATTTCATTGATATTTCTTGTACCTTTTTGATATCAGGTGGTGTGAAGACCTACTACATTTTCGGCATGAGTTTCAAATGTTCTTGAGATGACATATCAAAGTTTTGTAAACATTGTTTTGAGATGACATGTATGTACATAAATACTTACAAAATTAAACATTTTGTACAAATTACAAATACATGTGCATAGACAATTATGTACTCTATGTACTTCTATGTATCAAAATCGATACTCTATATATTTTGTTTGTTAAATGTGCATGTTTTCCTACTTTGAAACTTTATATTTGATTATATAATCACTAAATATCATGCATACATTATTGTTAAATCAATTATATCCTTAAGACATTGTATTATGACCCCTTAAGACATCCCCTTAAGACGTATTACGACCCCTTAAGACATCCCCTTAAGATGTCATATTAGGACCCCTTAAGACATCCCCTTAAGACATCGTATTAGGAACCCTTAACACATCATATTAGGACCCTCTAAGACATCCCCTTAAGACGTCGTATTAGGACCCCTTAAGACATCCCCTCAAGATAGTTTATTAGGACCCCTTAAGACATCCCCTTAAGAGAGTTTATTAGGACCCCTTAAGACATTCCCTTAAGACCTATAATTAGTGTTGGATGCTATTATATGTTTTGACAGCTTATAAATTAGTATTGGATGCCATTATTTGTTTTGACAGCTTATAAATACTGTTGGATGCCATTATTTGTTTTGACAGCTTATAAATTAGTGTTGGATACTATTACTTATAGAACTTATTAATGCTTTTGTTCTCTAATCTTGTATGGTATTGTTTATTTCTTCAAATTTTATCCTTTGTGGTATAGGAACATATTGCTTTTGTTTGTAAATTATGATTTATTGGCTAATTATTAATTGACGTGAATTGAATTGACTAATTATTTAATTTCACATTAATGTCCTATATTAATGTATTGACTCAAAATATGGAAGGCTCTAGTGAATGGTATTCACCAATATTTAACTATTTAAAAGAAGGTACCTTTCTTGAGCCGACAACTAAAAATACTTGAGATCATCATGGCAAGCTTACAATGAAGTATATCATTCTCATTGACATACTATACAAAATATCCTTTAACATCCTTTTACTTCAATGTCTTAAAGAATTTGAAATCCCCGTAGCACTCTAAGAGGCTCATGCAGGTGCCCGTGGAGGTCATTTTGGAGGAAGATAATTAGTTCAAAAACTTGTTCACATGGGATACTATTGGAGAAATATAGAAAAAAAATTCTTTGAGTATGTTAAGAGATGTCACAAATATCAGGAACATAGCAAGTTGATTCGCACTCCTGCTTCTGAGCTTGAAGCCCAAATTCCTATTTGGCCATTCTTAGTATGGGGACTGGATCTAATTGGAAAAAACTCACCACCTTCCTCTGGTGGCATAGAAAAGGGAGTTGTTGGGAAAGATGATGTCATTAAATTTTTCAATGGAAATAAAACACTAGGACCTTGAGTCCACTAATTGAAAAGATTCCCTTGTCCTATGTTTTGAGGATTTCCTTGTGCAAGAGATGTAAACATAGGGTTTGTGATTAAGGTACTCCTAGGATTGATATAATTTGTAACCAAGGGATTTCTTTGAAGTGGATTGATAGGAGATGATGTTGTAATGGTAGATGGAATGGATGAACCCATCGGATGGTTTGATAAAGATGTCCCTATTTTCATTGAGGGTTGATTATGTGATATGGTATTGACATGCCCTAGTGTGATGTTTTGATATTTTTTGTTTGTACTATTCTATGTGATGGTAGGAATACTTTTGGTACTCATGGGTGTGGATGAAAAAGGGTTTCCCTAAAATTTTGAAGTGGTGGTGGAATAGTGAAGTTCAAGTGGAGTTTGTAGTTGTTTTGGATCCTCGGGAATGAGAGGAGGACCAAAGGTAGGTTTCCAAATGGTGGTGGGAGGTGGAGGATTAGTTTCAAGAGTACCCACAAGTGTATTACTCTCAAATGGTAATGTGTGACCAAAATATTTAGCAAGGTTGGTGCAAGACTAGTTATGTATGGTTGACTTAGCCCTTGTGATGGAGTTGTGAAATCTTGTCCTAAAATTTTTGCTACAAATGTCAGGGAGATACGAGCTACACTTTGAAAAAAATTATGTTCTAAAATTTCTTCTCTAGTGAGCTCAAATTGGTTTTTCATGATGTCCTTGATTTTGTATGGTCCTGAAGGAGATGATGGTTGTTGCGATGATGTAACATGACTTCTATGATCAAATTATAAATGATTTGGGTTACTTGAGGTAATTGTAACTTTTTCTTTTTCCATGATTCTCTTATGTTGTGATCTTCTCTTTACCATAAATTTGGTGTCAACTACAGGAGAGTTGTGTTGAGTGTTGTAATGTTTGAACTCTCTAGTTAACTCAAACCTAGGTAAAAGGGACACTCTACTCCTTTTGGAAGAAATGATGATAATTTGGGATGAAAAGATGGGTGGTATGGGAAGTGATCTTTGAAATCATTTTGGGACAACACTTTGGACTTGAGTTTGATGTTTTGATGTTGGAATAAAGGATGCAAATGAACTTAGAAATCTTTAGGGTAGACTTGTGACCTTCAAGATAAGCTAGTTCAAAGATGATAACTATCTCAACTAAGTGCATGGAAAAGGATGCATTTCACATACAAAGTTGTTAAGGTGGCAAGTTGTTTTGATGTTTAAGTCCCAAAGCATTGGTGTATTTGAAATTTGACAAAGATAGATGAGGTGAAGGATGAAATTTGGTGAAGGGGTGAGTGAAATGTTGGACCCAATGTTGACCTAAAGTGAACCTTTTTTTTTTACAAGACCAAGGTAGTGAGAATGATGCTAGACCTTTAAAATGCTCAAAATCCTAGAAAATGAGAGGATGGAGGGGAATGTTCAAACATGTTTGGGCTCTCCTAGCTCAAGCATAAAAGTTTCTCAACAAGGTGTAATAGTTGCAGTAAAATATGGATGCCCACTTTTCACTATACTTTGTTCTATGATTCATATATTTGAAGGGGAATGCTGGTGATTTTCCTCTATCAATTTTGACTATTTGATGAATCATTTAGAGGAGTTGGGTATCATGAAAAAGACTAGGATTTTTACTCCAAAAGAATGCAAACAATTTTGGACTATACCTTGAAGCATGTCTATAAAATTTTTCTACCAAATTGTTTCTATTTTTGTGAATTTCTCAAAGGTGTTTTTTAAGGGCTTTTGGAGTGAGATTCCTAAGTCTAAAATGAGGACCTATAGACTTTGTCTTAGGAATCCTAATTTTTTGTGAGATCATGTGGAAACAGTTTAAGTGTATGGAAAAAAGGAAGATATTTATTGCCATGCGGGTGGTGGTAATAAGGGCCTTCCAGCCTCAATATTAGTGTGTTCCTCTTCTTTTTCTAGAATGGTTGTTGCGTTTCTCCACTGTGTATGTCTTCTTATTTTCAAAAGTGAAGGTTCTTAAATTTCTAATGAGATATGTTTGTTCATCATTTATGAGTTCAAATTTTGGCTTAATTATAGCACCTGGAAGATCAAGTTGTTCAATGGGAGTAATTGGTTCCCAAATAGTCATGTGGAGTTCATTTTTCAATTTATCTTTGCTTAGGTGAATTGATTTTACCACAAAAAACTTTTATTTGATTATGTTTCCAAACTACATGTTTATGTCAAAAACATCATAACTTTCACAATGTTCATTTCGTGAAAATCATGAGATTAAAGCCATAATTGCCTATGTTGTCTTTGGTAAATATGGATTTGAGATTAATGTCAAGATATTTAGAAATCACTAAGGAAAAATCCTTAGGAAAAGTAGTAATATCAAGGATAACTCAAGAAATCCATATTTAAGGCAAAGTGTTTGAAATTTTGGATAGTGAATATTTGTTTTTGGATCATTTTGAAATCAAGCAAAGTGTTAAACTAACTCACAAACATTACAACCCTAGGATAGAAATGGCTATATTTTTTGTATTCCCACTTGGATTTCTCCACTTACACTTATTCAGAGTGGATGATTAGAAGCTTGATCACACTGGCTCCCCTCCATGACACTCACTTCTATGGGTTATCCAAGCTTCAAGTTCTCATGAATCTCTTATGACAAACTTTTCATCTCTACTAAGAACCGCAAAAATGTGGGATGGCTTCAAAGGTCTGACCTCTTGACATCAACAAATATTAGGTATTTTTGACTAATACACAAAGGTTTGTAATAAGGGAATCTAATTTAGAGGAAACTATGATAAACTCCCTCAAGAGGTCTCCCAACCCTTAGAACAAGGGCTTTATGCATCATAAAGATACTGGGGCAGAGCTATCATGCATCACCTAGTTGATTGCAAAATTTCCTTGCAACCAAAAATTTATATAACGGTTCAAAATAGCCTAGCTTATGCTCATTACCACTTTGGTCGTTCCCTTGGGGTGAGTAATTTTTCCCACCAAGGTAGGCCCTCTAAAGGTCAACAATAGCGAGTAAGTACATCCGTAGTTTGATCATCTTTGCTTGCATGCACAAAGAGAGAACACACACTATGCCTTTTCTCACACTAGCATGATTGTTCAATTTTAAACCCAATTGAAAGATGTGGTGAGTTTGCAACATGTTAGAGAATATTTCTATTTCTCAAGATCACCAAACGGTGTGAGAGAATTGCATACGCATTCACTAGTAAAGTTGAAAACCACAAAACAAAACAAATAATTATCAATTTTATCCTTCAAAGAAATGATGAGTTCATTTTATGCACCAATTGAAAGATGATTTTTCCTTGTTCAATTTTAAGCCCAATTGAAAGATGTGATGTGAGGGTTCAATTTTAAGGCCAATTTTGAACGTTCATTTTAAACCCAATTGAAAACTAGTGCATTGCCTAAAACTAAAAGTAAAAAAGCATGAAAGTGGGTTATAATTTCCCCGAAACGTTGAATGCTTGTTACAATTATAGAATGTTAAGATAGAAGAGAAGGTCTTCAATTTCACTCCATGCCTTTAAACCCTACAAAACCCTACCAGTCTAACAATGAAAACACAGTCAGACATCCATCAATGATCAGATAATCAAAAGAAATTAAGTCAAATGTCAAAAAACAAACATAAAGTTTCTTACCCTAGTTGAGCCTTGATGCACACAATGGTGGCACAATTTGAAATTTGGGCATCACTCTGGTGAAAATGGACATTGCTCTACAACAAAACTGGTGAGCATGATTACATCGTTGTTTTGATGGGCATCATTGTTTAAAATTTGAAAGCATCAATCTAGTGAAAATGAGTATCACCGTTTGTGTTTCACAATATTTTAAATTTAAATATGTGTCACTATATTTAAATTGATGTTGTCCAATTAAATATACATCATTGTATTAAATTGTTTGGGCATCACTATATGACGACGTTATTGAAATAGCGTCATTATTTGTGGTTTGAGTGTCACTACAACATGCAAAACAAAATGAAAATGGATTTCAAGCTAAACTATGGTTAAATAATCAGTTTTCCCTCCTAGCTCTAGAATGTCAATGTGAGGATACTGGTATGGGTCGTATTATGCTTGATCCATGAAGAATCAAAGCATAACAAAGCCACCAATACTCGAATCTCAACAAGATCTATCAATCAAAATTAGAACTAAACATTTTATCAAAACCTAACATACTAAAATATGAAAGCTATCAAAACATATACTCTAATCCATTCAAAAATTATCTTGTTGTAGAATTGGTTTCATGTTGATGTGGACCGATGACCCTTTCCCAATCTCGTGATAGTGAGCTTGTCTCAATCAATTCTATGGAAGAGAATCGATGAAACCATGGTGTTTGATGTGTAGAAACCTAAATTATGTAAAAAAAACCATGATGCAAGCTAAGTTACCATGATTTTATGCTATAAATGATCTAATTATGCAATTGGTATACTAATCTAAGCTAATTTAAGCTAATTTAATCTAAAATGATGCTAAAAGATGAAAACCCTAATTTATTTACAAACTAAGATGGATGCATGGAATCCATTAATGGATGCTCTAAGCTATTGTGATACTAAAAATGAACTAAAACAAGCTAAAAAGTGAGTAAAAGATGAGCAAGTATGTGAGTATATTTAATAGCATAAGTTTGCAATAAAAGATTGATCCATTTGTCTCCAAATAGTGATCTATTTATAGGAGAGAAAATGAGGAATGGATGGTTGAGATAAAAAAGGTTAATAAACGGTTCAAGATGAAGGAGATGAGAGGCATGGATCATGGATTCTCATCAATGGATGAGAATGCATGATGAAATTTAATCAAAGGATCACACTTGCCTCAAAAAAACACACTTTTGACCTGCTCACACAAGTCAAAGGTAACTTGCTTAAGAGGTTAAAGGGTTAACTTGCATTTGAAGCTAAGTGAGTCAATTGGAGGAGAGGGAATATTCCTTAGAATATTCCTTTAGGGTGTGGGAAAGGTATTTTACAAATTAAAACAAATTTTTAATTGTGCAAAAAGGATAAAGAATATTCCATGGGAATATTCCCTTTGATTAGAAGAAAATTAGTTTAATTGCTAATTAACAAGGCTTAATTTATGCAATTAGGGAATTACAAGAATTAAAAGATATTTATTAAATTGGATGATTTAATAAATAGGGGAGGGGTGATGAAATGATATTTAATTAAATAACTTGGGGTTATTTAATTAAATAAGATGACTTAGGAGATTAAATTAATGTTTTTATTTATTTTATTTAATAAGATGAAGTGTTAGTGCGGAAAGAGATGAATTAACCCAATTTAAATAATTAGGCCAAATAGATGAAAATGATGCAATTAATTAATTAGCTAGGCTAATTAAATTAATTAAGTGAAAAGAGGATGGATAAAGAGGAAATGATGTTTCAAATATACGACATTGATTACTACATTTTTCAGTGTCTATAGTATGCGATCATAATCACGATTCACTGAGTATACTAAGAGAAAATTATAAACCCCACACCTATCCAAGGGCCTCATATTGTGCTCCTACTATATGATCTCTCTCTACATGTAGTCTATCTACCTCAAAATCTAGTCTCTCAAACTATGTAGGAGTCTGAGATGACTATGTATCCTGGGCAACTAGTGCAGGAGCACCTGCCAAAGTGCAAGTAGATTTTGAAGTTTTGTTTTAAAATCTATTTTATTTTGTTGGGAAAGGTCTTTAACACCATCTAGATTGTTTTTTAGGACCTTTTGTTTCTTAGTCAGAAGTTGAATAAGTTTTACAATCTTTTGAGGGTTTGTTTTCTAAGTTTGAGTCTAAGATTGTAAAACACATTGTGTTTTCTAACACCAAATGTTTTGGTCGTTTTGAGCTCAAGTGAGAAAACCTAACTATTTATGGGCATTGTAAAATGGATCTCTTGAACTTTTGAAGAGGTTAGATGCTTTATATGTTGGCAGTTTTCAGGAGAATAAGAAGGGAAACAGTGAATTTTGTTAAAAAAAGCTATGTTTTACTGTTATTGACTGCGTGACAGCAACCTAGATGGATTGAACAAGACATTTGTTTGTTTGGTAGCATGTAAAGAATCTTTTTGAAGCATCTCTTGTGGCATTTTAGTTAACTTTTCCATCGTTTTCTTCTTTTCTTGTAAATAATGTGTTTTACCTTCCTAGCTGTTTTGACTGGTAAAGTAAATAAGAATGGAGTTTTAGCTTACACTCCCACCATACCAAGAAGTATGGGAACAATGGGAAGGTGGATAAACTCCTTCATTGTATATACAGTAGTTGTAGGAGTCTGTAGGAGGTGTAGCACCATGGCCAAAGTCTTACCCTAGGCGAGTTGTTGATACCCGGCTTGGGAAGACAGTAAATGGCAAAGCCCTAACGTGGCAGGGGTGGAAAATATTTAATGTTACAGGGTGTATAGTGGTTGCAGGAGGTCCCAAGAAGGTTGGAAGGAAGGGTGTAGTTCTTGTCAGATCAACTGGTGGCAGGAAGAAACAAAATAGACCAAGTAAAGGCTTAAAAAGCCCTAAATTTCTAAAAATCTGTGTTAGCCCTGTGTACGGCCTGAGAAGGTCTGAAACTACAAAATTCTTGAAGTGCTCCAAAATTGAGCCAGGGTCCTTTCTTTGAGGTTATATTGTTCATTGATCAGGGAGGAGTAAGAACCTAAAACCCTGGGCTAAGAGCCCTAATAGGGCTCATGGGCTACTAGCCCTCCTAAAACCCTAACCTAGGGTATGGTGACAGCGATAGAAGAAAGGAGTTTTGTGCTTGGACAAGAACCTGTCCTAGACCATTTTGAAGACAAGGAAACCTATGCACGCCCCTGCAAGCAAGTTAGGAGGATTTAGAGGTTTTCTAGTCTTTAAAAGGATTAAGGGCTAGATGGAGAAAGTGAAGAAAAGCACCAAGAACTGTTTAGCAGCAGCAAACTGGAATTGATAGCAGGGTTGGCAAGTGACCAGGGGTGCCTAATAACCTTTAGGACCTATAGGTTGAGTGGTAGAGTGAAACACCAAGGGGTTATCTATTGGAGACCCAGAGCATTGAGATTGTGATTATCTCAATCCAACCCTGTCCCTATCAGATTGGTATCAGAGCCAACTAAAGATTTGGGAAAACAACTTATATGTCAGAAGTTGAGTCAAGTGAAACCCCCGCCATGGTGACAAATGCACAGTTAGCCAAGAGGGTTGAAGAACAAGAAGAGGACAACAAGTCACTGAAAGAAAGAATAGAGCAATTGGAGAAGGCATTGAACAATGCAAGGTTGGAAGGAACAGTGCCAAAGGAAGAAGAGGTTGCAGAGGAGGACAAGGTCCCTGAACCTGACCCTGTTCTGGAGGAAGAGCCTTTCTTGAAGGCATTGAAAGCCCTAAGTGGAAAAGGACTTGAGGGCATACCACTATTCCATGGAAAGATGGATCCTGATTTGGTCATGGATTGGATAGATGGCATGGAGAACCACTTTGAATGTGATGGGGTCACTGAAGCTCAGAAAGTGAAGGTTGCAAAATCAAGGTTGAGAGGATCAGCTTTGACATGGTGGAATTTTGTTCAGACTAAAAGGGATTAAGAAGGTAAGTAGCCCATATCAACTTGGAAAGGAATGGTTGCTAAGGTAAAGGAAGCATATATGCCAGATGATTATGAAATCCAACTTCACAAGAAGAGGTAGAGTCTAAGGTAGAAAGATCAAGATGTCAACACCTATACTGAAGAGTTTTAGAAGCTTTGCTTGAGATCAAATGTGGCAGAA
This sequence comes from Sequoia sempervirens, assembly GCA_007258455.2. NCBI lineage: Eukaryota > Viridiplantae > Streptophyta > Pinopsida > Cupressales > Cupressaceae > Sequoia > Sequoia sempervirens. Next base: position 87,088,221 of record VDFB02179234.1, read on the forward strand.
GATGAGAGCCTGAAAGTGGCTAGGTACCTTAATGGTTTGAAATGGAGCATACAGGAAGAGATGGCTTTACTCAACCCCAAGATAGTCCACCAATGTTATCAGTTGGCTATAAAGATTGAAGAGAGGAATAAAAGAAAGCATGATCAATCCTCTAAGGGCAAAGGCAGAGGCAGAGATCAAAGAGGACAGCGTGGAGGTTACCAAGGTAGAGGTAATGATCAAAGGAACCAAGGTGAATCCAAGCTTACTGAGCATGGAGGTGAAACAACTTCAAGAGGAGGATTTAATAGAGGAAGAGGACCTCAAGGAGGTTCAAACAGAGGAAGAGAAGCAGGTAGAAGTAACTCTTACTTTGCCACCATGAAATGTTATCACTGCAATCAGCTAGGTCATCCAGCTTATAGGTGCCCGGAGAAAGCTTCTTCAAGCAATGAGAAAAGAGTGGCCTATGCACAAGAGGACACCATGAGTGTCAAATCACCTGAGATCAGTCATATAGAATCTAAAATTGGAGAGAGTCTGATGTTTAATAGAGTGCTAATCAGACAACCGGTCAAAGAAGAACCCAAGCAAAGGAGAGCTTTGTTTAGAGCAAGGTGCAAGATATTGGAAAAGGTATGAAAGGTCATTGTAGATTCTGGTTCTATAGATAATATCATCTCATAGGAGGTAGTAACTAAGTTAAAATTGTAGAAGGTACCTCATACCAATCCCTACAAGGTCACATGGCTGAATAAAGGGCAGAGTGTTCTAGTGAATGAGTAGGTTACAGTGGAATTCTCAATTGGAGGCTACAAAGACAAGTTGGTTTGTGATGCACTACCCATGGATGCATGCCATCTTCTGCTTGGCAAGCCATGGCAATATGAAAGAGGTGCTATATATCATGGAAAGGAGAACACCATTGAATTCAAGAAGGATGGAAGAACCTCAAGCTGCAATCATTGACTGAGGATGATGAAGGACAGTCCAAGGTTCCAAACATTATGTTGAGCAGTGGCAAGGAGTTCATCAAGGATATACACCAAGCGAATGAAGGTTATGTAGTCCTAATGCAGTCCAAAGAGGAAGAAAAGGCTAAGAAGATAGTCATACTTGAAACAGTTCAAAGGCTACTAGAAAAATACAAGAGCATAGTGAGTGATGGAACACCTGCAACTCTACCACCAAAGAGAGCAATAAGTCATCAAATTGACTTCATACCTAGAGCCTCATTGCCTAAAAAATCAGCATGCAAAGTGACCCCGGAGCAGAACCAAGAGGTGGCTAGGCAAGTGGAAGAATTGTTGGGTCAAGGTCTGATTCAGAAGAGTATCAGCCCTTGTGCAGTCCCAGTTGTTTTAGCAACAAAGAAAGGAGGTAAGTGGATACTTTGTACTGATTCTAGAGCAATTAATAGGATCACCATTAGGTATAGATTCCCAATACCTAGAATTGAAGATTTAATGGATTGCCTTGGAGGAGCACAGTATTACACCAAGTTGGATCTTAAGAGCGGGTATCATCAAATTAGAATCAAGGAGGGTGATGAGTGGAAGACAGCTTTTAAAACAAATGATGGCTTGTATGAGTGGAAGGTGATGCCATTTGGCCTCTCAAATGCCCCTAGTACGTTCATGAGACTAATGAATGAGGTGCTTAAGGACTTCACAGGGATTTTTGTGGTAGTCTACTTGGATGACATACTGATTTTCAATAAGACAGCAGAAGAACATTTGAAACATGTGGAGATGGTTCTTAAAAGGCTGCAAGAAGAACAATTGGCAATCAACCTCAAGAAGTGTGAGTTCTTCAAGCAAGAACTTGTGTATCTAGGATTTTTAGTATCCCAAGGAACATTGAAGATGGATCCAAGCAAGGTGGAAGCCATCCTAAACTGGCCTACACCAACCACAGCAACAGAGGTAAGAAGTTTTCATGGTTTAGCTCAGTTTTATAGGAAATTCATCAAGAATTTTAGTGGTATATGTGCACCAGTGCTAGATACTATTAAAGGTGGTTTAAAGACAAAGTTTTAGTGGACTCAAGAAGCTGATAGAGGGTTTGAAAAGCTGAAACAAGAAGTGGCGACTCAACCAATTTTATTATTGCCTAGTTTTGATAAGTTGTTCACAGTTGAGTGTGATGCAAGTGGAGTAGCAGTAGGGGGAGTACTTAGTCAAGAAGGTAGGCCTGTAGCATTCTTTAGTGAAAAGCTCAATGAAGCCAAACAAAAATACTCCACCTATGATCTAGAACTTTATGCTTTAGTGCAGTCCCTTAGGAAATGGAGGCATTATTTGTTGTCCAAAGAGTTTGTGGTTTTCACAGATAACCAGGCACTCAGTTACATCAACACCCAAGAGAAGTTAAGCAATAGACATTTGAAATGGATGGAGTACATCCAAGCCTTTACATTTACCATTAAGCACAAGAAGGGACAGCAAAACAAAGTAGTAGATGCATTAAGCAGGAGAATGTTGACAATCCAAGAGATACAACTAAAAAGCATTGGATTAGAGAGTTTCAAAAATCTCTATGGTGAGGATGAAGATTTCTCAGAAGCCTACAAGGTATGTTCAGATTTTGAAAATCATTTTCATAGTCAATATGCTGAGTATACTCTACAAAATGGATTGTTATTTAAGGGTAATCTGTTATGTGTCCCAAGAGGATCAATGAGGGAAAATCTGATCCAAGAGAAACATAATGGCAGTCTTAGTGGGCATTTTGGTATTAACAAAACTTTAGAGCTAGTTCAAAGGTTCTATTACTGGCCTAAGTTAGCAAGAGAAGTCAGAAAATATGTAGAACAGTGTGTTGTTTGCATGAAAGCCAAAGGGGGAGCTAGCAATGCTGGTTTGTATCAGCCCCTGCCTATTCCTAACAGACCATCAGAGTGTGTGAGCATGGATTTTGTGGTAGGTCTTCCTAAGACCAAAACTGGTTTTGACAGTATTTATGTAGTTGTGGACAGATTCAGCAAGATGAGTCACTTCATTCCTTGCAAAACCACCCATGATGCAAGTTACATAGCCCATCTTTTCTTCAAGGAAGTTGTAAGAATCCATGGATTGCCATTGAGCATTGTATCAGACGGGGATGTGAAATTCATGAGCCATTTTTGGAAAACACTATGGAGCAGATTGGGAACCAATCTGTCATTTGGATCAGCATACCATCCTAAGACCGATGGTCAAACAGAGGTGGTTAACAGAGTGTTAGGTAACCTATTGAGGTGCTTGACTAAAGAATATGGATAGACCTAGGATGTGGTGATTTCTCAAGCTGAGTATGCTTATAATGACAGCATCAATAGAACTATAGGGAAAAGTCCATTTGAGGTTGTGTATGGGATGCACCCAAGAGGAGTTTGTGAACTTAGAGACCTTGGATCTAAAGAGAATAGGAGTGGACATGCAGAATACTTCACTCAGACCATGAAGGAGATTCATGAGCAGGTCAAGAAGATAATCACAGCAACAACACAAAAATTGAAAGATAAAGTTGATGAGTCAAGAAGAGATGTGCAATTTGGAGTAGGTGACTATGTTATGGTTCATCTTAACAAATCAAGGTTGCAGAAGGGAATTTCAACCAAAATGCAGATGAAAATTGTAGGACCATGCAAGGTGTTAGCCAAGTATGGGAAGAATGCATACAAGGTAGAACTCCCATCAGATTTGGGCATATCTCTAGTCTTTAATGTTGTTGATTTGATCAGGTACAAGGGAATAGTCAGTGATGAAGTTTTGAACAGTCAATAAATCTTTAAGGATATCAGTAATATACCCCTTCCAAATCAAGAGAAACTTCAGGCAGAGAAGGTCTTGGAGTCTAGGGTGAAGAAAGCTACAAGAAACAAGGCATACATGGAGCACCTTGTCAAGTGGAGGAATAAACATGAATCTGAGGCTACTTGGGTTGAGGAAACTTATTTTAAGAGGCTAGGCATTGATCTATCACTGATACCACCTCAAGTTCCTTGATCCTTGTGCTGAGAGGGGGAGAATGGTGTAGGAGCACCTGCCAAAGTGCAAGTAGATTTTGAAGTTTTGTTTTAAAATCTATTTTATTTTGTTTGGAAAGGTCTTTAACACCATCTAGATTGTGTTTGAGGACCTTTTGTTTCTCAGTCAGAAGTTGAATAAGTTTTACAATCTTTTGAGGGTTTGTTTTCTAAGTTTGAGTCTAAGATTGTAAAACACGTTGTGTTTTCTAACACCAAATGTTTTGGTCGTTTTGAGCTTGAGGGAGAAAACCTAACTATTTCTGGGCATTGTAAAAGGGATCTCTCAAACTTTTGAAGAGGTTAGATGCTTTGTATGTTGGCAGTTTTCAGGAGAATAAGAAGGGAAACAGTGAATTTTGTTAAAAAAAGCTCTATTTTACTGTTATTGACTATGTGACAGCATCCTAGATGGATTGAACAAGACATTTTTTTGTTTGGTAACATGTAAAGAAACCTTTTGAATTATCTCTTGTGAAATTTTAGTTAACTTTTCCATCGTTTTCTTCTTTTCTTGTAAATATTGTGTTTTACCTTCCTAGTTGTTTTGACTGGTAAAGTAAATAAGAATGGAGTTTTAGCTTACACTCCCACCATACCAAGAAGTATGGGAACAATGGGAAGATGGATAAACTCCTTCATTGTATATACAATAGTTGTAGGAGTCTGTAGGAGGTGTAGTACCATGGCCAAAGTCTTACCCTAGGCGAGTTGTTGATACCCAGCTTGGGAAGACACTAAATGGCAAAGCCCTAACGTGGCAGGGGTGGAAAATCTTTAACATTACAGGGTGTATAGTGGTTGCAGGAGGTCCCAAGAAGGTTGGCAGGAAGGGTGTAGTTCTTGTCAGATCAACTGGTGGCAGGAAGAAACAAAATAGACCAAGTAAAGGCTTAAAAAGCCCTAAATTTCTAAAAATCTGTGTTAGCCCTGTGTACAGCCTGAGACGGTCTGAAACTACAAAATTCTTGAAGTGCTCCAAAATTGAGCCAAGGTCCTTTCTTTGAGGTTATGGTTTTCATTGAGCAAGGAGGAGTAAGAACCTAAAACCTCAGGCTAAGAGACCTAATAGGGCTCATGGGCTACTAGCCCTCCTAAAACCCTAACCTAGGGTATGGTGACAGCGATAGAAGAAAGGAGTTTTGTGCTTGGACAAGAACCTGTCCTAGACCATTTTGAAGACAAGGAAACCTATGCACGCCCCTACAAGCAAGTTAGGAGGATTTAGAGGTTTTCTAGTCTTTAAAAGGATTAAGGGCTAGATGGAGAAAGTGAGGAAAAGCACCAAGAACTGTTTAGCAGCAGCAAACTGGAATTGATAGCAGGGTTGGCAAGTGATCAAGGGTGCCAAATAACCTTTAGGACCTATAGGTTGAGTGGTGGAGTGAAACACCAAGGGGTTATCTATTGGAGACCCAGAGCATTGAGATTGTGATTATCTCAATCCAACCCTGTCCCTATCAGCAACATTGATTCGGTGGATGTGCCTCATAAGACTCTCAGTCACTACCCACAATGTGATGTAAGGCCTAAAAATCTCTAGATCCTCCTCCACAATGTACAGGGGCACATAGTCTGAATCAGTGGCCTCCTCATAGACTGATGGGGGCACTATCTTTGCAGCCACCTAACAATAGACATCCTGAAGGTCTCTCACAACTCCTACAAGATAGAAACCATAAACACAATCAGTACACATCATGATATATATACATAAAATTAAAGCATAAAACATATCCATAAGCATAAAGAATAACAAGAAATAAAATGTCATCACCTAGCTCTAGCAAGCATTGTGAAATCAACCTCATCATGTGCAGGGGGCATGGAGGATTTGATAGCCTCTCCATGGCTGTAATTGTTGGTGCTTGTTGCAGTTACTGATCATGATCTAGTAACATGAATGGGAGGTGGCTCTCCCTACTCGTGGATCATTGGATCCTCATCTACTACCTCACCACCCTCACTCATGGATTTCTCCTCCTTCTCATCCTCCTCCTTCTCATCCTCCTCCTCATCATCCTCATCCCTCTCGTCCTGGCCATCATAGTCAAGATCTACATCCCCATTGTACTACTCATCTACCACATACATAAATGTGTTTTCAGCCTTGTAACATGTCTCCTCTTCCTTTTCCTCCACCTCATCTCCCTCATCTAGGAGCTATCCTACATCACCTATTGGCTCATCCATAAGGAATACTGAAGTCAATCATGATACCCTCCACCACTCCTCATAATCATTTATGGCACTGACATCTTCAGCGTCGAAGACTGGAGGCATATCATGATTTCAGAATTCAAATTCATTGTAGATAACATCCTCGATAGTGAACCATCTACCATCATTGGGTCTTTGAGCACTCTGTATTGATCTCCTGAAAAAGGGTCATGCCCTGGGTGCTATCTAAATCTGACCAAATTGTCATACGATGTGATCATAGTAGAAGGGATTTACTATTTAATCATGTATTCCAATCAAGAACCTATCCATTTGCAATCACCTCATCTATCGATTCTCATATCAACACTATAGCACAAGCTAATAAAGTCTCCATAAGATCTCATCCTCCTCTAGCCAGTCAAACTGAACCCTCCAAAAGTGTAAATCACCATACTGCCAAAATAAAGGATAGCTAAAAGCTTATGGATACCCTATGGTTGTCATACATGTGAACCCTACCCATCTAGTACATGTGATATGTTCTAGGCACCAAACCTATAGAATCCTATAATGTACAATGTTGTCCACCTCCTGAAATACAAATAATCCATTATCATAGCACAGGTGTGCTAGGATGTTGTGCCCCTAGGAATATACTATCATATGCTCTATCATCCCTCATATCAGGTGCACTAGTCCTCCCTCTAAGTGCACTCCCCAGTCATTAGGTACGAGTACTAGTGCTACCATCATCATCATAATCCACACAAGTAGTGGGGTCTGCGAGTATAGTAGCATCACTAAATCTATTTGAGGCCTCACTCTCTCATCATACACTGATCCACCAAGGTAGTGGTGCATGTCATATTTCATCTCATAGAATGACCTCTCTTTGAGGAAATGTACTCACTCACCCTGAATCAGAACTCAAAGTATGTGATGTACATCCTCTAGTGTGATAATCATCTCTTCGGTAGGAAAATGAAATGTACATGTATTTTCATCCCATCACTCTGCTAATGCCATTAGCATCAGATCATGGTACCTCATGGGGGTCATGAGGTATTCCCAGTATAATCCTACAGTTTTCAAAAGCTTTGTATCCTTCGCTAAGAGAGTAAGGGCTAAATCTCAAAGAAGGCTAATCTGTCAGCCACCCAGACGCTGTCGTGCATAGGTGGGAACCTAATAGAAAAGAAAAAATATGTCTTGTAAGTAGTCTAAAATCTCAAAACTCTGCATCAACAATCATAAAAGTGTACTAAATTTTTTCTAGTGTACTTCCCTGGAGATCTTAGACACCTTAGACCCCTTTTGGGACACTTCACAAAGAAATAGGGCACTTTGTGAAGAAAGGGGACAGTTTGCAAATATTTTTTTCCAAGGCCCTAAATTAACCTAGAAATGCATAAAAATCATCAAATAAATGTGTAAGGACAAATCTAAGGAAGAAAAATCAACTCACCTGATCATAGTGCTCACCCTGGGCCACCTGGTCTTGTAGCACATCCAGTCTCGTAGGCCTATAATCTCATCGACTCGGCATTTTTTACTACTCTTCAATCACTCAAAAGCTACAAAGAGGTATATAACAAAATTTTAAGAATCTAATTCACTTTTTACTCATTTGTAAGTTAAAATTAGGGTTAAAAAGTGTCTTTCATTCAAATTAACATAACGGGTGCTAGAGAGTTCCATTTTTGACACTATTTGTTGTGTCGGAATCATGATTCCACTCTCAACCTCATCAAACATCTATCATTATGTGGTATGAACTTAGAAATACCCTATAATATGACTTACCTTATTCTATGTGGCTAGATTGCTACCTTGACTCCACCTTCGTTAAGCAAGCGAAATCAAGGGGGCATACATCTACCCTCAATTTTTATTTCTAGAAGTTAGATAAGAGGATTTTTGCTCAACTAACTAATTTGTGTTGCAATATTTGGGTCCTAACATTGTGGTTTTTTAGATAGCTATAGTGGGGCTTCATTCTTCTATGTCGTTAATGAGCTTACATGAGTATCATTTCATCAAGCAAAGTTTATTGTTCAAAGTCCTTTAGCTTGCATATGGACATAGAGTCATATGGGTGCTAAAGTGGGGGCTAAATGTAGTGTAGAAACTTTTACGCTCTTGAAAAAAGAGGTAATTTCACATTTAATTTGGACCTATTTTGGCACCCTTAAATTAACTACCCTTTAAAATCATCATCAATAGGCCCTAAGACCCATTATTTCGGATCTTGAGGCTCATTTCACCTATAAATCTCATAAAATCACTTAAAACACCAAAAATATTGAAAACCCACCTCAAAAACCTAAGGTGGGACTCATTCACCACCTTGGGAAAATGAGTCCCCTTAGGTGGGACCCATTCACTAAGGGTGGTGAATGAGTTCCATCTAGGGCCATTTTTAATTTTGAGTGGGAAATTCACCATTTTAATTCAAATTTTCAGTGGATGATGGCCTTTGAGATCTAAATAATGGTTAATTAGGTGTTAATGCCTATATAAGCAAGTTTCCAAGTCATTTTTATCAATCTAAGTAGTTTTGAGCGAGCATTTTCAAGAGTAAATTCAAGAGACAAGTGTTGAGAATCTCTCACAACAGCATTCAAGTTTCAAGAGAAAATAAAGTTGAAGTCTCAGAGCAGCATTAAAGTGTTTTTGTAAGTGTTTAATCTCACTTTCATTCAATATCTAGCATTTTCAAGGGTTGATCATGGTTGTCTATGGTGAATCATGATGGATTCTAGGTTGGGGAGATGCAACTAGCCATCAAACCAATCCTAAATACTTGGTTCGTAAGTGATTCCATCTTCCTTTATCATTCTAAATTTAGCCTAAGGAAGGTACAAGTGTCATTAAGGTTCATTTGGGGTGATTAGAGATCTCCTCAAGTGAGTCATTCATCTCTATGTTTCCATTCTTGCATATTAGAATAGGATTGAAACATGTTTCAGATTTCTTAGTCATAGACAAACTTAAGACTAGGGTTTTCATGCTTATTTCATTATTTCCATCAAGGTTTAATTACCAAACTAAAGGTTTGATGAAGGAAAACCCCCATTAGCAAATCAATTCTATATTTTGTTTTGCAGGTTTTCTCGCAGATTGAGATCCAAAACTCAAGTTGGAAGGAAAGAGTAGGTGTTGAAGCTCAAAGTAGAACTTTAAATTCCTTGAAAAGGAAAAACGGGACTGATTCGCCACAAGTGGTGAATGAGTCCCACTGTAGGTGTTTTCTAGATCTGTTTGCAGATTTAGATACCATTTTTTCCAAAACAAACTTTTGCATGGAAATTTAGATTTGGGACTGATTCGCCCAGAATGGCGAATGATTCCTAGTAGGTCAAAAGGCCAAAATTTCTAGTGTTTCATAGTTGCTTCTAGTTACTTCCAGATCTCCAGCTGAACCTCATTCATTTCACTGCTTTTCTATTATGTTTTGTTTACATTTATAGGTCATTTTATAGGTCATCATATTGAATTATATTTACATTTTATTTTGCATTTCATTATATTAAATACAAGTTTAAACGTGGTGGTGAACCCCTCATTAGATCATATTCAGCCCCTAGAACAACCCTCTTGCAATATTTCTCTCTTTTGCATTGAAATCTCAAGGGTTTGTTCTTGAGTGAAAGTTAGTGAAAATTGACCTTTTAGCTCCTAATCCTAGAAGGGAAGCAAAACAATTTTCCACCTTTAAACCTCATCATGAAGGCTCTCTTGAACAAGAACCACAATAAACACCTCCATCAAATCCTAGGCATCCCTCAAGAACACAAGAAAACATACTAAGGATAATAGAAGACAATAAAAAATAGCTTATGAAATTGATTACAAGGTTGTAAAATCTTGCTACAACAAACCCTCATATGACAAGCCTTGTTGAATGCTTGCAATTTATCATGTCTCATGTAGCATCAATGAGTGCATAAATTAGTTTTATGCAAACAAACTATCCTATGAGCAAGTAAAGAAAAATAAAATTAATAAATTTGACTTATGTGCCCTCTTCATTGACCCATGAACTAGTCAACCCTTAGAAACTAGATGCAAGAGGTTCCCTATCCATTGGTGCCACCATGAAGAGATAGATAATCATTTTTGGGCTAGGTGGTGTATGGTTTTTTACCATCATCCATGTAATAATGATGAGGTGACACAATACTTTTTGAGGAAATTCTATTGTTAATTTTTCCTCAATGAGTTTCTAAACTATTTTGACTTTTTAGATAGAGTGGGGGCACAACATAACCCACACTTGGCACTAAGACCCATTGGTAGACCTATGGTGGAGCATGTGATTGTTCCTTGTGTTGTGAAAGATAGTGTCAAGGTGGACACCTTAGACTCCATTAGCTCGCTCACTTAGAGTCTTATACAGTATGTGAGGCATCTAGTACAAGATGATGTGGGTGAGTCTCCTAGGCCTCTAGTACAGTATGTAGTATTTTTTGCACTTATGATCTTGAGAGTAGTCAATATGTAGCTACATAGGATACATCAGCTATAGAGGAGATGATTATAACAAAATCTTTGTTGAATGAAATATCTGACATTGATACTCATGTAAATTTCAGCAAGTTCATTTAATTATGTTTATTACATTTTATTTTGAAATGCAATAATAACTAAATTAGTAGAATGATTATGATAAAAAATTAGGGTCAAAGTGCTCACGCTACTTGCAACATTCCCCCAACCCCCTATTTCATGAAATTGTTGATTCCACAAGTATGCAACCAATAAGGAAATATAATTATTACATGTGAATAGTTGAACCTTATATGATTGGTTTTCTCATAATTCACTTTGGATGTTGAATATTTTGATGGTGTACCTTTTACATTGACACCTTGCAGTATTCATCATCAATGAACTGTAATCCAAGTAACCTTTATTGATTAATGGTGTTGTAAAACTATGTTATGTAATTTTGGTAATTAAACAACATTTGTTGTTTCATTTTTAGATGTTGACACAAAATACTCCTCTTGATGTTTGTTCCATATTGGACCATGGTGTTTTCGTAGTAGTAGCAAGTTCTCCTTTGATAGAGGTATGAGATAAATTAATAAATTTCACATTATATTTTTTCTTTTATTGGTGTATTATCAAAAAAATTAATAATACTCATATTTATTTTTATTGATATCTAGATGCTTGCTATAGGTACTTGTGACTCCAGATCATCAACGTGTCCTTGTTGTGGATGAACATCTTGATTATTTGTATGTGTTAAGTGATTATTTTTTATATTTCATTCTATAATAAAATTTATGTATATATAAATGTATATACCTTGTATTCTACTAGATGGACATCCAAAGAAGTCTAGAGAGGAGGACGAGTGAGTGCACTCGAAAGATACTAGCATCATATGCATCTCCATCCATTCGACACTCAAAGGAAACTCATCATCTATTTCCTTCCCCTAGTGGGAAATTACTACATTAGGGTCCTTTGTTGTATGCCTATGTGGCATTTTTGAACTCATATTTTTTATTACAAATATGTGAAATTTTATGTCCACATGGATTTTTTGCAAGTCTATATGACTTTGTTGGATGTATTTTATATTGTTATCAACATATAATGTTGTATGGCCTTATGGATTTTTGGTTAATGCAAATCCTTTTTACCATTGTTACCCATATTTGCACTACAAATGATTAATTGAATAAATGAATAATTACATAAAGTTTATTTTTAGTAACCATACAATTGTTAGAAATATCTTAGGCCTCTTTAAGGGGGAAACTCCCTTTACTTTAAAGAATATTGGTAGCACAAGCATGTGAGTTTTTGAAGTCTTTGTCAGATATATTATGAATGAATTTGAGATCACAAGCATTTGGTAACATAATGGAACTAAATATTATTATAATGCAACCATAAAAGATATATTATTGGTTCTAATTCTCTATTTCATTATTATGAGGAAATGCCATTTAATTTACTTGATGACTATCCACTACATATTTGACTCTTATTGTGCAATGGAAAAGGTATCCCTTTTCCTTACTTGATTTGCGAGTGGTTAACATTAAAATGGGCCTAATGTCACCTTGATCTAGTTTTGTAATGTGTTTTACACAAATCCATTTTAAGCTAAATAGACCTAATTTTTCCTTAATTTAATGTTGTAAAGTGTATTTATTTTCACTTTCACATTAATTTTTGGGTCCTCTTACATTTATGACCTTCATATCATCATTAATAGGCAACTAAGACCCTATATTATGCATCCCAAGGCATATTTCAACCGAAATCCTGACATAGACATCAAATATACTTAATTCCTTAACTCCTCAACATTTCCTCTATCCAAAAAGGCCTTGTGGGACCCATATGCCACCTTGGGCATATGAGTCCCACCTAGATGGGACCTATACTCCACAAGTGGTGTATGAGTCCCATTTGGCCCCTTTTTAGGGTTTTCAGTGGGAAATTAGGGTTTTAAGCTCAAATTTCATGAATTTTGGCCTTTGGGATCTAATAAACAGTAAATTAGATGGATTTCCTATATAAAGAAGGTCTAAAATGATTATTTAACTAAGTATTCATGATATTATCTTAAACTATCAAGAGTTAAGAATTCCAAGACTTCACAAGAGTGTCAAGAGAGTATTCAAGATCATTTCTAAGGAATTCAAGGGAAAAAAAAATCATTATTTGTTGTAGCAATTCAAGATCCAACATCATATCAAAGTCATTAATCATTAAGCATGTTGTTGAGCTAGCGTTGTGATGTAGCATTAAAGATCCATTTACAAGCATTGTTAGATATAAAAGTTCAAGATCAAGATCTAAATTCTACATGGCCACTTCATGTTAGATTTTTTATTTACATCTCAAGACATCATTCAAACTATCATTGTTCATGTTTCATATTTCATGATTCATGTTCATATTTCATTGTCTCATCACATGGTTTAATTACCTAAACAGGGTTTGACCTAGGTAAACTCCTATTTCCTCACAATCAACAAGCTTTTACCTCTCTAGATGTGTGATTACAAATCTAGGTGTCTTAAAGCTTGAATATACTTTGAAGACAAAGTTTCAAGGTTTAGAGAAGTTTTCAAGTTGTCACCTTCACGAAAAGTCACCTACAGGTCCGAATTCGGAGTTTTAGATCTGCAAATGAAGTGTGGAAGGAAGAGCAAAGATAGGAGTGTAAATTCAAGAATTAAACCTCCAAAAAAGTAGAGTGGGACTGATACACAATTTGTGGCATATGAGTCCCAATTTATGACCTTTCCATATTTTAGGAGATCTGGACTCACCACTGTTAGATTCTTGTTTCCACCCAAAAACCCTAGTCTGGGACTAAATCACCCAAACTAGCATATGAGTCCTAGTGGGCATCAAACAATAGGTTTTCAAGGTGTTGTATTTTTTTTGAGTTCATCCTTCTTCCAAGTGCACCTATGTTCATTCTCAGTTTGTTATTCTACATTTCAATTCCATTTCCTAGGTCAAATAGTTAAGTTTTGCATGTTACATTCATTTCTTGTCTTTCCAAGCCCTAGCTTGGTGGTCAACCCCCTTCTAGTCTCTAATAAAACCCTAGGACAACCTAAAGTAGATCTATTTCCTTCATTCCATCCTTGTATTGAGATCTTTAGGGTTTCCTTGAGTGAAACAAGAATGTGAAGTAGGAACCCTATCTCCTCAAAGATAGAGAGCCCCCTTATTTTTAATGTTTCATTTTGGTGAACCTACATTTAGAACATCTTAATTTTGACTTGCACTACATCATAATCCTAGATCTAGCTTGCATTAACATTGCATTAGGTTTTGCATTAGTTAAATTACATCTAGGGTTTCTAAATTTTGCATTAGTGAAAGTGCATATAGGTTGAATTTTTGCATCTTTCATCATTAAATTTCAACTAAAATATGCATTTTCTCTTAGCCTAGACATCATCCTAAACAAAAAGCATAAAATTTACACATAATTTGTTGAAAATGTTGCAAAAACCCTAATCTAGGACTCATATGCCCCTCTAGGAAATTCAGTCCCATTACAAGTGGTTTTTCCTAGTTTCTAGGTATTATATGGTGACTGTTATTTGGCATTCAAACCCTTAAAAAACCCTAACTAGAACTCATCACCCCTCTGGGCGATTTAGCCCCAGAACCAAGCCTAAAACTGCCTTTTACAACACCGAAAACCTTGTTTTTGTACTTCTCAAGCTTTTTGGTAACCTATAGTATTAGTTTGGAAAGTTTTAGGAATTTTTTATTTTATATATATAGGTCAAAAACATAAATTTCGGGTAGTCATTTTATAAATCATTTCAGTAACAAAAATAATTAGATCTGAAAATATTCAGATTTTTGAAAATTTGCATAATATGGATAAAAGTACTTTTCACCTTTGCATGTACACAATGTTTACATTCATAAAGCTCTGTGTAAGTTTGATAAAAGTTCTTTTAATTTTTGGATACACATTGATTTCATTCTTAAAGCATTGCATACACTGGATAAAATTATTTTTCATCTTTGGATATACATTGTTTACATTATTAAAGCATTGCATGATATGGTTAGAAGTACTGTTAATTCTTGGTCAAACAATGTTAGTATCTTACCTATCTAGGAATGCTAAGAAAAAGTTCATATCCCCTCCCTATGAGAATGATTTAGTGAAAAATAATACAACATTGGGAAATCATAACAATAATATTCATTCTTCTCCCAATATCTCTCTTATTTGTGAAGAAGATATTTTGGTGTTAGAAGAACTAAAAATTGAAATTTTTGAGAGTCCTAGTATTTTCTCTCCTCCTACCTATCTTATTGGACAAGACATTTTTGAATAAGAGGACACAATCATAGGTAATCATGATGATCAAATAATACAAGAGATCATTTAAAATTCAACTAGTCTACATTCACCCCCCTACACCTTCCCCTCTTGTGATAATGTTTTAGAAGATGAAATTGTAAGTGAGGAAGATATATTGGCATTATATGATCAAATATTTAAGATCTATGACAACCCTCTTTATGTTTCTTCCCCTACCTATCCTATTTTAGAAGACATTATAGGACAAAGGAATGAAAGTATGGACAATCATGACAATCACATTAGTTCTTCTCCTAGTATCTCTCCTAGTTGTGAAGAGGATAGTTTGATGTTAGAAAATGAAATCGATGATAGTCATGAGAATCTTATGTGTCTCCCTTCCCCTAGGGAAAAAATTATTGAACAATACAATGAAATCATTGATAAACAAGACAATCCAACCATAGATAACTCCCTTACTTGTGATGAAGTCATTTTAGAAGATCCAACCTTCGAATGTCATGAACATCTAGTTTGGGTTTATCCTAAAAACTCTCCTACTAGGGAAGAAATTATAATGGAAGAAAATGACAATATTTCAACTTCCTTAGATAATGGTAAAAACATGGCATAAGATTCCCCTTCATTAGAAAGAAATCAAACCAAAACCGCTAAGGTGTTGAATGTGCAAGTGTCCATTAGACCCCCCTTGATTAATTGGCCTCCTATATACCATGTGGTACATCCTAGAAATCCTCTAATCCTTTACCCACCTTCACACAAATCTCAAACTCAAAAACAAAGCCAAACTTATCCTTTACCCACCTAAAAATAATGTTTCGTAGTAGCCGAGTTATAACATTGTTTCTCATGTTGTCAAGAGACACTGCAATTATATTTTGGTGTTGTCATTGATGGCAACCCTAGTTGGTAATAGGATCTACATGACACCATTTTCTCACACCAGCTGTCAAATTGAGGACAGTTGGGAAGAATAGAGCATCCAACAATTTGGTGTTCATCGATTAACTTGTAGATTTCTAGTTGTTATTTAAAGTTGTGGATCTCAAGAAAGGTTCATCAATGTATTTCTTGTGTTATCTAGAAATTTAGTGCCTCATACCAAGTCATGTGTAAGTTTGGTGATCTGATTGATACTTTTCTATTTATCAGTATTTTGGGGCCAACTCAATTGATATAATGTGTTGTGGATATTCAAGGAATGATTTTTCAAATATTTTTTTGTTCACTCATCTTGATTTGGGTCTGAGCTAAGTTGTGGATGATCATTGTGGATGCACATTAAATAATTCTTAATATTTGAGCTGATAGTTGCTAATATTTTTAAGTCTTATTGAAGCCGAATTTTTGCAATTAAATTGTTAGTCGCGGATATATGTGTATGATCTATTATATCATTTTGTGATGTATGAGTGGTGTTTCAATGTGTATTGTGAATATCAAAAGAGTGTTAAAGCGATTTTATGCATAGTTTCACTTGTGCATAATGATTTTGTTGTGCAAGTCAGAGAAAAGTAGAGAAGAAGTATAGTATCAGTCTAAAGGATGGATTATCGACAACTGAGCCTAACTAGAACTATAATCAAGCATTTGTAGATGTTATTCTTCTAGTTCATTCTCTTAGATGTAATCCAAATATCTGTAAGGCAATGTGCCTTCCTATTTTGAGTAGTGAGCTCTAATTAGTGAGCTTGAATGCAAGTGCATTCCCATATTGTAAAATTCTTTTGAGTATACTTAGATTATATTGTGGATTAGCCATCCACTATGGTTTTTCCCCTAACAGGGTTTCCACATAAAAATCCTTGTGTTATGGTGTTATGGTTATTTTCTTTCTATTTATGCACATATCTTTTGGTTGAATACTTAAAGTTGGTTAGTGATCAAAATAATAAAGTTAATTTTTACATAACACTGATTCACCCCCCCTCTTAAAGTGTTGCTTGTTTCCAACAATTGGTATTAGAGATGGTCACAAGTTCAAACCTCTCACTTGTGCTAGGGGGGTTGTTGCAAGATGGTGTGTCCCTTGGTATTCCTTGCAGCATGACACTTGGGTTTGTGACATGGTCTAACCGCCTCCTATGGATCTTAACTAAAGCTTGTATCGAGCATTGACAGGTTGATCTTTTGGTGCAATGGCAAGGCCAACAATTTGTATCAAAGCTAGTTCCTCAAAAGATGTATAACAGCTTGGGGAGATCTTGGAAAGTGTTTTCAATGGATAAAAGTAGTATTCAACAACTTATAGTGGCCTTGGATGATCTTGACCAGTCAAAGTATGAGAACCAGGAAATGTAGTAAAGTCTTAAGAATGCGAAAAAATTCATCCAGTCATTGAAAGAAAAAATCAATAAATCAAGGGAGAAAAGAAAGGATTTATGTGATCAACTTAAGCAGAAGAACAGAAGCATGGAAGATGAACAATTAAGTCATGCCTTGAAGGAGAAAACAAAAGAGTGAAAAAAAATTTAGAGAAAATGTTGCCCTTAAGCATGAGATAGAATCCATCATGATGAAAATTATCAAGGAAGTTGAAGATAGAAAGAAGAATGAAGAAAATATTGCTCAATCCTTGAAATAAAAAATTGAACAATGTAGTTGATTAGACAATGAATTGGAATAATCTAAAAACAATGAGGAAATACTTGAAAAACAACTTGATGATCTCATAAATGAACTTATAGCTGCAAATGAACTCATACAAGGAGAAATTCAAAGCAAGCTCAGCCAAACTTGATGAACTGATTCAAGGTCAGAGGACTAATGGTGACAAGTGAGGTCTTGGCTATGGGAAGGTGAAATTTTTAGATCTAGAAAAAGGAATTTTGGACAAGGAATATTCTAACAAGGAAATCAAATAAATGGAGCAAGAAGGAACCTAGTGAGAAAACCAAATGCTTAGAGATTCAATGGCTATCATTTTTCTTACAACAAACTTGGTCATATGGCTTCTCAGTGTAGAAGCGGGATGAACACAAGTGGACCATCATTCTCAGGTTAGTGATTTAATTGCTATAAGTATGGTCATAAGTCAAATGAATGCAAATTTGTGATGAATAAATTTCATAGAGATATCAGATGTTATGCATGCAATAGACTTGGGCATATTTCTAACCAATGCAGATCAAGGAAAAATCAGTGGAACAGTTGGTCTAAAAAGAGAAATGTTGTGTTACAACTACAAAAAATTTGGCCATATTGCTAGATTTTGATGGAATAGAAGAGGTCCAGAAAAACAAAATACACAACAGGATGTCAAAGGAAAAGGGAAATTCACTATAGATGTTATTAGGAGGAAAATGTAGAAGAAATAGGTGAAAAAGAATCACTCTATCAAAGGAAATGTGTTAGCACTAGAATATGCTTCTAATTCCTTTGAGAATTAGTCTTAGGCCTTTGGCCTAGGGAAGCTGTCAGAAAAATATCTTAACCCCCTACAAGAAAATGACACTAGAATGTGGACCAGTGCAATAGGTGGATCAATTCTTTTTAGATGTTGTTCAATCGATTTGAGAAGGTATTATGCAGTATAGAAAATCTATAGAAGAATTATATGTCTCAGTGCATGAAAACAAAGTAATTGGATGAACTAGGGTAAAATAATTTATTGCAACAAAAGGGTTAATTGTGTGAATGATAAAAAGACACTTTTATCCTTCATTTGTCACTTTTAATTTTGAAGAGAAGAAGTTTAGAGAGATTCAAGTGTTAAGAAGAATCTGCAATCGAAATTCAATCCAACAAAAAATTATTTATTGAAAAACCGGTAAATTTGTGATATTTCAATCATGGCCACTCCTCTGGTAGTCGAAGTCAAGGAAAAACCTCATCCCAAATTCAAATGGCATCCCTATAATTCTATTGAGACTGAACCCCTCTATGCGTTTCCATCTGTGTAGTACGGATTTTTGCACACTAAAGATATTAGGGCTTATATTCATGCTAACATTGAAGAGTTAGGCACCTCTCAAATAATGAATTTGTATTCAAGCCATATACTTGGAGGAGACTTCACTGTCAAACCAAAATACAAAACCCTAGAGGAGAAGAAGTTCACATAGTTTGTGAAACTTCCCATATTTGAGGAAAGTGAATGGGTTAGATAAATTTTGAGTTGTGTTCATGTTGAGTTCATGTGGCTAAATATACCCTTCAAGATCACAAAAGAGGTTATATGTGCAGTCATGGGTCTAAATTCCACCAGTAGACTTACAGTCTTGAAATCCATGAAGAATGAGAAGGTTACTAAGAAAATAGGTGTGCAATGGGACAGAAGGGAAATGACAATAGAAGATATTGCTAAAGTGGATGTAAAGTTTGCATCAATGGTCATTGTCTATAAGATACACCATTCTAGCCAGGATAATTCTTTATATGGTACGGCCATCTATGCAACCTATGAAATGGTAAAATGAAATGCAGAATATGACTTGTACAAGCTGCTCAAAAGTTAGTTGATAGAGAATTTGAGTAAAATCAAGAAAGATAAGAAGAATACTTTCAAATATGGTAATCTGCTATTGTGTTTATTTTTCTATTTCATGGATGAGGTTTCGAGTGTTGGAAAAGTACATTGGAAAAATGATGAGCCTATAGTTGTTCAGATAAAGAACATGTTGTTTGGGATTGGTGATCGTCAGGTCAGAAATACTACCATCTCAAGGTACTTCAAAAATTTCTAGAATATGATGCATGACAGGGAAAGAATTCCCACTTCAATTATAGAATCGCACAAAGATACTATCTACTTCATGGTGGATATTGATCAATGTCATATGGAAGTTTTTGATCCCAGAAGAATATGGATCATGCCTATAGGATACGAAGTATAGGAGAACATCTTGAAGATGTATGCAAAACAATTATTGAGTTCACCTTTGGATCAAGGAGAAGAGAGGTTTGGAAATTATGCAGAGAAAAGTATGTAGGTTCATGAGGAACTAAAAAAACCGGTGATAGTCAGAAGAGTAAGGAAAGAGGTAGAATTTTTTGTAGAAAATATGGGCATACTTGTAGAGAAATTGAAAGAAGTGAGAAGGAAGAGAAAGAGGCTTAAGTAGAGAAAGAAAAAATAGAGTCTGCTAGTATGGGAGCATCTTTAGCCCGGACTAGATTTACAAGGAGTTCTCCATCCTTATCCACTCCTACAGCAAAGCTAGATCAAGGCAAGCCTTCCAGTAAAAGGAAGAAGAATAAAAGCACAAGAACATATGAGCCTATTTAAAAAGATGAGGAAACAAAATCAAAAGAAGTTTTGAGAGAAATGAAGGCTACCGAAACTCAAGCTATCAAGTTAAACAAGAGAAAATATTTTGGAAAAGAAGGACAAAGTTGATAAACCTAGTATGTCAGTTGAGGAAGTTGAGAACATTGTTGTCAAGGATGGTAATCTTAAGCCCCTCTATGAATTGTATGAAACTTTTGATAAATCAGGTCAAAGAATTCTTGAAGAAGCCACGATAAAACATATGAAAATTTTCAATAAAGTTCTTGTTGAGATTATGTCTGGCTTACCAAATATTTTGTATGATATTTTGGAGTTGAGAAGATTAAGTGCTAGAACAGAAGAAGAGAATCTAAGGAAGAGAATTCTTGCAGATTTATGTCTAGAAATGTCAATTAAGGAGATGAATTCACTCCTTGAAAGAGCTAAAAAGGAATTTAAGAGCAAGGAAAGGGTGAATAAACTCATGATTGGTGAAACTGCTGCTATTGTTGGTGAAACCAAGGAGATTCTAGAAGTGTTTCTATCAAATAATAAGATTAATGTTGAGGAAATGAATACTAAAAATATTTTGAAAAATGAGAAAGTGAATGTAGATGCTAAGGATTTTCACATTCCTCCTAATGTGGAAAATATAGAGACACATATGGAAACTAAAGTGCCTAAGGTGGTATTAGCTAAGGAGAAGGAGGTGCAAAATGAAGAGGTTGAAGAGCCCAAAGGAAATCCAAAAATAGCCTATGAAGAACCCAAGGTTGAAGAAGAAAAAAATCAAGTTAAGGAAGTCAGAGTGGAGCAAAGAGACACTACCAAGGTAGTGAAAAGATCTTTGATGGAGCAACAAGAAGATTTTGATCCTAAATTGGATGAAAGCTCAATTAATCTATCCACTTTTTCCCCAATTCAGATGATGAAGGTCGCATCAATTGCTCAAGATAAGGCCAGTGAGAATATTTTGAAGTCTCACATAGAGGATAGTGAATTGCTAAGCCTTGCATATGGAGTTCTACAGAAATTAATGCCTGCTCATGTCATGAATCCGTCTGGTTCCTCTTCCAATGAGCTAAAGAAGCTCATAAATTTTGTAAGTACTCAATTCGAGTCTCTTGAGAAATCTATTGAGGATAAAGTGCAAAAAGAGTTTAATGATAAAAGACTTAGTTGGTTGAAGGAAATGATTGCAAAGGATAAGAATCTATTAGCCACCTACATGAAGAACATTCAAGGTTCTATATCTAAAGCTGGAAAGGCCTATAAGCCTTGGTTTTTTCAAATTTTACTAAAGGTAATGAGAAAAAGGTGAAAGATATTGAAAATCAAATGCTTACCATTTCCGATACTTTTGATCCATTAGCTAGTGGTGTTTCTCAACAAGAAGGTAAAGTAACATCCTTGACAAAATAATATGCTTGAAGAATGACAATGATAGGATTTTTGGGAGAGTAAGTGAACTCAGAGGACTAATTTATCTGAAGATTGAGATAATGGTGAGTACTTTGAAGGAAGCAAAAGTTGCTATGGAAGTTAGTGACCTAGAGAACCTAGAATCTACATAAGCTCAAACTTACTTAGTGTGTGGTCACATAAAAATTTTGGAGAGTCTCAAAAAGGTTTATGATGACAATTTAAGAGTGTTGAAGCAAGACTTTGCAAATTGTTTCAAATCTTTTGTAAGTTACAAGTTCATGCTTGTACAGTTTTAGAATTTTGTTTCAGTTTCCCCAGTTTTTTCCATTGATGTCAAAGGGGGGGAAGTGTACAGTGAAAAATGTGTATTTATCTTAGAGGGAGTTGTTTTTCTTAGCCAAGATTGAAGTTTCTCTTTGAAGTTTTGAAGTGGTAGTGTAATCAATGCCAAAGGGGGAGATTTTTTGCAAGAGACACTACAATTATGCTTTGTTGTTGGAATTGATGGCAACCATAGTCGGTAATAGGATCCACATGACACCATTTTCTCACAATAGCAATTAGATTAAGGACAGTCATGAAGAATAGAGCATCTGGCAGTTTGGTGTTCATCAATTCACTTGTAGATTTCCAGTTGTTATTTTGAGTTGTGGATCTCACAAAAGGTTCATCAATGTATTTCATGTGTTATCCGTAAATTTTAGTGCTTCGTACCAAGTCATGTGTAAGTTTGGTGATCTAGTTGATAATTTTCTGTTTATCAATATTTTAGGGCCGACTCAGTTGATATAATGTCTGTGGATATTCAAGGAATGATTATTCTAAACTTTTTTGTTCACTCATCTTGATTTGGGTTTGAGCTAAGTTGTGGACAACCTTTGTGGATGCACATTGAATAATTCTTAAGATTTGAACCGACAATTGCTAATATTTTAAGTCTTATTGAAGCCGACTTGTTGCAATTAAATTTTTATTCATGGATATATATGTATGATCTATTATATCATTTTATGATGTATGTGTGGTGTGTAAATGTGTATGTAAATATCAAAAGAGTGTTAGAGTGATTTTATGCATTGTTTCACTCGTGCATAAAGATTCTGTTGTGTGAGTTAGAGAAAAGTAGAGAAAAAGTTTAGTATTAGTTTTAAGGACAAAAGATCAACAACTAAGCCTAATTGGAACTGTAATAAAGCATTTGTATACGTTATTCTTTCAATTCATTCTCTTGGATCTAATCCAAATCTATGTAAGGTAGTGTTCCTTCCTATTTTGAGTAGTGAGCTCTAGGCAGTGAGCCTAAATACAAGTGCATTCCCATATTGTAAACTTATTTTTGAGTATACTCAAATTATATTGTGGATTGGCCATCCACTGTGGTTTTTCCCCTAATAGGGTTTCCACATAAAAATTCTTGTGTTATGGTGTTATGGTTATTTTCTTTCTATTTTTGCATATATCTTTTGGTTGAATGCTTAAAGTGGGTTAATAATCAGAATAATAATGTTAATTTTTACAAAACACTGATTCACTCCCCTCTCAATGTTGCTTGTTTCCAATAGCTCAAACATATAACACTAGAAACATCCCTCCCATTTCCTAACCTTATCTTTCCTAGTGCCCCTCATTTTCCTTTACAAAGTGGAAAGGAGTATGACCTTGTTGAACAACTTAAGAACACTCCTGCTAAAATATCATTATGGGGTCTTATTCAAGCATCCCCTCATTATCACAACATGATTCAAATTGCTTTACAACAATTTCCTAGCCCTTCTAATGTGAAACCGAATGACATAGCAACCATGATTCAAGAAATGAATGTTGACATTATTATCCACCAAAGTGAGCTCCCACTTTTGGAAGTGCAAAAACAAAATGACGCTTTAATGAAAATAGCTATCTATAATAGGTTGGTAATTAAAAGAACCCTCTTTGACAATGGCTTCGCCCTTAATGTGTGTAGTGTGACCCTTTTGGATAGACTTGTAGTGTATAAATAAATAAATCAACCTGACTCTTTATATATTAAGGGATTTGACAATGTAGGAAAACAACCACTTGGTGTGATCACTTTGCCTATTACAGTTGGAAAGGACACATTAGAAACACCAATCCATGTTATGCCTCATGATATTTCATACAACCTTCTTTTATGTAGACCGTGGATTCATGCAATGAATGGAGTGCCTTCTACACTTAATCATGTAATGAAGTATATCTACAACAACAAAGTGTACACACTCAAAGATGACCTTGAACCAAACAGTTGTTTAAAATTTGAGAAAATAAGGAGAATCCTTTGAAAACGTTTATACCAACTACACAAGTGGACCTCGTGCAAGATAAATAAATACATATTAAGAAAGTGATGAAGCTATTGGAAGATGATTAGGTTTCCTTAGACTTCACACCAACATTCATAGGAAACTATGAGATCATAAACAAAGACTCTTGTTACCTAATTTTTCTTTTAGCTCAATCAGGTAGAGCTAGGACAACAATGATGATGAAAAGAGGAAAAATACACATAAATTTCTACTAAATTTCTCATCATTACACAAAAGAAATGATATCAAATGAGTTTCATTTTTGTTATGCGAATGTTTTTATAAGAAATAAGATTACACAACTTTGCATAAAATTGTTGTATTTTATTCATTTTACAAAAGTATAGTGCCCCACACAAGTCATGGGAATGACTAATCAAATGCAACATATAAAATAAAATATACATCTAAAGAAATAAAGAACATATGAAAAGAAGATGAATCTGTCATTGCCTGAATGACAAATCCCAAGGTTGGTTAGATGAATCTTAAGCCTCATCTCCCTTCATTAGTTGCTTCAGAAGTTACCTACAAGAGATGAAACAGTTGGTTAGAGCTCAGGATGAAAACTATCCTCATATGCAATATCATCAGATATATAACCTATTCTCATGAAGCATTAAATTAAGTATGCAGATTTCAAAAAAGATACAAGAGTAGAAAATTCAAAGCATCATAGGAATCTTTTTCCTTCATTAGTTTGCTAACTTGTTTGTTCACTGTGTAGGTATAGGTACATTTCCCATTGAAAAAACACTTGGTTCAACATCACAACATGTGGAGGAAAATGGGCTCCCACAAGGGTTGAGCCCAAGATGCTTCCCTCTTAGTTTTAAAAAGGGACATGAGGTGTTTTCATCAATGAAAGTGACTTAAAGTCACAACAATCATTACAAGCATAGCCATAGATAAGGAAAGTCACTGTTTATAGTAGAGGCATCTATGAACATGTTGAAAGGGGTCTCAAAGGATAAAAGAAAAACATATCAAAGTACTCAAAAGGCATCTGATGAGATATATTCCAATACAATGCAAGTTTACCTTGTACAATGTAGGAATAGCATGCTATGCAAAGGATAAGCTATCACATACAAAGAGGAAAACTCTATATTCATTCACCTTGTAAAGTACAATATGCAACCTAAAGCATGCCAATGTATCATGTATTGAGATAACAACAAGAGAATATTCTAGCATAGCTAGGTGCAATGTTAAAAAAAGACAACATATTTCTCCAAGAGAATACATAGTCATCATTAAGTAGGAGGCGGTAGTGAACATGAATAGAGATATCATACAATCATATGCCAAGTGTGATATAGGGGAGCCAATACACCTGTAGTTAGAGACCCTCAGGTATATGGTTGAGGATAGTAGCATGAAGTCATAGTGCCCTGTCACAGGTGGTAGATCAATCTCAACAATAGCATTTTCAACTTGTGTTGAACAGTTAATGAAATGATAGTGGGCATCAATGAAATACACAACATTCATAATGAACATCAAACAAGGAATGATGAGCTATATGTGGTGAATTTATAAAATATTATGGAATAAGTATTTCTCGTTTTTGGTGTTCATTCACAACCATAGTCTTCATGCAATTTTGCAGATTTTGATGAGCTAATTACTGCTATAAAATGGAGATAGTTTGGCTTGAACATTGTCATGAATTGAAGAAGGATAATATCCAAAAACACACATGGAGCACCATCTATTCTCCAAAATTGCAAGACATTTGGATAATCCATGATAGTTTATTAAAGGCCATAGGTTCATGAGTGAATCTAAAAATTTTCAAGGTGGAAAGACGGAGAAGCATACATGAAATGAACAATAAAGCCATAGAAAATATAGTGAAAAAACCCAGATTGTTCATGGGACGAGAACAAAAAGAGAAAAATAAAAAATACTCATCATGGCCTAGGGTTTCATCGGCCTAGGGTTCCAAAGCCCTAAATCATTTGCAAAAATGAAAGCTATAATAAAGCTTGTGAATGTTCTCAAAATTCAAGAGCAAGACATAGAGATTTTTCTCATCTATTTTTTTTAGAAGACATGGAGAAGCCACAACCTGTATTTAAGGTTAAAACCCTTGAGATTTGCATAAAAGGAAAAAATCGTGATTATTTTTCCATAAAATAGAGAGAAAGGAGTCATGACATGCAAATAGAGATAAACCCTTGACACTTCCAAAAATATTGAAGAAAAACACAAAAAAATTATCATTTTTTTTCATGAAATGGAAATTTTCTTCATTTTTCCATTACAATAGAGCAAGTAAACATGATTTCTTTCATACTGAAAATTTGAGCAAAGGAGAGTATACAAAAAAAAATTATTTTCATCATTTTTTGTAGAAAGATAAGTAGATTTTTCCTTTTCTTTCACAATTAAAGGAAAAAAAGTGGTTTTTCTACAAGATAAATCCATACCACGTGCGGATTCCACCATAGAAAGCTCTAGAAAACTCCATAAAATCTCTAGTTAAAACCCTAAGTGATGGCCTCAATAGAGCAGAAGAAATGAAAGTTTCAAAGTGAAAGTGAAATGCATTTGAGCCACAGTTTTGTTTAGGGTTTCTTTTTTCCCTATTTGGTCAGCCCCTCTATGGGGTATTTTTTACTTTAATTTTAAAAAAATTGCATAAAACTAATACCCTTTACCAAGGTTTAGGTTCCCTTTTGTGTTTCCTTGCATGCGTATCAAACAAAATCATTATCCCTTGCATTTTTCTGCATAATTTTGAGGCAAAGTTTAAAATGTAAACATTATTAAAGAAATCAATTATAAATTTCTTTAATAGATGGTATGCAAATGCAGAGAATAGGAAAATCCACAACATGTGTTAAAGTAATTCTTAATCTATTACTTTAATATTTATTTAGATTGATTACCTTCATCTCTAGATCATGAAAATACTAAAGGAGAGTGAAACTAGAGTGTTTGGTCCTTATTTTCAGTCAATTCAGGTGATTTTGAAGTCCACTTGGGTCAAACTAATTGTGACAGTAAGTTTGAGGTTGTTTTAGCTCAAGTTACTTTAGTTTTGACCCCTCATTTTGGGGGTTTTCATTTTTTCTTGTGGGAGACATATTTGGAGATATTTTTGAGTTGATTTGACTTCAATTAACTCAATGTGACTCTTTGGAGTCCATTTTGCAAATAGGAGGAAAAGACTTAGTTTTTTTTCTCAGTTCTTGCTTCCTACTCTCTTGTTCTTGGAAGAGAGTTAGAAAGTTTTGTAGCTCATATTCGAGTTTTATTTAGCAATTCTCAGCATTATATTTTAGTTTTGTAGAAGGATTCCTTTTTGGCCTTTCAATAAAAATCAAGTGTTTGCCTTCCCATTTTTTTAGGTTTCATCTTTTATGTTTGATTTGATAAAAATTTATTGTGTTTAAATCTAAAAACCTCTATTTTTTTTATATCATTCACAGGTGTATATACACAATTCAATTCAATTTCACATGCCATACATTGTGCAAATGATTTGTTATATCATTCTAGTTGTGAAAAGCATTATTTTTCCTTCATAGAGGGTAAATTTATCAAGCCTTTGTGTGAATCATTTATGTGGTTTAGTTGTTCAAATTGAGTTATGCAAATAGGAACATTGAAAGGTCCTTGTGAATTAGATTTCATATTCATTATCATTTAGGTGAATCACCATGTTACTAGTTTCAGTTTTTAACATTCATTTTAGTCCTTCTATCCCTTTTCCTACATAAGTCATTAGTTTTATAGAAAAAAATAAAAAGGTGAACCAACCCATAATCTAAAGATTCACCTTCATTATGAGGAACCCACAAGCTTGAAGATGTTTCCATGTTACACAGGATTGTTGAGCTTTCCATCTTTGCATTCAGGTGCAATCCTATGTGTTAGCAGTTTTTGGCAAACTCGGTTAGACTATGAACTAATTTACAGTCCACATCAAGATCCTTATTGTTTTTGTTTTGGTATGAACAACAATGTTTTTAGTCTTTTTGACATAGGAAATTATACCTCAAGACTTCATTCAAATGTATTAGTGCAGATCTAGTAGCAAACAACACATGAGAAGCATTCAAACAAGGGGAATTTTTGCTCCTTTTGAATACTTACATATATCTTCACCAAGAAGAAGAGGAAGAACAGTTAAAAGAACACCTAATCCATCTCCAAGGACTCAATCTACACCTCCTAGTTTTAGATCAGAATCATTAATTTCATCACCTAGGAGAAGATGGATACTAGCAAGAAGGCATCCAAGCACACATTCTACTTCTCCTAATTATAGATTGTCAATTTCAGCTTTGAATAACCCAGTAAGAAAGGTTGAGATCTAACAAAAAAATTAGATACCTGGTGAAAAATATAGAATAATTAGGTCTGAGATCTTAGAAGAGGATGGAACCAGCTTTCTAATTGCCACTTGAATCGTGAAAAATGGATAAGTGAGGCAAAAGATATGCCCTCTGGAGTGAAAACAACTTTTGACTTAAGAGGCTGAAAAAAGCATCAAAAATTCAAAACCAAAAAAATCACACCTACACCACTGGATAGAGCGTTGAACCAGCTTTCCAACAATATCTCGTTTTCTTGATTTCAACACCGTATGCCCAAGTTACGCCAAAAAGAAAAAAAGGCCTATAAAAAGGAACTTTGAAGGCTAAATAGGGACAAAAAATAAGCACCTAAGGGTTGGCTCTTAGTCCTCCACATGATCATCCACTGCAAGGGGCTAAAATAAAATCCATTGGTGGTAACTGCTAGTGGCTAGCAAAGCTAGTCACATGCGGAAATCTCCAGCACTAGCGATCGCAGATATGTTCATGCGGTCTACGTGGCAGGCTCCTAGACCCCAATATGACCAAATTTGAACACAACAAATCCTACAGGGGCTAAGTCAAAGGGAGGAGTGGTGGACTAGACCGGCAGTGTCATTGCGGTGGCCATCGAGGCTACAAAATAGTGGTGGTATCCCTTTCAATGGGAGGCACTGGTTTGAAACCAGTTTTTTTTTATTTTTTATTTTTTTAAATTTTTTAGTCTCAATCTATGTGCCCTAGGGTTGTATAGCCTTAGGGAAAAAAATTTGCCTCTCCAGTCGACTATGTCAAAAATGAACAAATTTTCTATGAATATAGGGGTTTTTGGGTGTTGCGGACTCAATTGCGAGGTCTTTTTTGTAAAAAAAAAAGCCCAAAAAAAGGCTACCCCAAGATAAATAAATAAAAATTCCTGGCTTGAAACCCTTACACAAAAAAATTCATTGTAAGGAAATATCTTCAAAAGATGAACATGCAACTACAAGTATGGAGCTCTAATACCATGAAGAAGTTGAGAAACCCAACTTTGCAAACTCCAAGAATCACCTAAATGCAATAACCTATCACATGCAAAAGATATTCAAAACCAAAGAAGATGTTCTACAAGTCTCAAGCGAAAAATGCTTTAATAGAATCTAAAATTACAATGAGATCAATCCTTATGAAGAAGATCAAGAAACCCTAAAGAAAACCTAAAAGGGAAAACCCTAGTGTGCACACTTAATAGTTAATAAATAATTAATTATTAATGTTCCTAAGTTTAGCTTAAGCAAACCTAAAGTGATAAGTGATTTAATTGATTAACCAATATGATTAAATTAATTAAGTGAAATAACTTATTACTCTAACAATCTCTTCCTCCATGAACATGAAAGAAATTTTACTACAAGCATTCATTTTGTGCATATAATACAGTTCATGGTCATGCTACTAATTAATATAAGCCTTTAAATGATATAATTCAACATCTTTAGAAATGTGGTGCTCTTCCTTATGTTGGGGCACCTAATTCCTCTAATCAATACTGATTTTCACTGTAGCATGTTTCTCATCAATCATTTTGGCTCATCTTTTTCTTGCACTAAGTGGAAGGAGTTATTTAGCCTTTTCCTCATATGTCACCTGTCATTGTCTCTTTTAGCTAATTGACTATCTTTCATGTACATATAAGAGCAAGCTTGGGATGTGTACGACATGCCTTAAGTTGGCTCGCATGTGATGTACCTAGTTTTAAGGGAAACTCCTTATCTATGATATATTTTCATTTGGGAACATATGACTTGGCATAAGGCTTTCTAAATAAGCTCCCACATCTTCTTCTACTCTAAAGCAATTTTTCACAGCAATGGTGTTAGCAACTGCTTTAAAGTGGGGTCATACATCGACTCTCATGTTTCATGATGCAATTTTATTTTTTCTTGCAATGTTTCTTTTTCTTGATGGTATCATTGGGTTTTATTTCCTCCAAGAGTGTGATATTTCTTTGACTTTTCCTCTCTTGGAGACATTAGGTATGATGTTCCCTAAGAAGAAACCTTGCATGAACTAAGTAAAATCCCTTTGAATGCACCTTACATCATTTCACATTTACAACATCAGGTATATGGCCACCTTGCATAAGGGTAAACCCACAATAGTGGTTTACAATTCAAGTGAGGAAGGAAAATTTGCAAAAAATGACCCCATGAAAAAAAAATTGGTTTTTTGGGTTTGAGTAAAGCGAACCAAAAGAGGGTTCAAATGAACCCTGGTTTGAGCAAACCAATTAAATACGATATCCCACCATTCCCACTAAAAAACACAAAGAAAACATTTTTTGAAAGGGGGTTTGAATGAACTAGGGTTCAATTGAATCTTGGTTCAAGCAAACCCCTAGGGGTTCCCTCAAACCTCCCCTGGTTCACCTGAACCCCCCTTTTCCCACCTTCTCACCCTCAGGCACAAAAAAAGTCCAGAATTTTGCACTCTGAAGCTTGGATTAAGGATGAAAATGGAGGAGACTTCACAAACCCAACTGGATGACGGTAGTCCTCAGAACGAGCTATCTAATGGATATAATTTTAATATGTTTTGGTTTTATTATGTATTTGTTTTTTTAGTTTTATTAAACATAGGTTTTTACCCAAAAATCAAGCTCTATATTATGCACATGTTGAAAAATAGCAGACTATAAAAAAAAATGAAAACTATGAGTGCACCAGATATTGATGTCCTTGATCCAACAAAAAAAAAAAAGAATTTTGATATATACAAAAAAAGTTATGCATTATATGGTTTTTCCTATGTCTAAATTGTAATTGGTTTGACTTTGAAACTTGATTAAGGGAAAAATATTCAATAAAACACTATCTAACCAATTGGAAGCACTAGATATTGTAGTTACAAATCTAAATTCAAAAAAAATAGAATTTTATCCTTCATGGAACAAAAATTTATGCGTTATATGGTGAGCCTCACTCCTTAAAAATGTTGTTTACTGAAAAAAAATAGTTTTTGAAGGAGATAGAAAAAGAAGGGCAATCTGATTCCAAAAATTTAAAATATATATATTTAGAATCTATAGACAAAATGTGAAAAATCACTAGTTTGCATCATCTTCAAATTTTTCATGGTTTAGCCATTATAGGTGCCCAAAAGTGAAGATTTAGTTAGAAATAATTATTTCAATGTCTAGTTTGGCCAAAAATTGTAAACCAGTTTTGTAGGATCACCCATAACACACTATGCTTGCTTGTGGATCCATCCTATTTTTTTATGGGTGTCAAGCATATGAAGCTTTACTCGCCTCATGGACCCCGAAGTTCATTTTTTTTTGGAGCCTTGTAAAATTTATCAGGAGGTATAGATTAGGTATGGTTAACATATGATGAGAAGCCTAAATGTGGGCATGACTTTCTCATTATACAGTGAGAAGCCAATATAGAGGCATGACTTTCTCACTAAGCCACCCTTTTTTGATACTTACCCAACATACAGCCTAAAGTTTTGTTGCCTCCGAGTGAGCATGCATTTTTGGACAAACAAATTAGATTTGATCTAGAAGATGCGAGATAAACAATCGAGGCTTGATCCACCTCTTTTATAATTTTTCTTGTTTTATTTTTCTTTCTTTGAAATTGTATGTGTATCCTGATGTTGCATATCAAAGACCTTGTGTGTTTCCCTTTGTGCTTGCGTTAGTTTTCCATAGCATGATCCTAGGGGCTTGCGCAACCTTCTTGGTCATTGTCATCCTATCTTGCTAGCATTGGTAAACTTGGACCCCTCTTGAATGTCTACTTTAGTTTGAGTTTGAAGCAAGTTCCTCCTCTCATTAAAGTGGGGGCTAAATGTGGACCTCAAAAAAGTATCCCTTTTCCTTGCTTGATTTTGGAATGGTTAACATTAAAATGGACCTAATGCTACCTTGATCTAGTTTTTTAATGCATTTTACACATCCACATTGAATTTAGGTCCCTTTTAAGCTAAATAGACCTAATTTTTCCTTAATTTAATGTTTTAAAGTGTATTTATTTGCACCTTCACATTAAGTTTTGGGCCCTCTTGCATTTATGATCTTCATATTATCATTAATAGGCCCCTGAGACCCTATATTATGCATCTCAAGTTATGTTTTAACTAAAAACCTAACATAGACATCAAATATACTTAATTTCATAACTCCACGGCATTTCCTCTATCCAAAAAGGCCTTGTGGGACCCATACAACACCTTAGGTGTATGAGTCTCACCCAGTTTGGACCTAGTGGAGGAGCACCTACACCATATTGTCAAACTTTGATTATTTGATGTTGATTATTTGATGAGTCTAGGGAATTTTGGGGGTTTGAGTCATTTCATAGTAAATAAGGTCTAAAAATACTATCCATTATGTAATTTTGGGACTTGTAGGTCATTAGTGTCAATTTAGGGGGAAATTGCAAAAAAAAAACCAAACATGTTGTTAGGAAAAAGTAATAAAATGCAATATTAGAGAATATGAATGGTTAAGGGAATTTGAATGGAAACTGTGTATGTTTGGAAGTTATGTTTTGGAGGGAAAATTTCATAAAATCCTCTTCATGGCTTGGACAGTAGTTGTTGAAGGATTATACTCAGAATTCCAATAATAAACACAACATTTTATCTATAATTTCCTATGTTTCTTGATCTATTCTTACACTATACAAACCATACAGATTCTAAGATGATTTGAATCTTTTTTTATTGTGTATATATATGAATTTTCTTTCATTTGAACTTATTTTGAAATTCTAACACTCAGATTTGGGAAAGTTTTCAATATTTTTTGCTATGGCAACCTGTACACATAGATTTGGAGGTCTGATTTTCTTTTAAAGCTATAAATGTCAATCCACTTGCTATCCTGATCTGTTACTTGGTGGATTTAATTTTTTTATGGTAGGATAGGTGTAAAAATGTTTTAGGAATAAAGTAAAGCAAGTGGTTTGGTCTGGAATGATACCCTAGGCTCAAATAATGCATTTTTCTCATGTGAAATGAAGGTTCCAAGAGGGTGTTTTGTTGGAATAGTGAAGGAACTGGTCTTGTGATGGATTAGTGACCATTTTCAAGGTATATTAAAGGTGTTTTATTCTTCTTTTTTCTGAGAAGCCCGAGTTCTATGATATTCAATAAACCCTAGGTGTTTTTGCTTGAAATGGAGGGTTTCATGGAACAGCGATAAGATGGTCTTGAAATAGGGAAATAATTATGGAAATTGTGGTTTTAGAACACAATTAAAGTCTTTCAATAGAGTCTTTTTGAAATTGAAGTGTTTAGGAGGGTCCTCCTTTGGAAAACAAGGCTAATTTAATAGCCTCAAAATAGGGTTGGTTAATGAAACTTTATGTTGTTGCAAGGAAACCAATAGAAAAATTTTGGGATGATGATCAGGGGTCTGAGAGAAGTCTTAAATGATGTTTTTGGACCTTGGTACAACCTTCTCTAAATTATTTTGTGTAGAGTTGGATTTTGAAGGGTTACAAGCCTCTTGGGGGTGATTTGGAAAAGTTGGGTGTTTTGTGATTTAAAGGTTGACTTCATTGTTTGAGTCAAGTTATTTGGTGTTGTATAGTGAGTTTCTTCGCCTTGTATTGTATCAATACCTATATGCCACAAGTGGCGTATGAGTCCCATTTGGCCCCATTTTAGGGTTTTGAATGGGAAATTGAGGTTTTAAGTTCAAATTTCATGAATTTCAACCTTTGGGATGTCATAAATAGTAAATTAGATAGATTTCCTATATGAACAACATCTCAAACCATTATTTACTGAATCATTCATGATATCATCTTTAGCTATCAAGATTTAAGCATCCCAAGACTTCACAAGAGTGTCAAGAGAGTATTAAAGATCACTTCTATGGGATTCAATTGAAAAATGATCCATCATTTGTTGCAATAATTCAAGTTCCAACATCATATCAAAGTCATTAAGCATCAAGCATGTTGTTGAGCTAGTGTTGTGATGTAGCATTGAATATCCATTTACAAGCATTGTTTTATATCAAAGTTCAAAATCAAGATCTACATTCTACATGGCCACTTTGTGTTAGATTGTTGATTTACATCTCAAGACATCATTCAAGGTATCATTGTTCATATTTCATATTTTATGTTTCATGTTCATATTTTTGTTGTCAATTAGGATTTCACCCTAGCTAAGATTTGACATAACTACCCTATTGAAACATGGATACGTTCTCAAGATGTGGGTAACTCATGCTGAGAATGAATCTCCAGAGATGGCTAGTTCCCCTGGAAGATCACCTAAAATAAAATAAAAAATTCTAGGAAAAGAGTTTAGAAAGATAACTTGAAATGAAAATCCTAAACCTAAGGGGTGATGCACCAAAATTTTAACTTAATTTAATAATTTGACTCAGAAATAGTTCTCAAACCACTAACTTTCACAACCTCGCATGAATATACAACACAAAATTGATTTGCATGAAGGTTTAAAATCAAACACAATGTGGAACCTATATCATATGAAATTTTTGCACCCACTATTGCAATAATAGGACATAAAAATGATTCAAAAGTTGGAATCACAATGACAACATCAAAATATTACTGCAAAATGAGATAAAAATTGAGATAGGAATGCTCTGTTGTTTTTTATTGAACTAAAAGAGTATGAAAATATGAGAATCTAAGTACAAATATCAAGCTTACAAAGCTCTTTGAATGTGAACAAGAGAGTAAGAATGAAAATATGAACTGATCTCCAACTTATATCTCCAAAATGCCTCCAAGAGTGACAATGGAAAAATATGAGCAAAAATCTCTCCAAAATAGTAAATTCAAATCCCTTTTCAAACTCAAAATAAAAGCCTCAAAAATAGTGCCCAAACTGCCTCCAGACTGAATGAAAAATGTGGAAATTTTCTATCCGAAGGAGGTCAACCCATAAAAGACTCAAAAATTCACCAGAACTAATTGAAAACTGAAATAGAAACTTCATTTTGCCTGTTTTTCCTATTCTGCACAAAATGACTCAAACTGAAATGGGAAAGTTCCTAAGATGACTCAATGCAATTGTTCTAATTTCACTACATTTAAAATAACAAGTACTAAGACAATTTATAGAATATTTCCTTAATAATATTTTTCAACTTCTACAAAAATACAAGGAAAAAAATAGCATATATGTTTTTTTATTGCAATTTTTCCAAGCATTGAACCTTCAAGGCATATGGGTTTTTGATTTTCTAATAAAAATCTAAAAAATGGACTAGGCATCAAATCACTTGATTTTATCCAAAAATAATAAAAGAAACCTAAGGCACAAAGCCTAGGTATAGCATATATGCAAAGGAAAAACAATAAAATACCACAAAGGTATTAGTAGAGGAATAATTTTTTTAAATAAAAGTGGAAAAGATGCTAAGGCCAAATTAGGGAAAAATAAAACCCAAAGACAAAACCATTCGAGCCCTAATATTCCGCATCATTTGCATCTTTGATTTTCTTGGAGGACCTCTCTGCACACCACAACCATGAGATTAGGATTTGAGCTTGAATCTCTCTATTTTCAATTGTTTACATGTTGAACCTTCTTAGGAAATCAATGGTGAGTATCTCTCTCTATCAAATATGTAAAAATCCCTTCATTGTCTTCATTTTGAATGCTTTATCAGGCCTTTTAGCCGTGATCACCATTGGATTTCTAATGCATTTTTCTTGCTTCATTTTGTCAATAATTTCACTCATTTTGCAACCGCCATGGAAGAACTTCTAAAGTTTTTATACTGTGGAAATGTATTTCTCCATAGTAAACAATGTGTAAGCTCTTTTCCAATATTTGATTTTTCATTCTTCCTATTTTAGTCAACAAGAATGCTCAACTCAAGCTCAATTTATGTAAAAATGATGAAAATTTTTATGTTTTTTGTGTAAATCTTGATGGGTTCTTCTATTGATGCAAAAATTTAAAAATTTTGCACTCTGAACTCATTATTTCAACCATTTTATAAGGGCTTTCTATGTTTAAAGTCATGACCTGTCTATTCCTAGGTGATACAAAACCCTCTTGATTCGGCCCTTGTAAAACATCTTTTACTCTTCTATAGATGTGGCATCTCCATCTTTTGGATACCTTTTTTTTTCTACAAAAGCTCAAGGGTTTCACTACCTCCTATATGTTTGCAAAATACTCTATGTAGAATTTTTTAATGGCTTTTGCTTCACAAAAAAACCCTCCAGGTTGTGGCTAAGATGATGAAATATGATCACTATACTCTTTTTGTTGTAAGAACAACTAGGGTTTTGAAAACCCACAATTTGTATGAGATTCTTCTTTAGATTTGAAGCATGCTGAGATTTTCCATTTCACTGTATTTTTGGGTTGAGGGTTTGCAAAATCTAGGTGTTTTACCATTATAGAGCTCTATGGATTGTTCATTTTCCTAAAAGGCATAAAATCACTTTATTTCTCTCTCCATTCTGGGTTCGTTCTTTCCATGACTTGCTTCAAGGGTCTCTCTTTAATTACAAGTCAAACCTTTAAAGGACTGTTATGTAAACATGAAACAAGAGTCTTATCATAGCTCTTTGATATGTGTACACACAGTCCACTTATCACTTACTTGCTAGAAGAGTATTTTTTTATCACCATACAAGCACTTACACAATGCAATAAAGGTAACTATGTCAACAATCCATTCATTATACTAAATATTATTTTAGAATACTTTCATTTGGAAAGCACGATGCATAAACAGATGTAATGAGAGATTCACCACTATTTGTTGTAGTTTGTTCTACATTTTGAGCATTTATATAGAGCACTACCTCCTATCATTACCTTGACTCTTTAGATGTATATATGGACCACATATGATAAAGACAACAAGAAATGGTATAAACTCATGATGAAAACACCATTAAGTAAAGCTAAACAATGAAAAGTATAGAGCCTTTACTTACAAACAGAATTCTCTAAATGGGAAAATGATGCATTTTTATTCTATTCTACATACTTCTTAAGCATTCAAATAAGCTATTATTCATTTGTGATTTTCACTTCTTTACTCTTGGATTGATTGTCATTAATGATCAATGTGCCTTTAACTCCTAAAGCCACTTATGAATTACTCCTTCAACTAAATGCTTTGATTTGACCAATATGAATGTGCATTTCCTATCTCATACCCCTTTTGAAGCTTAGGGGCAACATATTGGGCTCAACCCTTGTGGGAGCCCATTTTTCACCACATGCTATATGTCTTCATAAATGAATCAACAACATGATTTCACCTATACCTACACAGTGAACAAACATGTTAGATAAAAAAAAATAGTGAAGCTTAATGCTCCTGTGATGTTTTATTTTCAAGATTAAGAGGTTGGATTGAGGAATTAAGGGTTTTATCCTGCCTAAAACTTGGAATCTCAACTTTAGGAATACTAAGAGGCTCACTTTGTCTAAAAATTGGAAATTTATACTTACAAACCTCCTATTGAGTAGGTTGATTTGGAACTGTAGGAGCTACTTGGACTTTGTGACTTTGTGTTTGAGAAAACATGAGCTTCATCTGCTCCTCTTTTGCAGTTTTATCTCTTTCAAGGTTCTCCTTGAATTGTATCCTTTATGTCTCCAACCCTTTCTCATGGAGATAGGCTTGATAATCCATCTCTTCCTGTTGCTAATTATACTCATGTTTCCTCTTGATCTCCTCTACTTGCTTTGTGAATTCAAGCATAAAGTCAAGCAACATACCCTTTATGCTTTCAATCTCCTCCTTTTCACACTCTTGGAGCTAGTTTTGAGTATATGAAAGTTGATATGGAGGTTGAGTAGAGGTGGGTATGTGGTAAGCATCCTGAGTATTTGGACTAAAACCAACATTACAAATACTTGGATATGGTTGATAAGGAACCCTATAGATAGTATTTTCATAGTATGGTGGTGGATATTCATAGTGACTATGAAAATTTGACATTTTTACTCATATAAAAGCTAGAAAATGGAGTTAATAGATTATTTTTGTAACATACCAACACTAGATTTGCATGCAAAATCAAAGAATCGAGTCACCAAGTATAATCTTCTAGCCTCAAAAATCTAAAATACTATTGCTTATACCAAAAACAACAGCTTAAAACTTTGGAATATTTCTCTGAAACAAACTTTTAGGGTCCCACCGAGTGTGCCAAAAACTATTGTCAATCAAGAATTGCACCCTAGCTAAGATTTGACTTAACTACCCTATTGAAACATGGAAACATTCTCAAGTTGTGGGTAACTCATGATGAGAATGAATCTCCAAAGAGGGTTGGTTACCCTAGCAGACCACCTAAACTACAAACTTTTCTAGGAAAAGGTTTTAGAAAGATAACTTGAAATGAAAATCCTAAACCTAAAGGGTGATGCACCAAAATTTTAACTTATTTTAATAATTCCACTCACAAACAGTTCTCAAAACACTAACTTTGACAACCTCACATGAACATAAAACACAATTGATTTGCATGAAGGTTTAAAATCAAACAAAACATGCAACCTGTATCATATGAACTTTATGCATCCACAATTGCAATAAAAGGACATAAAAAGGATTCAAAAGTTGGAATCACAATGACAACATCAAGTTATTACTGCAAAATGAGACAAAAATTATTGAGATAGGAATGTTGTGCTATTTTTTATTGAACTAAAGGAGTATGAAAATATGAGAATTTAAATACAAATATCAAGCTTGCAAATCTCTCTATATGTAAACAAGAGAGTGAGAAGAAAATATGAACTTAGGAAAACTAAGTTTTTCTCTAACTTATATCTCCAAAATTCCTCCAAGAGTGAGAATGGAAAAATTTGAGCAAAAATCTCTCCAAAATAGTAAATTCAAAGCCCTTTTCGAACTTAAAATAAAAGCCTCAAAAATAGTGCCCAAACCGCCTCTAGACTAAATGACAAATGTGGAAATTTTCTATCCCAAGGAGGTCGACCTAGAAAAGACTCAAAAAATCACCATAACTAATTGAAAACTAACACAAAAACTTCAATTTGCCTATTTTTTCCTATTCTGTACAAAAGGACTCAAACTAAAATGGGAAAGTTCCTAAGATGACTCAATCCATTTCTTCTCATTTCACTGCATTTAAAATAACAAATACTAAGATAATTTATAGAATATTTCCTTAATACTATTTTACAACTTCTGTAGTTTCACATTTCGAAAAGGAAAGAGGGACTTAGACTTGATTTTCTACAAAAATACAAGGAAAAAATAGCATATATGTTTTTTAATTGCAATTTTTCCAAGCATTGAACCTTCAAGGCATATGGGTTTTTGATTTTCTAATAATGACTAGGCATCAAATCACTTTATTTTATCCAAAAATCATAAAAGAAACCTAAGGCACAAAGCCTAGGTATAACATTTATGTAAAGGAAAAACAATAAAACACCACGAAGGTATTAGTAGAGGCATAAATTTTTTAAATCAAAGTGGAAAAAATGCTAAGGCTAAATTAGGGTAAAAGAAAACCCTAAGACAAAACCATTTGAGCCCTAACCTAAATCGCATCATTTCCATCTTTGATTTTCTTGGAGGACCTCTCTATACACCACAGCCATGAGATTAGGGTTCAAGCTCGAATCTCTCCATTTTTAGTCGTTTTCATGTAGAACCTTCTCATGAAATCAATGGTGAGTATCTCGCTTTGTCGAATATGTAAAAATCCCTTCATTTTCTTCATTTTGAATGCTTTATCAAGCCTTCTAGCTACGGCCACCATTGGATTTCTGATGCATTTTTCTTGCTTCATTTTGTCAATACTTTCCCTCATTTTGAGGCCGCCATGGAAGAACATTTTAAGTTTTTATACTGTGGGATTTGAATGTATTTATCCATAGCAAACAATGGGTAAGATCTTCATTCAATCAACAAGAATGCTCAACTGTAGCTCAATGGATGCAAAACTGATGAAAACGTTTAAGTTTTTTGTGCAAATCTTGACGAGGTTCTTCTATTTTTGCAAAAATGTAAAACTTTTTCACTCTTAAATCATTATTTCCACCATTTTATAAGGGATTTTTTTGTTTAAAGTTGTGGCCTTTCTATTCCTAGGTGGTAAAAAACCCTCTTGATTTAGCCCCTGTAAGACATCTTTTACACTTCTATAGTTGTGACATCTCCATCTTTTAGGTACTTCTTTTTTTCTACAAAAGCTTAAGGGTTTCACTACCTCCTACATGTTTGCAAAATACTTTATTTACAATTTTTTTATGGGTTTGGCTTCATAAACAAACCCTCCATGCCATGGCTAAGATGATGAAATCTGATCACTATACTCTTTTTGTTCTAAGCACGGCTAGGGTTTTGAAAACCC
Source organism: Sequoia sempervirens (assembly GCA_007258455.2). NCBI lineage: Eukaryota > Viridiplantae > Streptophyta > Pinopsida > Cupressales > Cupressaceae > Sequoia > Sequoia sempervirens. Next base: position 87,128,823 of record VDFB02179234.1, read on the forward strand.
ACGATCTATATGAGAGCCTTCTTTAGATTTGAAACATGCTAAGATTTTCCATTTCACTGTATTGCTGGGCAGAGGGTTTCCAAAATCTAGGTGTATTACCATTATAGAGCTCCATGGCTTGTTCATTTTCCTAAAAGGCATAAAAGCACTTTATTTCTCTCCATTTTGAGTTTGTTCTTTCCATGACTTGATTCAAGGGTCTCTCTTTACTTTCAAGACAAATATTTGAAGGTTTGTTATGTAAACATGAAAGAAGACCCTTGAAACCCATGGCTTCTTGCTTTGTATTCTCTTCATTTGGTATTGAAATATTTTAGTCTTCTGCCCTCTCTATATTTCTATTTAATGAAGAAACAAAAAGAGGATCCTCTCTTGTGTGATATTATTATCATAGCTCTATGATATGTGTACACACAATCACTTATCATTTACTTGCTAGCAGATTCTTTTGTTATCACCATACAAGCACTTACACACAAATGAATGCAATGAAGGGAACTGTGTCAACAATCCATTCATTGTACTAAACATTATTTTAGAATTCTTGCATTTGGAAAGCATGGTGCATCAATAGATGTAATGAGAGCTTCACCATTGTTTGTTGTAGTTTTTTCTACATTTTGAGCATTTATATAGAGCACTGCCTCCTATCATTACCTTGACTCTTTAGATATATATATGCACCAAATATGATAAATACAACAAGAAATGGTATAAACTCATGATGAAAACACCATTAAGCAAATCTAAACAATGACAAGTATAGAGCCTTTGCTTACAAACAAAATTCTTTAAATGGGAAAGTGATGCATGTTTATTTTGTTTTGCGTACCTTTTATGCATTCAAATAAGATATTGTTCATTTGTGATTTTTAATTCATTACACTCTTGGATTGATTGTCATGAATAATCAATGTTCCTTTGACTCCTAAAGCCACTTATTAATTACTCCTTCAGCTGAAATGATTTGATTTGAGCAATATGAATGTGTCTTCCCTATGTCATTCCCCTTTTGAAACTTAGGGGCAGCATGTTGGGCTCAACACTTGTGGGAGCCCATTTTTTCACCACATGCTATGATGTCTTCATAAATGAATCAACAACATGATTTCACCTATACTTGCACATTGAACAAACATGTTAGATAAAAAAAATAGTGGAACTTAATGCTCCTATCATGTTTTATTTTGCAGGCTCTCTTGCATACATATGATATTTGTCAATCTAATGCATCATAAACATGTGCTATATTTTTTGTGATGGGGCATATGATGAGACTCATATCTATAAATTTAATAATCTTTCTCAATCATTTGTAGTTTCACTTGAAGACTAGGAGCAAGGAGGGGCAGGAAACAACGAAAACCAACATGAAACCACCATAGGAAATGATGGATATGTTTCCTTTCATATGTCTTTCTATTATTTAATCTTCATATGTATAGCATGTCTTTCATGTTGCATCTGTTCAACTACTCCCATGGCTTGTGTGGGACATTCAGTTACTCCTTTCTTTCCAATTAATAGAGAAGCAATAGTTATTTAGTCTTGTGTATATTTATTTTGCAAAATGGATGAAACATTATAAACTTAATGCAAGTATTGCAAAATGAATGAAAGCAACTTCTTATAATTCATGTATTCTCCTTTATGCTGCAAAGAATTGAATGAAAAAAGTGAATTATTTCTTTTAGCATCCTTCTATTGTAACACATTGCATAATAAAAATGAACTCTCTTTTTTAAACTTTGATATGCAATGGTTAAGTACGGCAGAAATATGTTAGAATGTTTTCACCTTAAATGTAAATAAGCTACTTTAGCTCTACCAAATTGAGTTGTAGGTGAAAATTTGGTAACAATTTCATTGTTTCATCACAAGGTTTAATTACCTAAACAGGGTTTGACCTAGGCAAACCCCTATTTCCTAAAAATAAACAAGTTTTTCTCTCTCTACATGTGTGATTATAGATCTAGGTTTCTTGGAGATTGAAGATCCTTTGAAGATAAAGTTTCAAGGCTTAGATAATTTTTCAAGTTGTCACAAGTTTTTCATCTTCATGGAAAGTCACCTACAGGTCTAAATTCAAAGTTTTAGATCCAGAAATGAAGTGTGGAAGGAAGAGTAGAGATAGGAGTGCAAATTCAGCCCATAAGCCTCTGAAAAAGAAGAGTGGGACTGTTACACCACTTGTGGTGTATGAGTCCCAGTACAAAGCCTTTTCCAAATTTTAGGAGATTCAAACTCACCACTATCAGATTCTTGTTTCCACCCAGAAACCCTAATATGGGACTAAATTGCCTAGACTAGCATATGAGTCCCAATGGGCATCAAACACCAATATTTTAGGGTTTTGGAGCTTGTTTTGACTTCATCCTTCTTCCAAGTACACTTTTGTTTATTCTCATTTTTTAATTCTACATTTCAACTTTCCATTTCCTAGGTCATATAGTTAATTTTTGCATAATACTTTTCATGTTACATTCATTTATTGTCTTTCCAAGCCCTAGCTTGGTGGTGAACCCCCTTTTAGTCTCTAATCAAACCCTAGGACAACCTTTAGTAGATCTATATCCTTCATTCCAACCTTGGATTGAGATCTCTAGGGTTTCCTTGAGTGAAACAAGAATGTGAAGTAGGAACCCTATCTCCTCAAAGATAGAGAGCCCCCTATTTCTGATGTTTCACTTATTATCCAAAATATTTCCCTAAGGGTTGAAGTCATTACAAACTATCCCTCCACCTTTAATATGCATGTTCTTGACTTTGAAAGTTTCATATCCATGATCAAAATCATTAGCAAACCCTATCATTATCTCTATATTTTCCATTCAAACCCTATAAACCCGACTCATGCTTTTGTGTCATATATCACAATGAGTCTCTTCTATCTCACAAAGGAATGTCCTATTGGAATCCTATGTGATTTTCCTTTTGATGTAGTTATTTCCCTTACACTTTTTTTAATTGTGACTATCTGTATGGAGGATTGGCCTCATCATTGTGGTTGTTCTCTTTCACTTGACATTACACTTTCCATGTTTCATTGTCATTAGCATGGTGATCCATTTCTTTTTGAAATTTGTCATGTTGACTTGATTGTCCAAAGATTCTTTGATGAATCCTTATCATGGTCTATCTTCTTGAAATGAAAGAAAATGTGGTGGGTGGAAAAATGGGTAAATGGAAGATGTAAGCACCTACACTTTCGTATTTCATTAGGAAAAGGGGATCCCCAAAGGTAGGATTGACTTTCAACACTTAGGTGAGTCAACCCTATTGTATATGTTGGCTATTTTTTCTTATGAAAAGATGGGGTAAACATGCCTGAAATGCACTTTTGGGAGAAAAATTAAAAACACTAAATGAACTGATTATGCAATATGAAACTTGAATCATCAATTTAAAGCATAAAATAATTAGAAACAACAGACTTTCAATAGATTTGAGAAGGGTAAGCTAATGTGTACCAATCACCAAAAGTTATATTTGAGTGTCTTCTTGGGACAGATTTTCTCTAGGGTGAATGGGTCATGTGACATGGATCCAAATTTTGATTTCATAGTCCTCTACTCCTAGATTTGCACTCTTGATTCCTCTAAACCTTGTTGTTGGAAAGTCGAAAATAAATTTTGCAAGTAAGATTCTTGTTGTTGGAATAAATTTTTCAAGTAAGATTCCATGTCTTGTCAACTTTGATGACAACTTTGAAAACTTTGCAAAATTGTACTTTTGATCAATCTTCAATCCTTCTTCACCTATGTTACCCACTAAAATTTCCCTTTTTAAAAAAAAGACATGTAGTTTTTTCCTTGAACCAGAATGGTCTTCTTTTTATGCCTTTAATTCATTCATGGTTATGATCCTTGCAAATTTCATAACCTTTATCGTGTAATCTTGTGATTCTATAACTCAGTCGCTAGGTTCAGAAGTTATAGAAATACCTAACTACCCGATCCTCCTTTCACTCATCCTCACCTAACGGATTGATGTGTCAAAAGTTCTTAAATTTCTAGAACCCATGATATGCAGTTTTGTAGTTCAACTTTTGCATGATCCCATGATTTTTCAAGCACTTTCCTTGGTTTTTGAACACCGCCAACCCATTTAATTATATGTACGATATATCATGTAGCTATCTTTTTGGGAGTTATGGGATGAAAAATTGATCCCCAAACATGCTCCTCAACCAATGGTGCATTAATTAGACCTCTTAAATAGAAAGTGTAATGAAATATTGCTAAGGTGATGACATTGTATTGGAAGATTGAGGATCATCATTACCTACCGACGTAATTAAATAAGCCATTTGCGAAGTAAGTTGATGGTACTATAGAAATTTGGTTTGCTTATTGACCAATCAATTCAAGATGGTACTTCCTAGTGAGGTTAGAGAATGGGAAGATGAACCTTTCCTTATCATGTAACCTTATTTGAATTGGATAGAAGAACAATTTGATCTCTTTCTCTCTTTCATCCTAATGATGGATCATGTAGTGTGATCTGAAACGTTGATGTTAAAAAAAAAAAAATTGCACACAATCAAATCCAAAAGAACTATACAGACTTATGATATGGATTGTGGAAACTTATTATCATTAATTTGACCTCATTTTTGAACTCCATTCACTAGCCTGGAAAGAGAAAACTAGCTATGCCAAGTAAAATTAGGTGATCCTCATTTTAGAAAAAGAAGAACATGTTGAATTTCACAATTTACTCATGGAGATGCAGTTAGAATTGTTCAAGATTTTAGCTCCTTCGGTGGTTTAGTGGCATGCATGGATCTTTATGACACGTAATGATGTCTTTTCTAAAACGGTTCTTGTCTAGTAATCTTTTTTCCTTCTAGTCATTTTCAAGACCATTACTTTTATAATGTAATAGTTTTGGTATGCATATATATATAAACCTCTGAATTAATAAAAAAAGGGGGAAAAGAATAAGAAAAGTAGCGTAGCAATTTTGGGTTTTCAACACAGTTTTATTGTACAGAAAGGTGGAGACTTTGAGCTCACTTATGGGAATGAAAGAAATCAAGAGATATTTTAAATGTTTGTGCTTATCAATATTTCCTTTGATTGCAACCGAACTATGCTTCTTTGTAATCTATTTAATGTTTATCTGTTATATCAAGCTAAGTATGTGGTTATTTCTGGAACTTTGAATCTAGGGTAATTCATCTATTGAAAGAAATTTGTTGATAATTATTTTCTTATTTCTCATCGTAGATTTAAGATAAATAAGCTTTGTATCATTTTTCTACATTATTCTCATTCTAAATTGACCTATCGCATTTACTTTCATGGTTATGGGTAAATGTTTTTGTTCCTTTTTTTCTTTGTGGTTAAAAGCATACCCAATTTTCTTGTTCATTACATATCATTAGAAGGTAGATGTTCCTTGTAAAATAAGCAGAGAGTAATTTCAAATACTATTGCAAGTGACTCAGTTGTTGATGATATTTTTGCTTCTCTGTGGGCATTTTGAGTCATTTTTAGCGTTTATTTTTTGAAGGAAAAAATTTTCAACTAATAAATTTTTGATGAATTCATTGGGGGAAACAAAGTCGCTGGTGCTTTTTTCTCTCAGAAATCTAAGGGTGCCTCCCCGAGGACAAAGGTTGGTGACTCTACAAGAATTAATGCACTCAAAAATATTCTATTCTAGGGCCTGTGCTGATTTTATTTCCAAATTTACATTGTGGCATTGACTTCCTCCCAACCATGGGGAAGTATTTTTGGGCCTCTTTCTTTACCTACATACTCACCATTTCCTGAAGGATCAAGGAAGTATTTTCTAAAATTTAATGGAGAAGATTCTTAGGATGCTAAAAAACACATTTTGGCCTTCACAATTTCCTGTGGTATTTTGGGGATAAGTGAAGAAGATGTATTTGTCATATTGTTTATTGAATATCTTATTGGACTTGTCACTGATTGGTTTTTTTACTTAGAATATGATTGCATAACTAATTGGAATTCGTTAAAGGATAAGTTTTTGGGAAAGTATAAGGGTCTTTTTGATGAAACTGCTTTGTTAAGTCATTTTTTTAATATTCATAAGCAAGAGGATAAGAGGATTAGAGATTTTTTGAATAGGTTTAATAGGTTTCTTAGAAAGATGCCTACTTCTATTCGGCCAAATAAACAACATCAACTTTTCACTTTCATTTCTTTTTTGCACCCAGATGTTCAGTTTTGTTTGAAAGGTGTAAAATAAATGATATTGAAATTGTGCAAGAAGAGGCTATCAAAATTGAGGATGATATGACTCAAAGTGGTTTATGGAAGATAAACCTGTTTGGGTCAAGCAATGAAGGTATAAGAAAGCCCATCTTATCGAAATCAATTCCTCAACCTATAGAGTTATATAATAGACATAGCTTCCTACTGTTGAATATTGCAATCTCTCTATTTTTTACCCTGAACATTTTAATAGAAAAAGAGAAATCAAGGAAGAAATTAATTCTAATGGAAATGGAAGAATTGAAGCCTTTTATTCTCGGTATGAATAGGATGAATCTATGGATCACTCAAATGATAGAGAAAATGAATAATTCTTCCAAAATGTTGACCTTGAAGTTGGTAGTACAAGTGAAGTTGTCTCAGCCTCCCTGTTTGCAATAGAGATGCGCTCATTAACTTTTACAACTGATGAAGAATCACTCAAAATCACTCAGCATGAAGAAGAAACTATCAACATCTTATAGTTTAATCATATGCAGGCAGAGTATGAAACTTTCAAATTTTTAGAGCAAGATGGTACGAAAATAAGCCTACAAGAAGTAAGAAATGGTATTTTTTTTTAATCTTTCCATTTTGAAGATCTTGATACCCAAGGTTATGTTGGGTATGGTGTTGAAAATGATCAAGAAAATGAATATGTTGAATTTCATATTATTCACCCTCCTAATCAGTGTCTTTGTGAGTGCAAGAATGAATTTTTGTGTGAAGAAGAAGTTGTTGTGACTGTATTGCAAGATATCAACATGCGTGGTGAAGTAAATCATAAAATTGTTAAATCAAATTTAAGGAATGAAGAAGGAAATGTTTTGGTTGGGAATACTTTTATTGGAAAAGATGAAAATTTCCAACTCAATACATTTCTAGTTTTGTAGGAAATTGATGATCAATCTTCTGATTTACATGATTTTACATCTGCTATCAAAAAGATAAAGTGTATTATGGAATGCAATGGAAGGTGCGTCATAGGTCAAAATTTAGGATCCCAAATGATGTAATCACTTATATTTATGGTACCAAAAGAAGGGTTTCATCTGATGGTTTGTGTGTGGGTTGTCTGATTTGAGGTCTGCTCTCTTTAGGCTAGTTAGAACGTGTGTGTTACTAGGTTATACCTAAGGACATTGGGGAAAACGTCGAAGTTCTTATGTTGGGTGATATTGGTATGAGTTTCCAAATAGAAAAAGTGCATAATGAAGATTAGCTTCTTGAAAATCAGATTACTAATAGAAGATTCTTCTATGAAGTAACTCTTTTCGGTTTAATTAAGTTGGTCACCAGTTGGCAGTTAGTTGTATGTATGCTCCTCATTCATCCAACATTATTTCGTACAGGTTGCTATTTCTCTCAACCCATGAATGGTTTTTCTTAAATACTCAGTTATCTAGAGGTAGGGTCCTTGGACCATGTACATAGTTGAAGTTTTGGTTGTGTTGGTAACTTAGTTTCTTTTTCTGCTCTGTCTTGTTTTGGCTTGCTTGTTCTTGGGTTATTCCTGGTTCCCCTCCACCCATTTGCAAGCAATACCCTATCCTTCTACTTTTCTTTGACTCCTTGGCCCAATGGATTTATAGACTACTCCTTGCATTGAGTTCTAGGTTCCATGCTTCATCCTTCACAGTCCTTGTCCCCAATCAAAGCCAATGTTACCCACTAAATTTAATTTTTTTAAAAAGACATGTAGTTTTTTCCTTGAACTAGAATGGTCTTATTTTTATTCCTTTAATTCATTCATGGTCGTGGTCCTTGCAAATTCCATAACCTTTATTGCACAATTTTGTGATTATA